>JBBPUD010000004.1:0-316615 GCA_038094475.1 Phylloporus aff. rhodophaeus | reverse complement strand
CCAGTGCCGTCCCCTCCACATGACTGTCCGGCAGTTCCTTGTCCGTCTCCAGCACCATGACACGCAACAAGTGATTACGCATAGCGTGCTAGACGTCATCAGAAAAGATGACGTGAACAACTCGGACGTGTGTAAATACCTGGATAGTGAGACAGCGCGTGTCGTGCCGGTTTTTCCTACGCACACGGTGCTGAGGTGGCGGAGTTTCCCCATCCGTGTTTGGCTCTTCCTCACTGTCTGATCCTGTTCTCATCGTTTGTAGACCCGTCTTGTGATTTACGTTCACAAACCGGGTCGGCGGTAGCAACGGCGACGCCGAGGTCGACGCTTCGGCGTCTGCATGTAGTCGTTGACCCACTGTCAGACAGTGCATCGCGGGTGTGGTGGGATGTGAAAGTGTCGGTGATGTGCTCGGAGTCGGTTGCTGTGACGAGGGCATGAGCGAGGCGTGCTCGGGTGACAGCCCTGGCGCACTGAAAGCCACGCGCGCTTTCAGTGCAGTGATCTCTTGCTGCATCTCCAACATACGACGTTCCATTTCCGCCTGACGAAATTTATACTTGGCTTCTTGCTCTTGTTCCCAGGCAATTCTACGCTTGCGCTCAATCTCCTGCGCCTCCCTCGTTGAGGCCAGGAAGCGTAGTAGTTCCTGTACCGCATGGACTCCACCTCCCTGTGAGTGGGTGGCGCGTGCGCTGTCATTTACTGAGTCACGCGCACACAAGACACGTCGACTGCTCACATGGGTGGGCTGGGGGGTGTAGCAGACCGAGGTGCTTCAGAAATCGTCATTTCCTGGCCATGATGGGCTGCGACGGGCTGCGGTCCAGCGGGCGGTAGTGGCGTCTGTGCCGCCCTCGATCTTGGCTGCGCATAATATGGATTGAGGGCGTCCGAGAGTTCGCTGGTGGGCATGGTCTTGGGGAGGACCGAAGGTGTTTGCGTGTGTTTGATTTAAAGGCTCTTGCCAGACGCGTCATCGAGCATGGACGACTTCATCGGAAACCAGCTCAGAGCGAACATGCGCGTCCCAGTGGACACCTCCGTGCCAGACAAGTGAGTAATTCAACCACACTCAGGCGTATTGCGCTCACGCAGACTACAGCGGAGAAGTCATTCATATCTCATCGTTGGCATTGCTCAAGGTGCGCGATCATATCACCCGTAAATGAAACTTGACCTTTCATAGATGCTGAAACACGGGCGTGCTGGTGTGCCCATGGAGGTCATGGGCCTCATGCTCGGAGAGTTTGTCGACGAGTACACGGTACAGGTCATCGATGTGTTCGCCATGCCACAATCAGGCACGACCGTCACTGTCGAATCTGTTGATCATGTCTTTCAACAAAAGATGGTCGACATGCTCAAACAGACTGGACGGTGAGCAGCCCTTGTGGTATATTTGTGTGCACATCCACTGATCTTGCCTATTAGTCCCGAGATGGTCGTGGGGTGGTACCATTCACATCCAGGGTTTGGATGCTGGCTATCGAGCGTGGACATCAACACGCAACAGGTAGGATCGTCACTGGTTAGCCATGCATGGACTCACTTGCGGTCAAAGTCATTTGAGCAGATGCAGAACCGTTGTGTTGCGGTGGTCATTGATCCCATCCAGTCTGTCAAAGGCAAGGTGGTTATTGACGCCTTCCGTCTCATCAACCCGCAGACGGTGCTCGCCGGTCGTGAGCCTCGACAAACGACATCTAATATTGGGCATATCAACAAGCCATCGATTCAGGCACTCGTCCATGGTCTGAACCGCCACTATTACTCCATCGCTGTCAATTACCGCAAGACTGAGCTGGAGCAGGCGATGCTGATGAATTTACATAAGCGGAACTGGACCGAAGGACTGAAACTTAAAGATTTCTGTTCTCACAAACAGAGCAACGAGAGCGCTATCAAGGTTAGTTCCGACCGCGAGATTACTTTTGATAGATGAACCAAGTGCGCCCACAGAACATGCTCACGCTATCAGAAGCGTACAATAAGTCCGTGCAAGAAGAGTCGACACTGTCTGCGGAGAAATTGAAAACGCGACATGTGGGGAAGCAAGACCCCAAGCGGCATCTGGAGGAAACGGTGGAAAAGGCAATTGGAGATCAAGTAGTGCAGAATTTGGGCACGATGCTGCTGGCAGAACTATAGCGCTGTGTAATGGATCCGACGACTCTGTTGGGATCGCATCTCATTTCACTTACGAGGTGGCCTGACGTATACGATCAGGGCCCCTGAGGATGGAGACACAAAGTGGCGTTCAATGCAAAAAAGAAAAAGGGTGACCGAAGACTATTATAGCTGCCCTGGTTTGGGCATCATTCGGGGATTATAGAACAGAGGAATGGTGCCCATCATCCTGGCACGGCGGATGGCCTTGCCTAGCCTGCGCTGAGTCTTTGTCGTAAGGCCAGTTTGAGTGCGAGGCTTGATTTTACCGAGCTCGGTGACGAACGAGGCGAGCAGGGTTGAGTTGCTTGTCTCCCACAAAGGATCTATGCCCAACTCGCGAAAAACATCGTGTTGAGATGCCTCTTTCCGGCTGGGTGCTACGAGGGGGTGTGCGGTTTTGACACTCTTTGGTTGAAAGCGATGTTGGTAGGACCAGTAGTGGGGGCGAATGAACTGTGGAGCTGTTAGAACAGTGATAAAAAAGAAAGGGGAGAACATACAAGGCCGGGGGCAAATTTTCTGCGAAGACCAGTCGCTTGCCAGTTGCTGTTCTCGGACGCTAGTAGAAGTGAGCGGTGCGGTCAACAGACAAGGGTGCACCTCACTGCTGCGGGCGTCTTCTGCCTGGTCAAGGATGTCGTGGAGGTGCTCCTGGTCACCTCTGAGGGTGGAGGAGAACCGGAGGGACGACAGGCTGGTGCGGGTCCGTGCGAGGACGCGGGCAACGTCGATGACGAGCATGGCGAGCGTGGGAGTATATTAGATAATGATATGGATCAGGCAAGACCCCGGATAGCGCCGGGAAGTTCCGTTGTGGGAGGGAGATGGACATCGCCTGCTCTTCACTTTGTCACTGGTCACCGATCACAGTACAGTCCCGTCCCCGTCGCCTGATGTTCTCTGTCGCCCTCCTTTTCTCCCCCCTCTGATCCCCTCCCCAGCCCATGGCCGACGCCCGTCGTCAAGCCCCAGCCCCAAGCCCCCTCGTCCTTGCGCCCGACATCTACCAGCCCTCGTCCACATTCTCCCATGGGGCCAGTTCTAACACTGTATCCATGCCCTTCGTCCGCAGACACGTTACCCGCCGTCTCAAGACGGCCAAGGCTGACTGCGACAAGGAACTTCGCAGAGTAATCAACAACATCACCACATTCTTCGAGGAGAGGCTCCGTGACGCTGACCAGGACCGCGACGTGGATCGCGACTCCTGTCGAGATCGTGACCTTGACCGCGACTCCCAGTGGGGTGACACCGAGTCTCTGCATGAGCACCGTCCTGTCTCTCAGGCGGACGATTACTCGGACAGTGGCTACGAGGCCGAACCAGAGGGCCGTCATAGTCGTCAGCGTGCGTCTCCAGAGCATGCAACTTGTTCCCTTCCCGCTCTGACTCATCGGACATCGTCCCCCGGTCTTCTTGCAGCATCCACATCCTCTTTCAGTCCTTCCTTGCGCAGACAAAACACCAACCCCTGGGAAAAGTCCATCCCTACTCCGCCCTCTTCTAGCGCCGGACCAAGCCCCATTGTCCCTACTACCACCCTTTCCGATACCACCAGTTCTCGCAGACAGTCCAACGCCATCTCACCCATAACTTGGCCATCTCAAGGCCTTTCTTCCCGCAGACTTTCACGCACGGTTCATATCCCCATACGTCCCGTGAATTCCGGTCAGAGTTCACGTTCCACTTCTAGATCCCGTTCGCCTCTCCCTCCTGCCACAACACATGGCAGCTTCTCTGATGTACTTCCGGTTTCTACTATCAATCGCCGCTCCTCACGCATACTTGTCGATGATCCTATTGATCCGATCATGACCGCCCTCTATGACCTCATAGGTGTTGCAACCGATGTTGCAGAAATGTCCGTCGCGCAGCTTACAGCCCAACCAAAGGTCTGCGAGTCCCTCGTTCAGCGTGTGCAACGCATTGGAAAAGCTTGGGAGGACCATCCAGACTGGCACGGCCGAAACTGGTACGTGCAAGTCTTGCTTGCAGTCGCCAGCCTCAGTCGGGTTGTGGAATGGTGGGAGGCTGAGAAACAGTTTTGGAATTTCGACGACAACAACGAGGATGAACAAGACGAGCCCCTCATGTTTGTGCTCAAACCCTTGGAGGAACAGCCTCCGGCTCCAACGCCGACCACTCGTATCCACAGGGAAGAGTCGTTGCGCATGTCTCTCGAAGATGAACCCCGTTTGCGAATGAGTAGGGTGGCGAGCCAGGGCAGGCGTTCAAGAGATGACCACTCAAGGGAGATCTTGCGAAAGTCGACCTCACCCGATCCCTTATCCCGCTCATCGACCAACAAACTACCAGAGCACAGCGAATCTGCTCGAATTCTAGCTACGGAACGCTTGCGTCTTCAAGCTGAAACTGCTCAGAACCAGAACATCATTATGGAACTTAGCTTGGATGGTGACCATTTCATTTGGGTGAATTATGCGTGGAGAGTTGTGGTTGGGTATGTTTTCGGTTCTAGCTTGCTGACAACTATCTCACTTTTGTTGTCAGAACTGATCCGTCCGAACTAGCTGGGACGCGAATTTCACACTTGCTTGCGCCATCGGATTGGACCGTTTTCAAGGATGCAACCCAACGTCTTTTGCAAGATGATTCCCGCACGGTCGAAGTTAGGTTTCGCCTTCAAGTTCAGCCTGATGGTCATCAGGACCTTCTCTCAAACGGTCTTCTTTACCAGCAGATGGAGGGTAAAGGTATGCTCATAATTGACCGCGAGGATGCGCAACCCTCTCATACGATGTGGGTCGTCAAACCCATCGCCCCTCCACGGTATGAGTATCCATCTCCTCCTATCATTCTGGAGTCCGGAGAAATTGATCAAGAGTGCCTTCCCGAAGAAGTGCTTATTCCGGAGCATTTGGCTGACGAATGTGTTACACCCTTCCCATTCACGCAACCTATTTCTATTGAACCAATCCTCTGTCGTATCTGTGAGTGCCATATCCCCCAATGGTACTTTGAGAAGCACAGCGAGACTTGTGCGGAGGTCCACCATCTTGAAGCTGAAATCGGCGAATGCAACGAATCCGTTGGTGAATTGAGAAGCACTATCAAAGACCTCTTGCTCGCCTTAGAGACCTCGTCGCCCGGGCTGACTCCGGAATACCGTGGAGTACCTATCTTCATTCCATCTACTTCCCCAAGCATATCAAGCCCGCTCCAGCTGTTCCGGACCAACAAAATGCAGCGCGTTGGGATAAAGAAGATGCAGCGTCGATTATTGGAACAGTTGGACGATATTTTGCAAGTTGCGCTCGAGGTTACCATTCCCTCGCTGAAGGAAGAGGAATCCAAAGAACCTATCGAACGACAAAGATTACTTTCGCCGACTTCGGAGCGCAAGATGTCTCAAGTGCGGAACTGGTGCAGACCGACGATAGAGGATTCCGCGTTGACCCGGCTAGTCGAGGATGCAGAACGTGTAATGCGACAAAAGGTGGACAATGTTGTCCGTATGCAGAACACTATCCGATACTCGGAGAAGGTATGGCACGAATGGGAGGAGAAAGTAGAAGAAAGTCTGGCGACCGCTGAGTACGAAGACGGAAGCAGCGACGAGGACGACTTGGCACCAATTGGAAGTACGATGGAGGGCCCTACATTATCACAAATCACCCCGGAGAACGCTTCTATCAGCTCTGTCGAAGATATATTATCATCTGGTCCTACCCCTGTAGCGCCTTCGTCGCCTGTTCCCACTCCACCAATCGAGAACCGACAACCAGTTTCCATGCCCATCCCTACGTCGATCCCACCAACCTGGCAAATGATGAGCAAGATGCCTACCAGATCGTCTACACCATCATCTATATCTTCCCCTCTTGCTTTGGCAGAACCAATCACTGCTTCCGCATGTCCAGATGACCATCCACCATTCATGGATCTCAACGAACCATCTATTGAGAATGGCACGCTCAGAGCTCGTCGATCCATCAATAACCTCCTAGAGCCCCGACTCATGGTCACACCTCCCCTGTCACCTAGCATTCTTCCTCGAGATATCCCTATTGGCTCTCGCCGAGGGCACAGACGACATTCCACTGTCAATCCGATGTTGAGTCCAACATCGTCTAATGCGCCCTTGTCACCCCGCCTGCCATCTGCTGCGCCATTGTCTCGTTCCACCCCAACTTCCATCAAAGACTTCGACGTCATTAAGCCAATTAGTAAGGGCGCATTTGGTTCGGTCTTCCTTGCGAAGAAGAAGGTTACCGGAGATTATTATGCGATCAAGGTTCTCAAAAAGGCTGACATGATTGCGAAAAACCAAATTACTAATGTCAAGGCGGAGAGAATGATACTCATGAAGCAGGCAGAATCACCCTTCGTAGCGAAATTATACTTCACCTTCCAAAGCAAGGAGAATCTGTACCTTGTTATGGAGTACCTAAATGGTGGTGATTGTGCCGCTCTTATCAAATCGCTGGGGTCCTTGCCTGAAGAATGGACGCGTCAGTACATTGCGGAAGTGGTGTTGGGTCTAGAGTACCTCCACGAACGAGGTGTTGTTCATCGGTAAGTCCACCCTTCATGTATCAACAACTGGGCGTGCTAAGAAACCATACAAGGGATTTGAAACCGGATAATCTGTTGATCGATCATCACGGCCACTTGAAACTCACTGACTTTGGGCTAAGCAGGATTGGTCTTCTGGGCAGACAGACACGAGAAGGACCCATGGGGGTCGGACTTCGCCACCGTACCAGGTATGATTCGCGGTCTCGCCCCCCTTCCTTGGATTCAGGTTTCCTTGCTTCTCCTATGGTCCCGTCCGATGGTGGCTATTTCGGCCAAGGTCCCATCTCTCGGACAGGCTCGTCGTTATTTCAGTTCCCTGCAGATGATATTAGCGAGTCAGGCAGCGGTTCAGAATTGGTGTCCAACTTTTATTCGAGGCGGAATAGGGCCGCCGACAGTCCTTTACAATCATTTGCCACAGAACTTACCACGGATTTACGCTCGCATTCTGGTGGCAATACTCCTTCTGGCGAACAAAAGTTTGCTGGCACACCGGATTATCTGGCACCCGAGACAATACTGGGACTCCGTGGTGACGATGCAGCTGTTGATTGGGTACGGAACTTCGCATTCTACTCAAGAATATAGTGTTAATACCATTTAGTGGGCTCTGGGGGTCATCACATACGAATTTCTGTATGGGATTCCACCGTTCCATTCCGACTCTCCAGAAAAGGTGTTTGAAAACATACTCTCGGGACACGTCGAGTGGCATGAGGATTGGGTCGATTTTTCGGACGAGGTCAAGGATTTCATGCAAAGGCTCATGGATACCAACCCTGCGACACGGTTAGGTGCCAATGGTGCCGATGAAGTCAAAAGCCACCCCTTTTTCGAGGGAATCGAGTGGGATAAGGTCACCTCGAAAGAAGCTGCCTTCATACCACAGATTTCGGACCCGGAGTCGACAGATTATTTCGACCCTAGAGGGGCAATACCTCAGCTGTTCCACGATGACGACATTGCTATCACCAACGTCGACAGCCCAGCCATGAACCCCTCCAGCGCACAACCAACTAATGTTTCCTTACCAAGCAACCGAGATTCAGCTCCCTCTCCAGCTAGTGATGACTTTGGGTCTTTCAGTTTCAAGAACCTACCGGTCCTGAAACAGGCGAACGACGATGTGATTCGCAAGCTCAAGACCGACCAGCTGGTACCTCTTTCGCATACCTTGTCTGATCCGGCGAGCATTACACGGAGGCGGAGTCTATCGCAACGGCACAAGAAGCCTCCAAGTGTTGTGACGACCATAGACCAAAAGACGATGTCTCAAGGCCCTCCTTCTCCATCGACTTCGACGTCGTCGATCGCTTCTTCACCGTCCAGGGCAAGCATACCTCCGTCCACCCCAGGCAGTGGTTCCGGCAATCACACTCGCAAACCGTCGGAATTTGGCGCGATCGAGAGGTTCAAATTGAATCATCTTGATGGTGTCGAGCGCAGAAACACGATGCCAAGCCGCCTACGAACTGCATCTGTTTCGAGTAGCGCAGGCGACGGATCAGGTTCCGACAATTGGACATCCTCGGCAGGACAAAGTTTAAGTCACCTCGACTCAACGCCGCCTTCGTCGGTTCATTCTGTGGACTTGCGCAAGGGACCGGATCCTATGGATCGCGCTGTGACATGCCTATTGGCAGAGGACAACCCTATTACAGCCAAGATCATAGAAACCCTGCTCATTCGCCTTGGGTGTCGTTGCGTGGTAGTTGCTGATGGCTCGGAAGCAATTGGTGTTGCGATGGGCGACATCAGTGAGTTCCTGTTGAGATGTAGAGATTTCTAAACTGAGCCCGCCTACAGAATTCGACTGCATCCTAATGGACCTCCACATGCCAGTCCGTGAGTGTATTCATTCCGGTCGTCGTCGGCTACGGGTGCTGAGTAACGCACAGTGGACGGCGAAAGTGCTGCGCGGTATATCAAGAGCACGAACAATAAGAACACGCACACGCCGATTATTTCTGTGAGCGCGTACAGCACAGGGGATGAACAGAATGGGTTGTTTTCGGCTGCGCTCTCGAAGCCACTACAGAGGGCGGACTTGCTCGCTGTGATGCGCAAGCTTGGCTTCAAGACGTCTGCCGTGCAGGGTGTTTCGCATGCAGCTGTTAAATTCGTTCCTTCTCGTGTCTCCTAACTCTTCATCTTCATCCAAGTACACCATATCATGCCATCCAACACACTCACCAGCATATGTATGTTAGAGTATCGTTCTTTATCCGCACACGTTGTACCCTGCTGTGGTTGATCGTCGCTAAGCGTGGTTGATGTGACCTAAAAGACATTGAGCCGGTCTACTAATCAGGTGAAATGGGCGCTCAGGGCGTCGACATGCCTCTCTCAGCTGTTGTTCTTACCCCCACCAACGCGAACTCGTCTAAACTAACCTCGGGCGTTGTGGACACCTTCGCGATGCAATCCTACAACCATCCAGGTATCTCCCACCTTTCACTCACTCTCTAACCCGGTTCACCCCCCACAGCCTGGCAGTACTCTCCTCCTCCTCACTACGCTGTGTCTTTCGATGTTCCACCGTCGCAAATCGCTGCGAGACCTCGCTACGCAAGCGAGACGGGTTCGCCACTGCCGCATATGTCACAGACGTCAATCAACGCTTCCCCCACGATAATCCCACCCAGCCTCACCCCCGGCGCGCAACGCTCAAGAACCTGGGATAAAAGTCCAGTACAGCGGCCCCGCACGGCCATGAGTCCACCCTATCACTCCCCCCAACGTTCGCTGTACGGTGATTATTTCTTCTCGCAGCCTCATGCCTTTGCCTCGCCACCACCCCTTCCCCAGAAACCACAATCGCTACTTAACCCCCTGCCACCAATCCCGCCAAAACCGCCCGCTTTGACCATCGCTCCTGCCTCGCGGATCCCTCTCTATCCCACATCGATCCCGTTACCCATGGCCAACCCATTCTCTCCGCCCCCTGAACCAATCCCTCAAGAGACCGTCTCGGATGAGAAGGAAATCGAACGCGCTCTCACACTGTCCGCAATAGAAGCGCGAAAACATGAGGAAGAATTGATCGCTCAGGAGGAGGAGGAACTCGCAAGAGCCTTGGAAGAGTCACGATTACTATCCAACGTCGCGTTTTCTCTTGAACTGCATTCACCGTCCTCTTCAGCCCCACCTAGATCACCATCCATAGATCGGGTACCGATTTCTGCCATAAAGCCGCCAGCACACCCTCCGGAAGGTGAGAGCTGGCTACATATTATAACGCCGACGACATCGACATCATCACACCGCTCTTCCATAAACGAAGATTTCTCTCCCTTGCCCTCCCCTGCACCCAAAAATGACCCCGAAGACGATCCAGTCGACTTTACTCGAGGGACATCGAGCAGCGCCCAAAACTTGCACGAATCCTGGGATGCTCTGCCCCCTTTGTATGCTAATGTCGTTTCTAACCTTGTCCGAAATCCCTGCGCTCCTTCCCTGAGTCGGTCAACCCTCCACTCCCCTCCCTCCTTATCTTCCTCCACTACATACCTCCCGAGCGAAATTGCACCCTCATCAGAGTTCGCCCCCGTTTCACCGTCTCTATCGCTAACACATTCAAGTAGCAGTGAACACTTGCCAATGCCACCTTTTGCATCAAGACCGAGTTGGGCGTCAATTTCCTCAGAAAGCAGCACGTCTGCAGGGCGTTCTCCTTTCAGCGAACTTGTCCTTTCTTCAAACGGACACAAATCTCCTACGCAATCACCTACAAGCCCTGACCCTTCTTTCGTGTCCTCGACTAACCTAGACACACTGGATGAATCTGAAGAAGACGGTGCAGAGCCAGGACCCTCGCGACGACCGTCTGTCCCGCTAACAGCAAACCAATACGTTGAGCGGGAGATGCTCGTGGGTATTTGTATGTCCCAACCCTAATGTGTATCTCCCATCCATTTTCACACTATTGTCTAGCTTTGGGCTTTAATCTACCGGTAATCTCAACGGAGTCGGTGCCTATGGCCGGGACGATGCCAAACGTGATCACGCTTCCTTATGGGAGGGCACCACTGTTCCATCTCCAGGCTCCAAGCTGGCGAAGGTTGTTGAAGTTGATGGCTAGGTTGAGCGGCACGCGTGTAGAACCCACCGTAGAAGCGTTGAGCATTGCCAAGCATGATCTGAAGCTGCGGACTGTGATCCAGTTTGTAAAGGTGCGTCTATAACTGCATCATGGGATCGTTACGCTCATGATCGTGCTCACCAGATCCACCATTCTGCATCCGAGTGGAGAACAGTGCTGTACCTCACAACAGACCACCCCGTACCTCCCAACGTGCAAAATTCGTACAAGTATACCAACGGCGATGTCAGCATCTTGCCTTATTCTTATTCATTGTCACCGCTTCCAACTCTCCTTCGTGATGGTTCCGAGTCACCTATGGCCAAGTACTATGTTGTGCCATCTACGGCGACAACCCCACATCCCAATCTTCCGATTAACTTTCCTAACCTCGCGATGTACCTGCAATCGGCGGTACAGGACTCACGTAGGGCTGCCAGCGACAGCTCGAGTGGCCTACGAAAATTGGCGCAGTATATCGACGGCTGCTATCATTCTGACGCGGAGCGCGGGCTCCCCATGGACGAGGTGATGGCCTCGAAGAAGGGGGTTGGGGGTATGATCAAGCGCGTGATAGGAAGAAACAAGTCCAATAAGAACAGTAGAGGGAACGACGAGATATACGATCTGGTGACACCTTTTGTACCGGATGAATGGGGTTGAACTTTCTTGTTGTACTAGTTTTGTTAGTGTAGTACCGTGGGACATGTTATTGCACCTCTCTAATGTCAACCTCGAGCCAGCCTGAAGCGACGTCCTTTCTGCCACTGTGTACGGAGGAAGAAGGTATGGGTCACGTAGCCTTTTACTGTACGTTGACCAAGACAAGCCCCTCTGTAGATGCCATCATCCACACACGCATCACCAACGACGAACGCGCCCTTCGCCGCCTCGTCAAAAAGTTCCACAATTATGCATCGCTTGCGCATACCTCGTTATTACCACCAGCACACGGTGGGAGTGTTGACGATGCACGCGAGGCGTTCCTGGTCGAGCTCTCTTCGTTTGAGCTCATGCTCAAGAAGAGCCTCATGATATGCGAGGCCGAATCGAGGCAGGTCGAGGAGTACCAACGGGAGCGACACCGAATCGGTACGTGTTCTAGGCTACACAAACGTGTTCAACATCCCACCCCTCTTTCCCAGAGCAGGAGCACGATCTTTTACGCAACCAGATTAACGAACTCAAAGTTGCACTGGAACACGCGCAGGTGGAACGCAGGCGCAAGATGGAGTACGACTCGATCGCGGAAAAGATCAACACGCTCCCCAGTCGCGATGAATTGGAGCGGTACGCGCCTCGCTGTGGGTGTCCCTGGGTGATGGCTAATGCAGCGCTCAAGGTCGATTCTGGCACTGGAAAACGATATGGTTGCCATTTCGTCAGAGCATGAAACCCAGGAACGTATCATCAGAGGGCAAAAGTCTGCGCTGGATAGTATCGTACTGGACCTCGGCTCTCTCCGCTTAATGGGCAAGGACAAGGAGAATGTGTCGCGCCTGGCCTCTCCCATGCCTACACCCGCTGCCGAATCTACTGATGCCGATGATGGTACCCAAGGGACACCAGACGATGAAAAGCATATAGGGGGAGTGGAATCTGGCGAAGTCGCTGAGAAAGAGGACGGAGAAGACGTCGAGCCGTTTGACATGACAATGCCTCCGAGGCGGAATCCCCCCTCCAAGGATGTAACCCCACACTCGGGAACTCCACGGTCGTCGCGAAGGGAAATACGCTCGAGAAAGGACCCACCATCATCTAATCCAGCCGAAGATGATGATATTGAGATGGGGGAGGTAGCAGAGGACCCGAAGCCGAAGAAAAAAATCAGGGAGGAGTTGGAGGAGGGAGAAGCGAGCGATTCAAGTAGTGCATTGTCCGATCCTCCAGACGATTGATGATATCAAGGGTTCGTACTCTCCTGTGGTAAATTTACCTGTATTGTCATTAGATCCCTAGCACAAATAATCTTGCCCGTAAACTCTTCTCCCGCCAACTTGGCTATCCCCTCCATGATGGCTCTTGACTCTGCATTAACATCGTCGTTTCCTGGGTATCTAGGCGAGAAGTGGTTCAAGACCAGTGCTCGGGCACCTATTCGTGTCGCAAAGGTACCAGCCATCTGTGGAGTTGAGTGACCCCTGGACTTTGCCCTGGCCTCGACGCTCTGCAATGTATCGCTGCTTTTGGTATTTGGATCTAGACCCGGCAGGTGTGCATTTGTCGCCTCATGAACGAGTAGATCTGGAGAAGAGGCGATATGCGCGATGGGGGACGGATCATATGTGTCGCCCAGGATCACAATCTTTCTGCCAGGGCGAGGCGGTGGCCCATGCAAGACAGTCCCATCCGAAAGCTCGATGCTCTCGCCCTGTTTCAAGCGACTCATTATCGATATTGGGGTATGGGTCCGTTTGAGACTCGGGATGTACTGCCGTGGATCCATCTTCCCCGGAACAGGGGCCTCCTGGATGACATACCCCACACATGGTACAGAATGCAGTATCGGCGCTGCAGAGACGCCGATCATATCGTCCTTGAAGATATCCTTCCAGACGCCATCAACTTGAAGGATGTCACGACCGTATGGGAGCTCGGACGAGTGACAGGGCAGTTCGATCCGGTCACCGCTGGGTGGGTCAGTCAGGAAGCGAAGCTCGTGGACAACGTATGGCGTTGTCAGGAGAGTGTACGAATAGGTGAGGCTCGCACGAACGTATGCACGCGTTCCGAGGGGTCCGTAAATCTCCAACGGCTAACTATCTTGTGAGCTTGAAGACTTGCGCGAAACTGCGTCATGGACTAACCTCGACATCAACCTCGCTCTGAGTCTGTGTCCGAGGGTCCTCGATATCCTCAACCATGCCCCCGGCGCCGTTTGCGATAGACGCCATCAACGGCACTAGGCCAAAGATATGATCTCCTATGTGTACAATGTCATCAAAGTCGGTGGCTGGATGGAAAAACTGAAACCATGGGTGTGCGTAATAAATATCTTCTTGACCCTTCCCATCTTGATCATGCTTCTCTGCATTCGATGCTGAGTCGCCTCCCCACAATCAAAGAGCCATACTACGCCATCCAGGCGTACTGCAAGCGCAGAGTGATTCCTTGTTGAAGATGGCTGAGCAGAGGTAGTTCCCAAAAAACAGAGATCAATCGTTCCAAGCGTCTTCCGTGTAGCCATTGTTTGTCCAATCTAGAACTGAGAAAAATAGATGTCCCTGGCAGGAATTGAACCTGCGGCGCCACGGTTCTGTGAGATCCACAACGTGGCGATTTAACCACTAATCGACAGGGACTTGAAAGTTAACCAATCTATGTGTCTGTTGATTACCTGTCACGCACCCCACCTCGGCAACAGTGGTCGTCATCACCGCATCATGATGCCGAATACGAGAGCATCTACCAGTAGGCTCGTTTCCAAACGGAAACTCAGAGAAGACGCGGGTAGGCAGTCGTTCTTCCTAGCAGACCTCGGGCGTTACTTACTATGACCCAGCAACGAGTGACTCGGATGACTTCTCGTTGAACAAGTTCACGCGTGCCCAAAAGGTTGACCAAGGAACGCCTATCGTGGTATCTACGTTTGCTCTCTAGCGCAGTCATCAGCGGACGACCCCAACGCTCTCTAGGATAATCTGAACGAGGCAATATCTGGTGTAAAGAAGGTATACACCCAGATTCAATCTCTCGAGCAAGACAATAAAAGATTGCAAGCCGAACTGCGAGAGGCTCAAAAAAATGCATCTGGTGGTCAGCGTAGGAGCCTTGGCTCAGGAAAGAAAGCTTCTCGACGTCAGATTCAGTCGCTGGAACGCAAAATTGTTACTTTGGAGGCAGTGAGTCTTTGTACTCGCCAGCAATAGCCTATCGTGGCATGAGCGATACCATCAGGCCCGCGAGAAGGATAAGCGTGTCATTGAAAAGGTGTTTTTTTCCGACTGTGATTGGCTCTGTTCTGTATTCACCATTCCAGCTCCGGGAAAAAGAAGTTGAACGGGATGCCCATGAACTGACGGCTGATCAAGCAGATGCCACACCAAACCAGCAGACCGGTGACCCTGGTGAAAGCGCTATCAAGGTTCGCAACATCATTTCTTGATATATCTATACTCAAGCGCATCTTGTCTAGCTCTTGCGACGCATGTGTGATACCATCGACATGAATACGCTTGCAGAAGCAGAAGAATGTGCTATCTGCATGGAGGAGATGATGGTAGAAAAGTGTTATAGGTCAGATACTCGCACAAATCCGCAAGGTTACCGTCCTAAATCTGGTCTCAGCCTACCGTGCGAACATACTGTCTGTGCTGGATGTTTTAAACGACTGGGAGACGGATCTAGTATCCCACTCAATGATCCAACGTCAGTCCAATGCCCTCATTGCCGTCAAACCTATCCGCGTGAGGAGTGTGAAATCATCACTCATACCGCGGTACAACAATGGGACCTACTGTTGGAGGTCTCTCGGGAATGGGCAACGATAGACGTCGGGGAATTAGATGTGGAAGAAGACAATGACGATGAAAATAGTTTCATAGACGACGGCTCCGTTGCAGGCGCAAAAAGGTTGGTGAAAGCCTCTGCAAGGCGACTTTGATTCTCAATGGCCTTTAGCCCACGCCCGCCAGATTCTCCTCTGGAGGCGGCAGATCTTGAACCGGAAATCTCTACCACGTTCGCCTCGCCTATAGACAACGGACCGGTTTCTTACACAAATTTGTCCTCCCCTATGAAGCGTAAAAGATTGGAAGAGTTAGCAGCACAACGAACAGTAAAACAAAGGATATGATCTGTCAGTTATTGGCGCAGTCCGGCTGCGAGAGTGTTGTGAGTATGTAGACAAGAATGGAATGTAAAATGAATGCAAAAATAGCGTAGAAATCAGGAAGCAGGTCACGATATCAGTCCGTGTGCTCGTAGCAATACAGTCCACCTGAGACGGGTCAGGCGAGAACTGACAAGAGATCAACGGAAACTCACTCCTCTCTCTCTGATTCCATTTCGGCAATTTTCCGTTTTAGCTCCCTGTGAAACGATGGAGTACATACAAGTGGCGCATACAAGAAAACTTACGAATTCTCCTTGCTCAAAGCGTTCCTTGCCTCTTTTGTCTGACGCAAGTCCTTTGTCATTGACTCCCATGCTTCATCGTGAGGAAGGTTTGCGTCGTCATACATTGCGTCCAGTTCCTCGTTGAATGCCTGCATAATAAGCCAACATGTTACCATCAAAACTCTCGTGCGCTTACTTCGTACATGATTTCCTTTTCAGCTGTCGCGTCTGCCAACAAGCTCTTAACAAGCTCACACTGGCGCTTTGTGTTCTGCAATTCCACCCGCGTTCGGTCAAGATCGGCAGCTTTCTATATAAAGTATTAGTTGGCAGTGGTCGAGCAGACCATGGAAACTCACATCCTTGATCTCGAATATAAATTGTTCGAGGTCGCTCTGCAGGGTTTCGTGGTGTGAGACGGCGCGGACCATACTTTGGTCTGCATCTGCTAGCGAGTCTTCTATGCGACCCAAAGCCGCCGAATTGACTACCTCCGATCCATTTGACTCCCCAATGAGACTACGTGGTCGGTTGAGTGGTGTGGTTGGACCGTCAATTTGTCGTCTGCTAATGAGCTGGCGCATCTCTTCCATTCTCTGTTGTGCTTCCCTGGTCTTTTTAAGGAGAAACAGTGAATGCCTGCTAAACAGACATGTCGATATGTCGATACTTACAATCGGTGGGAGATTTGCTCTCTGAGGAGTCCGGGCAAATGATTTGTCTGGAGATGAAGATTTCCACGAATCAACCGGACTGCTGCCCGAGTTTGAGCGGAGCTCTGTGGCATCAACCTTCATCCTTTTCACTGCACGGTGTGATAGTTCAACCTAGGTGGAATGGTGAGCGAGTTGAGAGCCGTATGGAAGAATTGGTCAACCTCCTCTCTGGCCAAAACCACGGTGTGCAACAAGTTTTCTGTATACTCCGTAGTGAGGTGTGTAAACGAGGAACGTGGTTTGAGCGTTTGAGGTGATACCTTGCGAGGTGAGATGATTCTTCCTGTCGTCTTTGAGAGCGGTGATGTTCTATGCTTTCGTGCTGGTGTATGTGAGCTATGCCCAGAACGAGTAGATGATTTCTTCTTGATCAAGAGTGGCTCGATATTACTGAGCGGCGTCGTAGCGCCGTTCGTCACTTTGGGGGTATTGTCAGTCTGACTAAAGGGCCCGAAGGCTTGCCGTTTACTGCGAGGGAGAGGTGACGGAGAGGCGTCATCAACTGTGGACTGTTCAAGGCATTGGAGGGAAAGAGGCTCGTCATCCACCCCTACCTCCAGGAGCTCCTGTCGTGCCGAAATGAGTGGACTAGTGGAAGGACGAGGGGAGGGACTGCGAGGCCCGAACCGACGAGGTTCCGAAGCATCGAGCTGGGTTGGTACAGAGAGGCCTCTGGGGGAACCCGAAGGTTGTCGAGAGCCTGACAAAGAGTTGTCTATAGCCAGCGATGCACGCGACATCGGGCGTAATTGAAGCGGAGGATCCTCTGCAAATGGATTTACGTCTTTCCAGAGTCGAAAGTGAACTCGAAAGCGTACCTTCATATATCGTATCTTCCACAGTTCTCTCCATCGTGGCTGCAGGGATATACTTGCCGTGCTGGCTCTGGCTATTTCGTCGGGCGAGCTCCAAGCGCATCGTCAAGTCAGGATCTGATCGGTCGAGCATCACTCGTTCTGCAACCATTTCTCCCTCATCTCCACTGGTGAACTGTTCGTACGAGGAAGACCGGGAGACTGGTTGAGGCGAGGATCGGCCACTACCGGGGGAGCGTCCACGTCTGATAAGTTTCTTCTGAGAAGCGGAAGGTTTATTTGCCGAGTCGCCGTCTCCCGAGATGAGAGATGTAGCAGCGGTGTTAGTCGAGCCCGAGCGATACGAGAATTTTGCAAGGCTACCATCCGCTGTAGTAGTGGTATGTGTATATGTTGACGATCGACTGGCGGACGACTTTGTGCGGCGGTGGCTTCCGATGGACGTGCTAAATAATTCAGCCTTTGACGATCCAGGGCGAGCGTTGAATAGATTCCTTGATATCGCGTCCAAACTGAAAATATGAGCTCGTGATTTCGCAGTTGCCGTTGGCGTTGCAGGGCGAGAATCGTTTCCAGTACGGAATTTGAAGAGACCGTATTGTTGAACTGTGACCACAAACGTCAGCAAACAACTAGAGAGTGTCTGGGAACGCACTCGTCTGTACGATTCGTCCTGGTATTCTGGACGTTTGTACTATCTCTTCTTCAGGATCGTCATTCGGATCACTCGAGGAGACAGAATACCGGGATATCTCCCCAGCCATCGGATGAATCCTGACAATCACGTATGGGGGACCTCCCATACCAAAAGGCAGTGGATCTGCCGTGCCCAGTGGATCAATGTGCATGACAATCTTTGTCTATGGCTAACTGTGAGTCTTGGTCAATTATGAACCGAAGAGACTACCTTTTTGCTTTCCTGCAGAAACGCCGTCCGCTGGTAAACATTGAAATATGTGCGGGCGATAGTAGTTCGTCCGCCTCTAACCTCGACTTCTTTCTCATCTGCACACAATACGACAGACTGCCCTGCTCTTGTTCTGTACTTCGCCTGGGCTGACCAGAGGTTTCCCAGAAAGCGCTCCTTCTCGGTAAGCGTCCGAGGAGGATCGAGATAGATGGGAGCAGGTGGGAACACTACCGAAAATGCACGGAATGACCGACCTGACCATCTATCACCCTGATCCTGTGGAGGATTCTCGATATAAATGTGGAATTCTTGTATGACAAGGATTAGCTGGATGTGTGGTCAAAAACTCTATAAAGATCTTACCTGCATCCCCAACATCGGCCACAACAACATCACAGAGATCAAATACTCCCTTGCAGCTCATACCACTCTTCTTCATTCCCAGAGGGAGTCCACCAGTCTTGGCCAGCTTCTCTACTTCATCCAAGCCGGACAACAATCGCCCACTCTTCTCCCCGCTGCCCGGTCGCTTCACGATCATGACTTTGTCATCGAACAAGAACAGCGTGCAATGCAATGAAGTGGCGGACACACTCGATGCAGACGAGGACGCGCCGGGAAGGCCATCCACGATGATGTCTTCCACGTCAATACAGTCGATGAACCGCCTCGAGTTTGATATCAACCCAGCAGGAAAACCATCGATGGTTGCGCTCAAACAATACATGACAGCTGCTCGTCTAGTGTGGTCGTCTGTTTCTGCTTGTGCAATCTTGCTTGCTATCTCGTCTGCTTCGATCAGCTTGGCACGTTGAGTGTCATCTGGCCCCATGAGTTTGACCATTGTGCGGAAGAGTAACGTGTACCGTGGTATCCGTTGCACGGGGTCCATTAGCAGCTCGCGCAGCCCGACTCGATTCCTCGTCTCCGCGTTTGCATATTTGATCCTCTTCAGAGCCAACGTTAGTCGAAGAATCACATGTCAGAAAGTCCCATGCTCACATCAATGTACGCCGCGAACCCACACGACTTTCTCATCATCTCGTGTTCAAAAATTGACTGTGCCTCTTCACGCTTGACGTAGTACTGTTTATAATTTTCAAAACCTCTGAGGTCCTTGAAATGTCGCAGAGTAACGTCGCCTATATTCCGAGATCCGTTTTGCGCAACCATCTTCTCTAAATCCGCCAAGAACGCCTCGTTGACTGGTAAAAGGTTGTCAATGTTGCCAAAGAGTGTCTTTGCCTCGTAGGGTGGCAATATGGCTGTACTCTTTATTTTCGAGAATTGGCGCAACGGGTCTGCGTAGTCGTTCTTGAGGGTCCGGAGGCGCTTGACATACGACCGCTCCGTGCTCACAAGCTCGTTGATGACTTCTGATAACGCAGAGGTGTCGGTCACTGATCGTTTGCGCTGCAGCTCACCCTTGGACAACATATATTAGACTCGAGCAGTCTCACTGAGGCGCACCGCTTACCGAGTGGTGTGTAATGGAGGTCTCAGTGGCGGATGGCAAGATATTGTTGTCGTCTTGACCAAGCCATGGCTCTCCAAGCGAAAGTACCAAATCCTGGACATCTGAAAGAAGTTGTCAAGAGTCCCGCCACGTGAAACACTGCAACATGCCATCAGGAAGTCTCTTTCCACCCTCACATCCTTCTACCACGACCCCACAATAAAATACGCGTTTCGTGACCGTTGTGTCGGGTCGTCTCCGAGGGGTTGCTTCGTCACCACTGGCCAGAGGTACCACTTTTCGAGGTGAGTTGTTGAGCGCCATCGACCTTCATGAACGCCCCATACAAAGAGTAACGACAAGGATCCCAAGGGCGCGTTTGTCACGTGATCGAGGTCAATGAAACTCGGACACAACGATGTTGATACAAAAACTCTATGAGAGATGCAATGTGATTGGTATTGTGCTACGGTAATGAACGTTTGAACCCAATGAATAGATGGATGAGGATGCTTGCAAGGTTTCATAAAGGGAATTATGGAATCATGATCATCATGGTACCGCCACAGCGTTGGTGGTATGGGCGAATCGCTGCAGAAACGAAAGATTGCGTCGGATCCGTGCAGAGGCCAGTGTAGACTCTTGTCCGTGCCTCCCTGGAGGGAGCGTAGAAGCCGTGTGGCGACGCCGAGGACTCTGTGAAGAGGATACTCCCTTCCTCTGCGGAGCATGGTCGACCCCAAACTCTGTGGTGGATGAACCAGCTGTCTCAGAGTACAGATAATGAAGATCAGGCTGAGAGTAGGGTCTGTCCGCGGTCACGAGCAAAGGCCTCGGGGCAGCCTCTACATGCAGAGACAT
Source organism: Phylloporus aff. rhodophaeus (assembly GCA_038094475.1). Taxonomy (NCBI): domain Eukaryota; kingdom Fungi; phylum Basidiomycota; class Agaricomycetes; order Boletales; family Boletaceae; genus Phylloporus; species Phylloporus aff. rhodophaeus. Next base: position 296,007 of record JBBPUD010000004.1, on the reverse strand, counting down.
CGTCGTGAGTGCGGAGGGTAACTCTTCCCTCGGAACATCTGGTGCGCTCCGGACTCTCCGACGAAGGGATTCCCTTGACCACCACTTGAGCAAGCCCAAGTTGGATACGGAACTCCTCGTGGATGGTGCACGGCTCAACGTACTAGTCGGAGAAGATGTTCGGGGGGTGAAGAAACCACGGACGTTTTCGATCATCGACTTGCTACGTTTCGGTGGGCAAGCCATATGATAGACATTGAGGGATTCAGAGCGCGACTGGAAACTATCGGATTTTCCTAAAGGGGTTGGCAAAGGAGCGGGAGCTGTGAGCGGAGTCACTGGAGTAACAAAAGATACAGATGAACAATGGGACAATGGGGAAGGCGACTCCAGGAAAGGGTCGTTGCCATCCTCGTTGCCTTGGTAAGATGATGTTTTAGTTGTTGCGACGATCTTGAGATGCGTGGGGTGTTGCCTCCTTTTCATCGGATTGGGTACTATTGAGAGCGTAGGGGCTGTGTCCCCAAGTATTGTATTGCCCTCCATAAAGCTCTTTTTGCGAGGGACGAGAACGCTCTCTCGCTTGGTTAGCCTGTTCTTTGCGGCGACACTCATAGCGCTTGCCATAGTCAGTGCGGACGTAGACCGCGAGAACGAACGGGAAACTCTCTGGGCTGCAAAGAGATCTTCTTCGTGCGTATGAGCATGAAAGCGTGCGGTAAGGCACTTTTCCGAAAAGACATCTAGCAAACCACGGTCCACCTGTTCTCTTGCGGATGCTGTTGATCGAACAAGATGAAAGGTGTTCGATTCCGGTGCTGGGGCTGGCAGTGCGGCGACCAATGTTCGACGTCCGGGTGCCACCACATCGCATTTGACCGGATGTTCGACATGAAGATGGACCTGTGAAGTTCTCTGTGGGGCAGAGTCTGGAATGACGGACTCGGCATCATTCAACTCTGGGATAGACTGAATAGTTGGCAAAGGACTAATAATTTCGAGTGGCATGTCCTCTGGCGAGGGTTCGGTTTGTAGACTTGAAGGCGGTTCATTGTCCCATGGCACCTCTTCTGCGATAGCACGTCGGATAGCGTCCACCCATATGTCTTTTTCGCGACGACACGACGCTGCAAACTCAAACATGTGCGCTTTCGACGATAAGCGAAACCAACTTGGCAGTAAGACTAGGCGGACATCATGAGGACGATTCGTAACCAAGAGGGGTTACATACCATCGTCGAGGTTTGAATCCACGAGCTCAAGTGTCCTGAGGTTAAACCAATACTTTGGTTCATATGCCTTGGATTTGGAAACCTTGACGAGGACGAGGAAGCCACCTGGAAAGAGGAAGGCACCGAGATACTTTGCTCTGACAATGCCGAGGCGGGCCATATTCATACCACGATAGTGAATGACGTCCAGAGAACCCGAAAGACAACAGGGTTCCAGAGTTGACAAGAAGGCTGGGAGAGAGGCGAATTGTGGAGGTCTGTTGTGACCCGCTGCCGAAGTCAAGAGACCCTGAGTGATGCGGGAGACAATCTGAACGGATTTGACGAACACGTCCTGCTTCCTCCGGGCCTCGTCCACCAGACGAGCGACTGCGCGCATCGTCCGCGACGCATCTCTGATGGTATCCTGACTGTGCGAATCATCAGTCGAGACATGCACTGCCCTGACTTGAAATTGATCAAACAAAAGGGGATACCTGCAAACCCTCTGTACGGGTTTGATCATATAATCCATGAACATGAGCCGTGGACTTTTGGCGGAGGTGTCCCTGCCTGCATGGCCACACTCAGAGGCACTGAGGATTGGCGCCTTGAAATTATCCCCGGATACTGCGTCCAGGGACGACAGAGAATGGCGCCTCGTGCATAGATCCAAGGCATGTCTCCTCGTATCTGAACGAGAATGAAGCTCGTCCCCGAAGGGGTCCTGCAAGTGGGTCTGCGCAGCGAGTGCAGCGCAGCGCAGTTCAAAAGCGTCCCATTCGGTGGGGTACTTGTGTTGCACCTTGCGCACGAGATCAAACGCTTCCGAGTGTCCGGAACAAAAAGACTGGTATTGATCAAAACTGGCAGCCTGTGGGATGTGATGAGAAGAAAAAGTGCTGCGCAAAAGATAAAAGGCGCACATGATCGACAAATACGGCTGCGACCGCGTTGATAGCGCGGTGGATGTCCACAGGGGAAGCGCTGTGTGGCTGGGTGCTGCTGTCTGACCGAGCACTCATAGATATGCCAAAAGGAGAAACCACCTGGCGGAGGGCATGAACGAGCCCCTCGTGCAAGTGGAGGATGTCCTCTGCGTTTCTGGTGATCGCGTCAAGGTCCGAGGCAGAGAAGAGGTGGCGAGAGGTGCACTTTTCGGTTCTGTGTGAGGTGTCTGCGGGGAAGGACGTGCTGGGGTGGAGATGAGGGTGGGAGAGCGCGCCAGGTGGTTGCGCCTGGGGGGGACGCGAAAAGTAAGCGATGTGTGGGTTCGGGTGCGCGAGGGTCGAGCGGTTCTTCAAGACCGGGAGGAGACGGAGATAGACCTGGAGAGAGATGAGCAGGAGGACGGGGAGACAAGGAGGCAAGTACGGCGACGAGCGTCCTGAGGTCGACGAGGTAGGCGAGCTCGGTGTGGAGGAGCTCTGTGAGGGCGTGTAGACGCCTGGTTGACTCTTGGTCGTGTGCTTGTGGTGGTGGTGGCATGAGGGGAAGAGACGCGCTGCGTCTGGGATAAGAGCGTGCTGCATTGGAGATCATCGGCGGGAAGAGATCAACTTGGATTCCGAAACGGGCAGGGGGAAGATCTAATGCTGACGTCACAAAATGATGACTAATACAAATCTAATTTGTCGTCCGATCGCGGCACAAACGGTATGTTGGCTGCCTCGGCACGCTCTCGGCGCAGCTTTTCCTTGTCCAAGAATCTCCGCAACAAGCCAATATTTTCCCCGCTGAACACCCGAAATGCCGACCGCTGATCGCCGTCGAGTGTCTGCTGGGCCCCGTCAGTTCCCGCGCACAAATGCCGACATGCCGCTTACGTCAGGTGGTCGGTCGGAGAACCGGCTCAGCCCCATCCGCCGTGCTGCCGGTACCCCTGTCGCGGTGAGATGGCTCAGACTCGCCGCATGCTGCACGAGGTGGTGTATCGCCTTGAGTGAGACCCGGTCGCAGTACGATAGGTGCAACCGCGCCAGAGACCCCGCGTGCTCACTGAGGTAGAAGATCGCGTTGTCGGTCACCTTCGGGACACGCACGAGCACGAGCCGGTGTAGCCTTTCCAGCCCAGCCAACTCAAACACGGACAGATCCGTCAGCTGTCGACAGACTGCTCTTATCAGTGCACACCCTCGCGGAGAAACGTCTGACCTACATGCGACATCCACCGACGTCAGTCCTACGCACGCCCGCGCCAGCTTCACGATCCCCGCGTCCGTCACCCGCCAGACATGCGCCAGTGTTACCGCGCCCAGCTGCACACCCAGCTGGCAGATGCTCTCCACACTCCGATCCGTCAGGTTCGTGCACCCTGCCAGTGATAGCGTGTGCAGCGACGGCGCATGCACCAACACACCTGCGATCCCCTCGTCCGTGAGCTTCGTGCAGTAGCTGAGATCCAGCACTCGCAGGTCCACCGCCGTGTGTCGCAGTATCAATGGGGGCAGCCCATCCAGCCATGTCGACGGCCGATGGGGCAACGGCTTGTCGCTCCCTGTCGCTGGCTTGTCTCCCTTCTTGACTGGGCTCGGAAATGCCTTGTCCGTCAGCAGTGGGCACCGTGCAAGTCGCAACACTCGCAGCTTTCGAGAGTATGTCCAGATGTCCCGCACTGATACCGCCGACAGCAGTGGCTCGTCGCAAAGCTCCAGTTCAACCAGCTTTGAAAACGTCTTGACTATCGCGGACACGGTGGGATCGGTGAGCACAACACCGCTCAGCTGCAACCACTGCAGCGGCGGCGCTTGCGACACCAGCTCGACAATGGCCACATCCGACACGTACTTGCATCCCCTCAAGTCCAGCCCTTTCAGATTCGGGTTGTCCCTCGCTAACCGAACGATCGTCTTGTCCGATGTGTCCGGTACTCCAGACAGCACCACGGACTCGAGTTGTCTACAAAACGTCATTTCTGGCGTAACCCACTCATCTCTTATTCCGCAGCTTGGATCACGTATCACTAAGTGCTTCACCAGCCGTCGTTCTGTCTCCGTCTCTGGAAGACGATCTATTAGTCGCTCCATATCCTCGTAGTCGGTATCCATAATGCGGGTGCTGCGCAGTGGTCAAGGGTTGCTGTGCGGTCGAACGGAGGAACTGGCAATACAAACTCTGTTCCTGTACTACGTGGTACCATAGAACAAGTTCGGCAGTTTGCGCCTTACCCGTGTCCAATGACTTCGACAACCTCGTCCTCGTCAACCATCACCGCAACGAAACCCACTAGCTCCTCACCGATCCGTCCCTTGTCCCCATCCAGACATGAGCGGCGTATTCCAGTCACCCCTGCAGTCCTAAGATCGATATTTGCATCTTCGCGGAGCCCCCACGAAGAAAGGACAATTTCCCGTGTCGCTTTCTTCAGGTACATCTCTTCGACCTCCAAACTCAACGGTTGACACTCCACTCCAGGTTTGCAGGGTTCTTGCTCAGCTGTGTTGGTATCAGCTTCGCTGCAGCAAAAGGCTGGGGAATCAAAAGCGGTACTGGTCTACTAGGCGTAGTCTAGCTCGGGTTTGTCGTGTCACCCAACGTAACAGTCAACGAATGACCAGTGAGGAATGATGCTACATTGTTGGCGAAACAAGTAACAAACACTAGTCTCACGAGTACATGCCGACTCACTCGTCGCCCAGCGACTCTGGACCTGTCTTGTCCTGGGTGCTCTCCGAACCTCCTACTTGGTCGACCGGCGTTTGAAACGCACGAGTACCACCGGGACTGGAATCAAAGAGCCCATCTTGATCATCCACACTCGCAGCACTCGTAACCTTACGCCGGCGTGATGATGACTGCGACGGTAAATGTGCCTTCTTGACACGAAGGATATCCATGATCTCTATAGAGTGAGTCAACATCGCGATTAATTTGGTTAATTGAACCACGCACCCTGATGGGTCATCTCCTCGTATCCCTTGATGCTGCGTTTCATCGTCAACCATCTCCTTTGTAATGAATGTGCGCTCCACAAGTTCCAATCAGGATCCGGAAGTGTCTTCCAGTCAATCTCCGTGTCGTCCCGGACTTTGAGCGAGTCAACCCTGCCGTAATGGCATTCAAGATATCGTTTACCAACCTAGTAAACACCTACTTGTGAACCAGGATGTACGCATCCTGCGGGCTCCAGCGTGGTTTCTGTCCTTCATTTTTGATCGTCTTGCTAAGAGAATCCGTCCTAAACAAATACCGTAAGTGCGCCGAACTGCCAAGTAAAAGAGGCAACCACCATTTGATCCGACATTGCTGTCTCCCTCGCCGGTTACCCATTTTTTCGCTCACAATTCCCCAAAAGACATCGTTATCAAAGTCCTTGCCTTGGTTTACAGTCATTTCCGTCACAATCTTCGTGAGTTCCTCCTCCTCTTCCTTGCTCCACGGACCGGTAATACGGACTTCACGATTCGCGATATGATTGCGATAACGATCCCGACAGTCTGATGACATCCGACCTACAATCTCGCTAACCTTTTCCCATTGTTGGCCAAGTTCAGTAACGGCCCTTGAGTGCCAAAATGCCGTGAGCTTTGCGGTGTTATCGTGGAGTGGCAGGAGACGTACCGCCGCAGTATGTCGTCCTCCTCCGGCGTCCACTTTCCTTGTTGCTTCTTTGGGTGGAATGTTCTCCGGACATGGTGATAGACGGCGATGATCGGACGCTGTGGAATTGCAGTGGCTGCAAAGGATATGAAGCGGAAAATTGGAACAACCACTGGACAGCGTACTGATTTCCGACCAGAACGCATTTTCCTTGCCCTTTTCGTTTTTCTGAAAGATAATCTCCAGAATTTGGTCGTCCGTCAGTCCCCTGGACTAATTGGTATATCAACAACTGTAGCTATGCTTTAAAAACTACGCACTGCCTTATATGTTTCTATCGCGCTCTTCAGCTGTTGTTCCTCTATCGCAGAAAACTTGCCCTTCTTGTATACGAGACCTGGACAAATATTCGAAAAAGGAAACCGTCGTCGGTAACAACTCGTTTACCTTGGCTCTTGACCAGTTCTGCTAGTTTGCTCGCATTCATCCACTTGTTGGCGAGCATATGGGCATGTTCGAGGTTAGCCAGCTCTGGGCCGGGGAGACTCATGTCCAAAACGCGCTTATGCGATGATTTCGTCGACTTTGGAACAGAAGAGAGAACAGGGCCCGCGGACGCAGATGATACACCCAACTGTGGCTGAGGACGAGGGATTGCATCTGCAGGAAGAGGGGGGACAGGAGGAGGAACAAATGATGGACCAGCAACCGACGCATTGGCAGCAGCGGCATCACCCAGCGACTTGAGGACACTCGCAATCTTGGACACATCCATGTCCTGAAGAGCGCGGATGATGTCATCGTTGGACGCGAACTGGAAGTCGGGGAGAGGCGCGCCCAGTGTTGGGAAGATATGATTTCCCTGTGAGGATGGCTGGTCAAGCTGGGAGGGATCATGAAAACCATAGGGATACTGGATGTAAGGTGAAGGTTGGTCTGCCAGGATCTGTTGATCCTGAAATGGAGGAGAGGCCTGGTAAGGGCCAATCTCAATGGACTGCGCGTCCGAAGTTGCGGAGGCTGCCGCGACTACCGCGTTCAGAAACGCAGCTGATGAGGCATGCTGGTTGTCGACGGACATGTCCTGCTGAGGAGTGTCGGTAGGGAGCGGTTGAGCGATCTCCTTGTCAATGCCCTTGCCCTTGTCCGACTTGGACTGACTAGCTAGTGGGTCGTCTGTCCCATCTGAACACGAAACGAATTTCTTCTTCTTCTTTTTCTTCTTGTCGGGGCTGGCCACATTCTCCGCAGTGTCGTTACGAGCGCGCTTTTTCTTGGGTGTTCGGTGAGACTGAGACTGAATGAACGGATTGTTAGCTTCACCGACGGCGAGCTGGAGCGCGCGCTGAATGTCGGAAGTCAGGCTGGCCATGAACCTGATATTTAGGGTGGGCCAACGACGAGGATGAGGGCAAGCTCAAAGGTTTGGGGCCACTCAGGAGATTACGGCTCCGACTAATTCCCTAATAAGGAACCTTCCGGGTCACATACCGGTCACATCCTCTGTCACTCTTCCTCGTCAAAGTACCTCTCCTGCTCCCTCTCGTTCTCGACGTCGTACTGTTCGCTCCAGTCCACCAAATCGTAGTCTGCTCCCTGCACACATTTGTCATGTTCCAGTACCGTTCATTTGCAACACCCACCTCTAGCAAACCGTAGATGAAGCGTTCTTTTATCTGTCTCTCGAACATGGCCAGCTGCTCCTCTGGTGACTCCTCCGATACCACTGCGCCTGATTCGTCGTTTAACTCGCTCTCGCTGCCCTCTTCCTCTTCGGGCACAAATTCCTCGGTCGCGCGTTGCCGTCTCGCCTCTCGTATTCTCTCTGCCTCTCGCTCTTCCTCGTAATCTGCGAGCAGTGTTCCGAGCTTTCCCACTTGTTGTGCACCACCACCCAGAAATCGTTCATCTGCCCACTTTCTTTCCTCTTGGGCTGCCTCCTGTCCACTACGTCCCTGCCCAAACCAGAGATGTGGCCACCGATTTCTTGCTTCTGCAAACGCCAGCTGCTTAGGCATCGTTTCCGTGTATGCGAGCCTGCGGTTCCGTATGTCTGTGATCACGGTTCTCTGTTTTGGTGTTGTGATGGACGAAAAACCGATGATTAGATGAGGTGGGAGCAGGTGTATATATTTCTGCAAGAATTCGATGGGCGATGAGCTTGGGCGTGGTTCGCATTCTGGTGAAAGACCGATGTAGGATAGTATTGCAGTCTCTTGCAAGTCTTGTTCCATGAGGTTTAGAGTTGACGAGGAGTTAGTGGGGTGAAACACATTTGTTTGTCATTCGACCATGGCAGTCATCTCGTGTCGGTGGGACTGGTGTCGGTCCTCGTTCCCTACCGTGGACGCCCTGGATAATCATGTCAAGTATGAACATATCTGGCCGATGAAGCCCATGCGGAAGACAGAAATCGCGCTGATGAGAAGAATGGATCTGCAGAGCCTCCATAGCTTACCCAACACCCAGTCGAGTATCTTCTCGAGAGGTATTTCGTCCTCATCCACAAACTACTTTATCTTGAGATGATTCCAGGTGTGTCACCGAGTAAGCCGACACCACCCTCCGTGCCCCCCGCAGCGACCCCCCCAACGCACCCACGTCCAGAAGGTGACGGATTCGAGACCTTTACACAGTTATCTTCCCCACCCCCAAGCCATTCTCCAAAAGTGCTGCCTGTCTCACCAGCTTTTGATGGTTTGGTGACCCAAGTCTCGGCGGCCATCGAGATATTTGGGCGAACACACGGTCACAAGACAAGCCAGTCCCCGAACCGTCCGTCTTCTGGTTGCTCGCAAGAGACAGTCGAACAGCACCTCACAGAAGAAGACGACCTGGACTCTCAACCTCCAGAAAACGATGTCGTAGACACGGAACTCAGATGGCCTACAGATGAGGAATCAAATATACTCGCCTTTGAAGACATTCAGTCGGAACAGCCTGTATCCAAGGAAGGCACTGCGACCAGAGGTCAAGCCTTCCGTTGTGGCTCGTTGAGTGTGCCTCTTAGCATACAGAACCAGACGAGTTCCGATGACTTGGAGGGATCTGACAACCAAAGTCAACCGCTCGTCTTGCAGTCGCAGGCACCTTATTCTAGCCAGGCTCTGGGCTGGAGCCAGACTCCGTGATGTAGAGTATATACGTGCATTTGTTTGTTACCGACGCACTATTTACTCTGATGAGCGCGACGACCTTGGAAAAACAGCCCGACAATGATTCTGAACTCCCAAAGGACCTCCTCATCGTCTTTATTCACGGGTGCGACAGTACCGACACATAGACTAGACGGAGCTCACCCAGCTCCAGGTTCAAAGGGACGGAGTCTACCTTCGAGAATTTTCCCTCGAGACTTCAGCACATCTTATCCGAGAGTGTGCGCGGTCTTCTCGTCGAGTGTGTCGTCTTCCCTTCCTATGAGGTCAATCCCCATCGCATCGACGTCAAGGAGATATTGACCATGTAAATTAGACCAAAGGGGATCTGGTTGGTGCTCTTCCACAGGAGGACTACCGTGACATTGAACACACCATCTATCACTACAGAATGCAGCCGTCGAACGCTTCGCAGACTGGCTCACGACCTTGACCGTCCAGAAAGAGGTCGCTAATGGTGGTGGTGCTGGAAGAGTCAACATCATACTCTGTGGCCATAGGTGCGTATCAGCCCGTGATATGATTTGTTCACCGGTCTGACAGGTACCAGTATGGGCGGGCTACTTGCATCAGATGCCCTCTTGGAATTCATCAAGTCACGACCCGATCAACACGCACCCTTGTGGCCCCGAATCATCGCCTGCCTCGCGTTCGACACTCCGGTCAGTCTTCTCGTACATCCTTTTGACTGTTGATGCATCCTGTGCCTTTAGTATCTTGGTATACATCCGTTTGTGTTCAAGAACAGTGCCACTCGCGCTGTAGAGTATGCCAACGCTGCTCGAGGCGTCGTCACTGACATATACTCACTCTTCAAAGGTACAGAACAAGCGGCGTCCACGAATCCTCCCCTGCTTCAAATCACCGCTGGTCCGGAGGCAGCGTCGCCATCTCCATGGGCCAAATGGGCCCCGGCAGCGTACGCCCTCGGTGGTGCTGTCATCGCTAGCGCCACGGCAGGCGCTGCCTACTTGCGACGCGATGATATCGCATCTGGATATGCCTGGGCTTCCGATCACATGAAGTTTATCGGAAACCTGTGGGACGAGAAGGCCATGCGTGAGCGATTGGAGAACCTCGTTACTGCAAACACCGATCATGGCATCATCTTCAAGACGTGCGCACCTTGACTTGATGTGCGCCACTCTCTGATCCATGGTAGATTTTATGTGTTTTTGCCAGCATCACCTCCAGCCCATTTAGAGGCCAGAACGTTTGTGGTGTTACCCTCTCGCTCATCGCGCGCCTTTTCCCATTACATTCCTTCGCCAAACTGCGTCGCCCAAGATGAAGTTCAAGCACACATGGGAATGTTCAACGCAGGGAACAATGATGGGTACTATCGACTGGGCTTGGGAGTAGCACAAGTTATCCGCGATGCGCTCAGAATACAGCCAACACCTAGCACTGATTCCGCGGGAGATACCAAGTAGCGATATGATGAAGCATTATTTATAAATCACTTTATGCACACTTTCATTGATCGAATGATAGTTGCATGGCGTATGCATCTTCACCGTCGGCATCTAGAGTCTCTGAGCATGCCTCTCCGACGAAACAGGGGAACAGACGCACAGTACTTTTCTTCGATACTTTTGACCGTGAAACCCAACGTATCACGGTAGAGGCTGAGCGCTGCACGGTTTGATTTTCGGACGTGAAGAGACACGTAGGCGGCATTGTAGTTGGACGCCATGGCCTCCTCTGCGTGTACGGAGTTGGTCCAAGCAACAGTTCAACGATGATGGACATACGGGACTGCAACATGAGCTTTTTGGCTATTCCCAGTCGTCGGTACGACCGTAGGACAGATATCGATGTGACGTGGCCATGAGGGGGTTCAGAAGGTGCTGAGCCATCTTGAGGCTCCTCAATCTCTTCCCTGCAGATGGGTATCAGAAATAGAGACGATCGTGACCGATGGTGGATGTACATCTTTGCGAGGATATATCCAACTATCCTCCCCTTGTGGTCTTCTGCGACATACGATAAAGACGGCCAGGTCATGGCATGATAGAGGTCTGGACGGATGAAGGTGAGAGAGGTCACACCAGTACAGTTGACATACAATATTTCATCGTGTAGTTTTCTGGTAGATTATGGAGATTGCATGCTTGCATCCCCTGTAGATCTTCTATCTGGCTAACCGTGAGCAGTGGAAAGATCCCAGCTCCTCGTCACGTACCCTCGCAATGCGAATGTTCATCGTGGGTGTCGATGTTCAAGGAACTTGGACAAGAAAACGTAATACTAATAGGATATCTGTTGTTTACGACTACATTGCTCCGATGAAATACAACTTGTTGTCACAACAGCGACATAAACAACAAAAGAAACAGCAAGAATAGTCCCCGAATGCTTTTGCTATCGACGTTCTACTTGGTCAAGCTGGTAGTGCAATACAAGGATGCAACGTGTCCATGACATTTACGGCCTTGACCATTGACCTGCATGCCCATTGGTATTCCCATCGTGGGTCGTGCTGTTCGACGAAGATCCACGCCCGAATAAGAAAGTCGTTGCATAGTGCTCTGCAGCGCTGAATGTGTTTCGCAAGCTTCTCTTCACACTCCGTCCCCTCGCTTCGGGTTCGCGAGGATCTGCATCGGGAGCCATAGCGGACGGTACAGCATACGTGTCTGGAGATCCAGGCAGCACTGTCGCCGGAGAGGGTGGTTCGCGGTGGGGCCATTGAACAGAAGGTTCCAATATGATGGGGGGATCTGTTGCTAGCGTCCCTCGTTCCTGATAAATGTCTATAGAGATTCCCGCGGAGTGCATAACTTGCGTGATGCCTTGTGGGGTAGATGCAATGGCGCTATGAAGCGAAGTAGCGGGCGGGAAAGTGTGTCTGGCCACGGAATTCATGTGTCCGACGGTACCTCTTCCATGCCCAATCTCGGCGTAGACATAATCGGGTGTCATCGCTTCAGTATTCCTGGATGACGATGATAGGTCGTGATACGTGCGGAAAAAAGCGGCGCCATTCGACTGTGTTGTTCCGGTACTGCGGGTCGAACCAAGGTCACTTGGTGTCGGGGAAGTGGATAGTTCAATCACTGGCTGGTGTCCGAATCCTCGTGACCGTCGCTGCGTTCCGTTGGAAGTGCCTATCAGAGGTTGCATAATGACATCCTGAGCTACAGGATGGGACAAAGCCAGATCGGTCGTCGGTCCACTAGACGGAAGAGACGATTGACTGGCTCGCAATGTTAAATTGCGTTGTATGGGTACCTCGAGTGGGTACGCAGTTGGTGGTTCGGGTTGGATAGAATCCAGGCTTCCGTAGCGGAAATCGTGCACGAAATCTTCGTCCACGTCGATGTCGCCCTCGTTGGCCATCTCCATTTCGACGTCTTGAGGTACCTCATTAAAACCTTCATCAAAGTCATCATCATACTCCGTTTCTTCGTCGTCCCCATTCATGTCTTCCGTAATGGTGTTGAATAAATCTGTCAGGAACGATCTGAGCTTTGAAACACCATTTCCGGAGTACACGCAAAAAGCCAGACGCTGGCTCATATTAAATTCCTGTGCTTGAGTTGAGCACGAATAAACTCAAAGTTCGGCTGCCAACACACCTGGGGGGGTTGCCTGCAGAATTGCTGCAGCTCTGGTTTACGAAAAGAAGGTATTCCAGTCAAACTTAGGTGCGTAAGTTTGTGGAGTTTTTGAAGGAGGAAGTGAATCGCCATGACGGAAATTTGGTCACAGTACGAGAGATGAATGCGTTCCAGTGTGCTGTGACGCTCGGCTAGGGCGTACACAGCTTCATCCGTCAAGTTGCTGACGCGAACGAGACCGATGCGACGAAGTTTGGGTAAGCTAGCCAACTCAAACACGGACATGTCGGTCAGGAGGGTACAATCTGAAAGCAGAATGAGTACTGTGTGCGTCGAAAATGGGTATGACCCACTGGCAAAATCTACATATCGCAACCGGGTGCAACATCTCGCAAGTGATTTGATGGATCTGTCGGTTATGTTTGCGGCATGACCAAGGTGAAGGTAGTGAAGATGTTTGCCCAGAAGGCAGACGTTTTCGACGGTGCGATCAGTGAGCTGAGCACACTTGGATAACACAAGGTTTCTAATCTTTGGTGCGTGCGATACGATGCCATCAACGGCATCGTCCGTGATGAGCGAGCAGGACGTGAGGTCGAGCATACGGAGATGATCCAAAGGCTTGGATAGAACAAGGGGCGGAAGGTCTTCGGGAAGTCTGGGTGCGGCAAAGGGATTGTTGATACGGGGAATGTTGTCATTCCTGAGTGGCGCAGGAAAAGCTGCGTCTGTGAGTTCGACACATTGAGAGAGCCTCATCTCCCGCATGTGGATCGAATGGGTCCAAAGATCGCGAACAGATATGTCCGTGATGCGTTTGCAGTTGTTAAGATCGATCTCGAGGAGGAGAGGGCAAGACTTTGCGAGGGCAGAGACAGGAGCATCGGTGATGTGCTCGAGGCCGCTGAGTTTTACGCGGCGGAGGAGGGGACAGTTGGTTGCGAGGGCAAGGACGCCAAGGTCTGTGACGTTCTTGCAACCGCTGAGGTTGATTCCCTGGAGGCGCTTGGATGCCGCCGCAAGACCGGCGACGACGGAGTCTGATGTTTTGGTGACGCCCGTGAGGTCGATTGCGACCAAGTTGGGCAAGCAAGGGAGGACGCGCGAGAGGGCGTCGTCGGAGATGGCATGGCAGTTGACGAGGGTAAGGCGCTCAAGGCGATCGCACTGGGCGAGACGGGAGAAGAGGGCGTCGGTGAGGTCGGCGCCGAGGAAGAGGAAGTTGAGACGACGAATGAAACGGGCGTAGGTGAATGTCTGGTCCGCGCGGGTGAGGACGCGCATCATCTTGACGAGGGTGGAGAGGCGAGTGAAGGCAGGTCTGTGCCAAAGAAGTTCTACAGAGCACTCGCACCAAGAGCGAGATACGAGGAGTGCATGATAGAGATCACGTTGTGAATGGAGGTGCTTGAGGATGTGGATGAGCACCTCTGGGGGGAGATGGGCCATGGGGGATTGCAAGTCGGGTGCGCTCTCGGGATGGTAGATACGGGAGGCCCATTGTGCGGGGGATACGACTGTAGCAGAGGGGGAGCGGGAGAACGTGGTCGACTTGGCCTGATCGTCGTCGTCGTTGTCCGAGAGCGACGTGGTCGACTGCGCCGGGGATGTGTGTCGGTAAACGAGTCTCGATGGTCGCATGGATGTCGTCGTCTTTGTGTTGCGTGTGGTGCGGTGCGGACTGTCGCCTAAATAACCTGTGGGAATGCACTGCCAGATATAGCCACACGCGATGATCTGCGAACACCCTATGGCTCTCCCGCTCCCCCCACCTGGTCCTGATCATTTTACCGCCCGTCGCGCTCGCTGGCTTGCGTCCCCGCCGCACCCGACGCCGAGCCAGCCCCATCTCTCCCCATCGCAAGCGCGTCTACAGCACCTCCTCGCACACCCACACCCACATACAGATCCAGTCTGGCACCGCGGCATCGACAAGGTCTGGAAAGGCCTCGTCAACGGAAACAGACTCATGCGCCCTTTGCCAATGAGCATCGTGGTGTGTGCACCAGCCACCTCCCACCTCCCCTCCCATAAATACCTCTCCAGATAAAGGTCATCCATGCCGCATGGCGCAGAGACCCAGAGACTTGGCCCGAGGGTGCAGTGGTTCCGGACTCTGACGAGCCTCGCACCATCACACCCCCGCTGCCTGATAGTCCTTCTGCCAAGTCTCCTTAGCCTGCTGTCCTCTACTCATGCTATCGTCGCACATTGATATATCATTCTCCAAGTGTATTTTTATTATCGTCGCTGATAATGTTGTTACATGCCAAACAGTTTTACTGGAGCTGCCAAAAAATATATGCTGGCAGACGGGTACCAATATGCGTCATGTTCGTGATGGAGGCGAGACCTGGTCAGGCAGTCAGCGTCCATCGATATTCGCCCATCCAGGCCTACCAGGATCACACCATCCCCTCTGACGAACAGCATCTCCATCTTTCTCTTTGCGACCTTGGCAGACGATCAGCCCAGCATGCACAACCCAGCGTTCCCACCCACCTTGACAGTGCCCTGGCCTTCGGAGCTACCATCGACAGAGTCCACGATCATGATCGTCTCCTCGACATCACTAAGAATGAGATTCATATGCCCATCGTATGCCTGTCATCAACAATCAAGCCCAACACAGGCAGAACAACGGGCTGACATACATGTAGAACACCCGTTAGCTCGCGATCACCCCGTAGCTTGACAAACACCCGCTCACTGAGCGATAGCCGTATGAGGTCAAAGGGTTCCTGTATGCCTGTAGATGAGGGATCCATGCAACCTATGCCTCGGATTAGTCAGCACTATAATATTTTGAATCCCATCCTCCTCCTTCGACATCGACATCCACGATGCCGGTAAGCAGTACCATTATCCATCCCCCAAGTTTGTTGACGCCCCAGCACAGAAACATTACTGCGACTATTGTGATGTGTTTCTGACCCACGACTCAGCCTCGGGTATGTTTTCTCTCGCTGGGTGTACCCTTCTGCTAACCGCGCGCTAGTCCGCAAGGCTCACAACAGTGGTCGCAACCATCTTGCCAACGTTCGAGACTATTATGCATGTCAGACAGCCCATCAGATCCCAATGAGCGCTTGCTAACATTTAGTCTCAGCACTCGGTCACGACAAGGCACAAAGCATTATTGACCAGATCACAGCCGCCTATGAGAGTGGGGGTGGTCCTCCTCCAGGAGGCTTTGGTTTTGGTCCTCAGCACCTGGTAGGCCCACCCGCTTTTGGTGGCCCACCCCCCGTTGGCTTCGGCGGCCCTCCCTTCCGTGTGTAGCCCTCATGAGTTTGATCACGTTTCGTAACATGTCCCTCCACAGCTCGCCCACCATTCCCTCCCGGCAGCATGCCACCACCAGGAGCCATGGGCCCGCCTCCTGGTGGTCCTCCTCCTTTTCCTCCAGGCTCTATGCCACCTCCAGGCGCCTTCCCCGGTGGTATGTTCTCGAACTTTCCTTATCGAATCACTTGCCACTAGTTATCATTAGGTATACCACCATTCCCTCCAAACGGTCCTCCTGGTGCAACGAGCAACCTCCCTCCTTTCCCTCCTGGTAACTTCGGGGCTCCGTCGGGGGGTGGATCTGCACAAGCAGGACCACCCGGCGCAAGCAGTGGTAATCCTAGTAATACAGGCCCTGGTGGTATGCACCCCGATAGGATGCGGATGATGAGCGGTGGGAGATAACGGGACGTCCACTGCACATTATTAAGTGCATAACGCAAGAGATGCATAATTTTGCACTTCGAACCGTCTTCAATAATGACAATCCATTTGGTAGATACACTAATGAGAAACTACGTATCTGCAAGACATCATCCGGCCGAGGTGTGCCTGTTGGTAGATTTGAAGTTTGCGTAGTGAAGACGGTCAGTAGCAAACGCCCTGCTCATCTCCGTGCATGCTTTACTGGAAACCTCCACGCAAAATGCCTCAAGCTGTCCACCGTTGATCATCTGAGCAAGGTCACTCTCTGAGAACCTCCCATTGCACCGCTTCCTAAGCCTGGAGGTGAAAATATATTTTCCCTGCAAAACGTCACTCATGATGTTGAATACGGATTGTAAGAAGAACCATCGCACCTTGTCGCTTGTCGACTGCCAGATGGGCATTTGAGACACAAGTGTCCAGATGTGAGCACCGATATAGTACCACAACGTATGCCCTGCCTTGTCCTAGAGCACGATATCAGATGAACGGAAGGATTAGAAAGGCACGCCAACGTACCTTCTTTGACGGGAGGACAAAAGTATGAAAGATGTTGTTCCCTGCCATGTTTGTCTGAATGTATGTTGCTGTATCCTGGTTGTCTGAAGGTGATCCCCAGTCAAACAGGACCGACGTTGAACGCCCGTCTACTGCAATCGGTTCGTGAACAAAGGCCATATCACGTATTATTTGGACACGGAAGCAAAGATCATCCATTTGTTCGAGGCTGGACCCCCATCAAAGGTTAGTCTAACTTTCTGAAACATACGACCCACCTTTCCAGAGAGCACAACTAGAGAGATGATCGCTTCAAAATCCAACAGGACAGTTTTGGCAATGATCAAACACCCACCACATCCTCGTCGAGGTCCAATGATTTGCCAAGATTTGTCCACGTGATCGGGCATACGATTTCTGCACTCGCAGGCGTGCGTTTCGTCGACATACTCCAACCATCGTTGTCCTTTACTCTCTTGGGACTCTCGAGTTGCTTGTACGGACGTCCTGGAGAGACAGTACACCCTTGGCTGACAGGAACGCGTCCCGGCCTCGGTGACTGGCCAATGCTCGACGAGGTCTCATCGCCGGGCTAGGTAGATACCAATCAGAATCCGATTGCTGACCGCGCTTCGACCAAGCTATTTACCCCCAGCTCTTCCAAAAGCCCGAGCACGACCCGTCGAACCAGTCTGATCTTGTGTTCGGCGATGTCGCTCTGCCTGCTGTTGCGTGTCACCTGGGAGTCTTGCGTAGTTGCTCTTGCCTCAAGTTCTGCGGCACGCGCTTTCCACATCGACGTTTCGTTGGCCGACTCGATGACTGCGTTGTTGAGCTCTTCGCCAATGCGAATTAACCTTGCACCTATCTGGGCCAGCTAGCCCACGATGAGCGCAATGATAAATCGATTCGAGGTGATGGTGTTGGATATACACGAACCTCGTCGAAACCAGTTCGCAACCTGGCCCGAGGAGAGCGCGAGCCATCACTGACAGTTTGCACCGTCGTGTCCAGCGTCGTTCTGTATAGAGTAGAGGGTCCAGCGGCACTCGACGACCACATAAAGCGTGTTGAGGGTATCTAACGTGAGTAGTGTTGGGGTTCCTAAAGTACTTCTCGACTTTATTTTGGGCCTCGTGATCTAAGTTCAAGCATCGTTTCTCGTAACAAAATTTAGCCCACCTCGTTTGCTTCTGCCCAGCCAGCTTCTCAATCAAACGAGATACGCCACTGGTTCCCTCGCCTTATCGATGAACTTGGGAAAGACCATGGCAGAACTGTCCAAACGGGTGCTGTCAGCCAGGAACCCAGTCATCGACATTCACACCCACGTCTACCTACCACGCTATGCTGAGGAGTTGCGTGCACGCTCTTCAGCGCCGCGTATATACAGCCGGATGGGCCCAGACGACCAGCCAGAGGAGCGCTTGTTGATTCTCGATGGAGAGCCAGGCGTCGGCCGTCCTGTGGGACCTCAGGTGAGTTGTCAACACGTCAAGATCTGATTAACGTATCACACTGATCTCTCAAAAGTACTGGGACCGGGACCAAAAGCTTCTGTTTATGAAACGACACGACATTGATATCTCCTTTGTCAGGTTCGTGAGTTGTGTCTTGTGTGGCCTTTGGGCGCTGACATCCCTTTCTGGATAGCTCAGCAAACCCGTGGCTTGATTTCTTGCCCCCAGAACGCGCGCGCGCGCTCGCGCAAGAGTTGAACGATGATCTCGAGAAATATTGCTCCTCGTCGCCTGAGGCAGATGGCTTTCCTGGGCTCAGATCGATATATGGTTTCGGGTTACTTCCTCTCGTCCCAGGCATTTCAATCGCATCGGTCCTTGAGATCATCAGACAGATAGATGCATTGCCCCACATATCGGGCATCATCATGGGCACGAGAGGTGTTGGTAACGGCTTAGATGACGGGACACTCGAACCTGTGTGGGAAGCGCTCCAGGAAACGAACCTTGTTGTCTTCGTTCACCCTCATTACGGAGTTGATCCCAAGTCGTTTGGAGATATAGCGAACGGACACGTCCTTCCTTTGGCTTTGGGATTTCCGTTTGAGACCACAATCGTAAGCTGAGTCGCAAATCTGAAACTTCCCTCCTCACGAAGTTTACCAGGCAATAACTCGGCTTATCTTGGCTGGTGTGTTGGACCGTTACCCGAACCTTTGTCTCCTTTTGGCCCACTCGGGTGGTGCTCTCCCTCAATTGTCCTCACGCCTTGCATCATGTATCGCGCATGATCCTATTGTTGCGAAGCGACTGAAATATGACGCAAGATACTATCTGGGTAAACTTTACTTTGATGCAGTCGCATATGGAGCAGAGGAACTTGGTTTTGTCAGCCATGTCATCGAACGAGCTGAAGCGTACAGAGGTACCGGTGAGGAGGTCGATGAGGACATCGGAAGCAAAAGGATGCTATTCGGTACAGACCATCCATTTTTCCCGCCTCTTGAAGCCAGCCAAAGATGGAGGAGCGTTGAAGACAATTTGAAGGCAATTCGGAGCGTACGATCGTGGGGGGACTCTGCACGTGCCAACGTCCTTGGACTGAACGCACTAAAATTGTTCAACTTGGGTTGACGTATCAATCGTATCTACGCTTCACTTCGGTATTTGTATCTTCAAACTGAAATCTATGTGCTGCACGGACTGATGAACAGCGCTCGTGCTCAAGATATCGATATCTGTAAACCTGTGTGAGCTGGCCAAGATGAACCACTGAACCAGTCTACACACCATTGATTGCGCGTTCCTGTAGGTTGTTCTCCGTGATGTTTCCACTCGATTCGAGTAAAAACTTGCGTTTACCCGCCCATGCCTCTTTTAGCTTTCGTGCGACGCTGACAAGTTCATTTCCCTCCATGTTATCGAGCATAACGACGTCGGCACCAGCATTAATCGCTTCATTGGCCTCCGCTTCTGAACCAACTTCCACCTCGAGGAGAACACTGAACCCTCCGACAGAGCGTGCCCGTGTGATCGCAGCTGTGATGGAGCCTATAGTACAACTCAGACAACATTGCACAAGAACTTGTAGAAGGTGACTTGCCAGCTGACCAGATATGATTGTCCTTGAGCATGATCATACTAGACAGATCATGACGATGAGGATCAATCCCGGCGATAATCATACCGTATTTCTCTACCAGTCGGAAACCTTGGAGGAAGACGGTATGAATGCAGGGAGAACATCAAGGGATCAATAAGAGTACCAGGTGTCGTCTTTCGTGTGCCAGCGATGATTCCTTCGTACCCATAAGCCTTGGCCAGATCCTTCATTCGCTTCGACCTGCCAACCACAGGAATCAGGAGAGTTATACACTTGCGCAGCAGTAGCAATCACTTGGTCGCGATCCCACTACACCTAGCGAGAAGGTTGAGAGCAATTCTCTCACCGAGAAGGAGATGCCGAACTTTGCCCTTCACAGTTGCGAGGTGCTTGACTGGTTCAAACGTCTCGCCTTCTTGCATGTGCCATTCCACTCTGTAGGCGCTAGTGATCACCAAACAAGAGCGATTTGGGAATCACGTACTGGCAACCGAGTCGGCGAAAGATTTCGGTGAAGAAGGGGACACCAGCAAGCATGGCGGTCTGCTTTCCCTTTCCAAGGAGAAATGCTTCGCGTTCTGCCTCCCCGACCACGTATCCTGCGTAGTCAAACGAGGGGGTGTCCTCGGCCAGCCAAGCATCGATCTGTGATGTCCAGCTGGGCGGTAAAAGATGTTCAAACTGGTTCATATCAACCTTGATGGTACTATGAACACGTGACATGTGGTGGTCCCCAAATATGGCAAGTTACTCCGTAGCTGTCCGCCAAAGCATGGTCCGTAATTCCCCAATCCGACCTCAGTAAACCATTGCATTGTCTGAAAGACTACTAGCGACTCATGTCTGACTGGAATCGTCTATCAAAATTAGTAGGAAACCGTCGTGTGTCCATGTATCGTGAGCGGAATACCGCAAAAAATAAATATATGAGAGGGCTGTCAAAGGAAAAACTGTCCATTATCTATCGTCGGGATTAGAAAAGAGTCGTGAAAAAAGCTGCCACCGCGGCAACTGCGGTGAGGAAGCCAGCGGGAGTGTCAGCACGGAGGAGGGCAGCATTGGTCCCAGTGGGTGTAGTGCTGGTGGCTGAACTGGAGAGGGAAGGCGTTGCGGAGCTGACAGAAGACACGCGCGTCCTGCGTAGCAATTTGGATCAGAAAGTGGTGATCCTGAAGCTGTTCGATACTCACTGAATTGAAGCAGCAGAGGCGGAAGCTGATGCTACACTGGCTTGACTAGAAGAACCCGAAGTGATGTTGAATTGGTTAGACTGGGCGAGTAGACTCTGAGGATGTGAAGAGTCCTGAGCGAAATTCACACGGAAGCCGCTGCCCGTAGACCACCCTCCGCTTGGCGCATTGACCACAAGGCTGCCAAGAGTACCGTCAACGTTGTCGTTGAGAAGCTGGTTGCTGTTGGTATTCTACATTTTCGGACGTTTGAGGGAATGGAAAAGAAGGCAAGCATAATGAGGGCTCACGACGTTCGTCAAAAATATCGCAAAGGTGGTAGGGTCGGTATCGACACGCTGCCACACCACCACGTTTGGACCGGTGGTGGTCCAGCCTTGGTATTGACTGGGGGAGGTGACCTGGTACGCAAAGGCAGACGCGACGAGTAAGAGAACGCTGAAGAGAACACGCATACTGGCTGAGGTGGATGTGGAAAGAAGGAAAGGGAGGTTGAAGAACATAGCCGCGACTTGGCGCGCTTTAGAGCTGACAGGCGCGTGCCGCTAAGCGTGAGGCGATTCCGTTTCCCACGAGGCTATCTGAAGAAAAGGACCGAGACTTAGGGTGATCAGAGACATACTCACACTGGCCGTCGCCGAGGGTCTATATCAGACATTATCACTTACTTGGTGTACAAAACATGTCTGCTACGAGGAAGAGAACCTCCAACCATCCACCAGCGGGCTGTGTTGCGACAAATGTCACCTGCCAATCAGTCAGGGACTTGCTAACGTCGCTTCTGCATCAGCCCAAAGGTCCCTTTGACCCCAGTACCCTGCGACTGCGGCGAATATTACCCAGCAGGAGGTGTTTAACATGTGCGTTGTGTCTGCCGACACCACTGCATCCTTGCGCTTTCGAATGAGCCCAAGACACGCACGCGCGAGGTTGCGCATTAGATTCATCTCATCAGCGGACAGTTGGTCTTCTATTCTGGTGAGAAGCGCAAAAATCCACTGCCCGTGGCTGACTGAGATGGCGGTCAATGGATCATTCGGATTCTGCAGATGGATATTTATCCAGTGAGTAAAGTACATCAACAGGTGGATTGACATTCTCTGCATCCCAAATTGAGCGGAGAAGACGGAATGAAGGAACAGGCACCATACGTGGTCAATTTCCCGTATGTGGCTCGGTGTGACTCGCGGAGGTGATAGTTCCTGGATGCAATCTCCTTGAACTGCCTCAGATGACCCCATGTGCTCAACTGTGCCCATTGGTTCTACACGGTCAAGGAGACCGGGTCGTCGTGAAGCATCCCAAGGAGAAGATTCATGTCTTGCCTGCTCGGTGCTCGTCCAATCTACAGCGAATGCCGCAGCAGCGGAGTATGCGAATGCTCGCATCCCACTGGTCACAGGCTTTCGCACAGATCGATCCTTTGGATGCCACGCGGACTCGGGGTGGCCGGCGAGAAACTTCCACCATGCATCCCTATCTTTTTTCTCTGGAATGACCCGTCGTTTTGAACCTGGTTGACCCACATCGGACGTCGTCTGGGTGAGGTTCTACGGCGAATGAACACGAGTGTTATAGAAACATGACGGACGCACCTTTCTCAAATAGCAGAAATGGGTTTGGAATGCGATCCTCCACTCCTCACAGGGGAGGACATCGGTAGATGGGGGTGTTAACGTATGCATGACCGTTGTCTCCAACACTTCGTATGGGTTCGGTGCTCTAGTGGTCTGGGGCAACCGACGTGCATCCCGTCTACAGGGTTGGTGAATACGAGTCGAATCTACAGTGACATACAGACAATACCTGACCAAGAATAAATACTGCATGCCATCCTGTGGTTCTTGATCAAAATCGTGCGGGAGATTCGCGACAGGGAGGATTTGTTTGCCCGGAGCCACGTCGTCTGAATCAGTGTCGCTCAGTTCATCTCTTTTCCGTTTCACCATGGCGTCGGTGGTCGAGAGTCGTGAGAAACCCGCTCTGTACCCTTCCTCAATGGTCACTAAAGACGATGTCGGCGTGGAGAGTCTGCAAGCTCAGGTCGACATGGCCATGTCTTTTGCACACAATCTAGTCACATCTTGGATAAAACCTTCTCAGGTCGCGCAACTCAGGTCCAGTGCTGCCAATGTAACGTCAATCCTCGAGGAAGAATTGCGCCGACCGCCGAGGTATCCTACAGTTTTGTATGGGCGGTGGATCTATGAGCTAAATTCTGTATAGATTAGGCGTTGGTGCCTCTGTCCCCACGATGCCATCATTGGCTCACGAGGCCTCTGGACTCAAACGTAGACTGAGGGGGAAGTGGTTAAATAGCCGAGGTGTTACAGAATCGCAACCACAAGATCCTCCAAAATCAGACGATGAAGAACACAAAGGCAGACCGGCTAAACGGAAAAAGAAAGTGGATCCCTTTGGACACGAAGGTAGCAAGAAAAAGAGAAAACCCGATCTGGAAGCTAACCCACACCCCTCTGTGGAACATGACGCTAAATCTCCGGTTTCCCTATCAAATGGTTCGATTCTGGGACCCTTAATAAATGGTTAGGGTCCCCCTTTCTCCCGATGCAGTACCGTAATCGCCCTGGTAGATTCGCCCTCCGAGAAGAAACAACAGCAGGTAGGGCCGGATGATCAACAGCCAGTGAGGTTGGTCTCCTCACCGCCTGTGGGGTCGCTTACTCAGAACACGCTTCCATAGTCCAATTATCCCCCCGCCCTCAGAAACACCTCGGAGAATTTCCGGTGCGCTTAGAATTTTGTACATGCTGACCACGCATTTGCCTCATTGTCTGAACCGAAAAAGCTCCGGCTCCGGGAATAACAGGTGCAGGATCCATTGAGCTCAACGCTAAAGCTGATAAAGCTGAACTGCTTGGCCTGCCGTTGTTAAATCTCGACGGACCGCCGGAATTCATTGACAAGCCCGGAGAGAGCAGCAAAATGAACAGCAGTCTCAAAAGGAAGCGAAGAAGGCGTAAGAAGAAGAAACCAAAGATGATAGCCGGTACGGGAGACAACCCACACTGAGCGTATACGTAAGATCTCGGAAAGGATTCCACTCTTGACTCGTTTGAATTGACGGCTTCTCAGTGTGCTACTTTCCGCGCAGTTGACACCTGCTGTGGTCTATTACGCATTCGACCTACTTGCCATGCTTCGGCGATGAATAACTACTGCAGGTCCGAGGGCACCGTGTGGTCGGTTCCCCAACTCGAACCATAACATCCAAGTTAATATAATGGGATAAATATGTCCTTGGAACAATAAATATGCAGTACCAGCTGCTGGACTGGTGCGGTGGGTCAGCGTTTCTTTTCTTTCCGAACGTTGTCCCCCCGACTATCGTGAGAGGCCTTTCGTGAGCTACGCAGGTTATAGTCCACCGATTCCTTGCGGACCTGACTGGGTCGTCGGCTGCTGGTGGGCGTGGGCCTTGGAGAGTGGCCAGGAGAAGCGTTACTTGGACGTTTAGAGGAAGGGCGACGAGGGGGCCGAGGTAAGGCCCTTGGCGCCTTTGATTGCCGCTTCTTCTTGCCAAGTAAGACTGGCCAAAGACGGAAAACCGACTTTGATGCGCCTGCCTTGGCCAGCCGGGCCGCCTTTCGCTGCTTTTTCCGTTCTCGCACGGCTTTAGCTTCGCGCATTTCACGCATGCCCTCCTTGCGAAGGCGCTCATTGCCGCTGAACGTAGCGCGCCATTTGACGAGCCAGCCGTGCACTGTCGAGGCCTTTGGGCGACTGCGTCTGCGGCCATTCGAGTGGTAAAGCTTGGCGGATCTAAGCGGGAGATAAACTATCGGATGAAACCAACTTACAGAAGACTTCCACTCGATTTCGAGCATCTCTGACTTGATTGATCGTTGGTGGGGAAGAAAAAAGTGTTGATTAGCAGCGATTCGTGTAAAGTCTCTTTTATGAAGCGTTCATTTATCGCGGCTATTCCCGTGCGTCGCCCTCTTCCTGCAGGCCGCCACGGCCTCCATTCCACGTCCCCCATCTTGCAGAATGCACGCGCCATCCGACCTGCTGGCACGTTCTGCGTTCGAGACACCCAAGGCGACAACCCTTGTTGTATTCCCATGCAGCCTCGTGGACAATTAGCAATGTGGAAAAGGCGTGTTGTACGCGTGGTCACCGTTTAGCGAGGGGGTCACTGCACCCGGGAACCGGGGGCGCATAGACTGGTGGAGGGAGACGAAGAACAAGGCCAGCAATCATGACCGCATGAATCATGGTCCTTTGGTGCTTACCAGCTGTACCTTGTACCACATGCAATGCAAGACTGAGGTACGCGCTTTGACTTGGGAATTGACATGTCACTGCACCGCATAGATATTCAGGCCTCAGGTCGAATCGATAAGTATGTTTGTCGTGCTGCATTTTGGGTGGTTTCACCCCGGCACGGCTACCCTCACTTCCGGCGCCCTCCCAAAACGGGTTTATCCGTTATGCCCGCTAATGGGGCTCGTGGTCAACGTTTCCCAGCTTAACAGACCTAAGGCATGCACAGGTTGGACGCTTGCCTTTCTCCGGATACGGGTCACATCCTACGACCTCACCGTGTTATTTTTCAAAAATTTCATTGACAATGGCCGCCTTGCGTCATGTCCACCGCGTCGATGGCGGTGAACGCGCCTTTCATTCCGCGTGCTTTTTGTGCGGCACCGCATTTAGACTCTCCTCCTCTGCGGGTCTCCCTGGCTGTGATAATGCGATTTTTTCACACCGCCATTGACTATCATCGACATACCTCTCCTCTCAAGTCATCGTGGCGTACGGTTACTCGAGCTCCGAGTCGCCTGCCGTTCCTAAACGCTGGAGTCTCTCGGAAACTACAAAACCAACAATGTACCGACGATTCGCTTTCGACATTTTAACAGGAATTCCAGGCTCTGCAGCCAGGGATCATGGGCTGGAAGAACGTCGATACAATCGTTCCGGGCAAGCTGTTTCTCGGAAAGTATGACGCCTATTAGCTCCGTGACGTATTGTTTTCTGATAAGCCCTTTAGTATCCACGCGGCGAGGTCCCCTCGGTCGTTAACAGAACGCCGGATTACCCATGTTGTATCCGTTTGTAACGATGCCATCCCTGGAGAGATACCCGAATCTGGTATCGCTCATCTCCGAATTCCTGTTGAAGATATCGATTTTGCCGATCTTTTGATCTGGCTTCCTGCTGCTTGCCAGTTCATAGGCAAAGCCATTGCAGGTGGAGGCGCCGTCCTCGTCCATTGCCACCAGGGTCTGACACGCAGTGCAGCTGTCGTCGCTGCTTACCGTGAGTTATCTTGATTCATACATGCCGAGGTCCCTCGTTGATGGGTGTAGTCATGTACACTCGCCGAATTGACGCTACACAGGCAATGTTGGAAGTTCGAGAAGGCTGGTTCTTCTCGTGATGCCCTTTGCTAACTTCTAATGGGATCCTATTCCATAGCACGCGAGCAAGTCTGGTTTAATGCCGGATTTCACGAACAACTTGTCTTGTTCGAGCTCTGCGGTTATCAACCCAGTCCTACTAATCCCTATTATATTGGGTGGCGTCAGAAAGTGGCCGCTCATCTGACCGGCTAAGTTCAGAGGGCCATCATTTGTATTGTCACGAGTCGTCGATAACTGACGCCCGTGATGGTGCTTGTTCACCCGTTTTGTGCTAATCTCTCCCCCATCACTTACTGTAGACCGCAGCAGCCACAGATTAATTGCGCTACGTAGAATACCTGCCACATTCTTCTACTTCACCATCATGTGTTCCATCATTTTCTGTACTGTCACTTCGTCGCCGCTCCCTTTAATCCCCTCGCTAGCTTACATTCACGTTCACATTAGTAGTACTACCATCTCATGAGACTGCTGGGTAGCATCGTGTTTTCCCAATAGATTGGACCCTCTTCCTCATCTCAGACTAGGAACTCGAAGCTCAAACCCTGGTTTCGAGGCCACGTCGTTGTGGTCAACCGACACGTAGACTGAGCGTCTTTAATATTTTGAAGTGCCACTTGCGGAGTTCAAAAGGCAGTTCTCACTGCCAAACAGCAAACTTGCTCTTTACCTCCAGCTACAACCCGTCGTCTTTCCTCGCCGCCGTCGCAACACACAATGGGTCTCTCGGTCTCGAAGCTTCTTTCCGCCTTGTTCAGAAACAAGGAAATGCGTAAGTATCATGCCTACTGGTTGCCCTACCCGCCCAAGCTGACATGGCTGTTTACCAGGTATTTTGATGGTATAGCGTACAATACCCTTTTTTCAAGACCATGTCACTGACTCATTACTTAGGTCGGTCTTGACGCTGCTGGTAAAACCACCATCCTCTACAAGCTCAAACTTGGCGAGATTGTTACCACGATCCCTACGATTGGTAGGCGCATAACTACTGTGTTGAACCTGGATTTATTGCTTGCAGGTTTCAACGTCGAGACCGTCGAGTACAAGAACATTTCATTTACTGTGTGGGATGTTGGAGGACAGGACAAGATCCGTCCCCTTTGGAGGCACTGTGCGTATTGCCCCACTGTGTTGCCCCACTGCAGTTTCAACATTTATCACAGATTTCCAAAACACGCAAGGAATCATCTTTGTGGTTGACTCAAACGATCGGGAGCGTGTTTCTGAAGCCCGTGAGGAACTCCAACGAATGCTGAACGAGGATGAACTCCGGGATGCCCTTCTTCTTGTCTTTGCCAACAAGCAAGATCTTCCTAATGCGATGAATGCGGCCGAAATCACCGACAAACTCGGCCTCCAAGCGCTGAGACAGCGGACATGGTATATCCAGGTTTGTGCCCAGTTTCGGAATTTCACCAGACTTTGGTTGAGGTGTAACTTACTCTAGGCTGCTTGTGCCACATCGGGTGATGGGCTGTATGAGGGCCTTGAGTGGTTGGCAACCAACATCAACAAGCGGAAGACATGAGCCAGAGTACATCTGTTCTGAGTTGGTTCCGTATGTGCACTTGACTGTTCATCTTCCCTCACGACGTTGAATGATACACCGTTTTATTAAACCACTGCCTGTTACTCCCACGCCTTCCTGTTCTGCAAATACCGCGAGCTGGTTTTTTTTCTTCTTCTTGCTGCTGCTGCTGCAAAGTATGCTGTAGATGTTCATACCTTGCATCACCGTCCTAACTGGAATAGAGTGTCTCATTCAACCGGGGAATCATTCATCAGGCATATGCAAGGCCCATCTTCTGCAATATCTCTGCCTCTCTCCTTCGTCTCTCCCCTCGCTCCCTTGATGAGTTGTCGCGCCGTGTAGCTCCATACTTGGCAAGCTTCTCCAACAGTGCCTGCAACCTCTTGGGCTTCACTTCGCTGTATGATGCTTGTCGAACGCTCGAGTTCATATAATCCTGCACCGCATCTGTGAAAATGATCTTGGCCATCTGCGACATCATCAGAGCAAGAAAAAAATTGGCCAGGACACATACGGAATGTAGCTCAACAAACGACGATTTGAGGTGTTCTCGCCCGATCCTCGCAACCTCGCCGTCCAGGAATGTCATGTCGGTTACCATGTTGGAAATTGCGTTTTCGTTCATCGCTGGCACTTTGGGACCGATCATGAAGTTCTGTATCACATTAGCAAAGCAAACAATCCCAAGGATCCCCTTACCATGAAACACTCGGCAATATATCCTATAGCACCCTTGTATGCCTCATCCTTGTAGGTGTCGTTGAGCGCGAGCGAATCTACGACAGTCGTAAGCCAGTTCACGAGCTCGTAGAGATACATGCTCGGCATTTCTTCGCGGCCCTGTGGTGTCCAGTCGTATTCGGACAGATCGAAAAAATCATCGAGCTTGGAGGCGATAAGGGCCGTGATCCGCCTCCGAGATCGTTGAAATGGCTCGGCAAAGGGCGACGAAGCAAGACGGATCGTCCCTCCTCGTTGCGTGGACCTGTAGAAATGAGTACACCCGTGGAACTCTTTGGTACATGGTCGCTACCTGAGGTCCGTCAATGATCGTCCTAGTTCGGTGCAGACGATCTCAAAATACTCTAAATTGGTCACAATCTGTGCAACCTGAGAGAGCGCTGATGTACTTTGAATTCGTTTGTTTATACTGTTGCTGATATGATTCGACAGAAGCTTATCGAGTGACTGAAGGGATCTCTCAATGACGGTCGATTCAAAGTAAACATCCGTACCCGACTCAAAAGATCGTCGATGTTGCTGTGGTGTTGTGATACACCTTCCACAAACTGATAAAACTGTTGAATGAAGACTCGAATCTGTGGATGTTATGCGCATTCTACCACATAAAAAGTGACCTTACATCCTGACAGCAGAGGTAAAAGCTTTGGGACCAAGGTAAGGTGAGCGGTAAGGAGCTTCTAGAAAAAAAACATGAGTACGTTTTCGCCTATACAAGTAGGTGCGTCATTACTTGGTAAGGCCCTCCTTTTCAGACGTACTCAGCCACACGCTGCTCAATACAGACTCTTGCTCGGACGACGTAGTGACATACATTGGCAAGTAATCATCCTCGAGCACAACCTAGAAGGGACTCGCTTGAGACAAGGAAGACAAAAGATATCACTCAAACATACCGCATCCAACTTTCGACTAAACTCCGTTTCGAGAAGACCCGTATATTTCTCGAATAGAGTAAGTGTTAGAGAATGAAGAGACTGTGTTGAGTAAGAATACGACTGTGCAACGAAGTCATTTTGGCATCATAGACACAGCATGACATGCGACAGTTACCTCCAGTGTCATAACAAACGCTGTAAGACACTCCTTGACTCTCAAAAATGTATCCGGATCTTTCTGGTCCGCCAGAGCAGAGCCAATAGCTGAGGACAATCGAGACACAACTCCATCCCAAAGCTCCTCGATTTCTCGTTCGGAGCGGAAACCAGAAGTAGTTTCCAATACATGGGATTCTATGATGAAAAAGCCACATATCTCCTCCAAGAGGGAGGGGAGCGAGGATAATGAGAGTGGAGTAGGGAGAATGAGATCCGACTGAGCCTAAGTGGAGGGTTAATGATATTCAGAAAGCAAGATGGAGCCGGCGAACCTTGCGATCAGCTTGGTAGGAGGCGCGGAGATCGTCAAGCGAATCTAGAGAAACATAGATATGGACGCATTGATACAACGGTTGAAAATCAACTTTGATCTTGTCCTTGTCAAGAACATTATCTGTATGTCATGGTATCTCAAACCCATCGGTATAGTATAGAGGGAACTCACTCTCCGTCCTTTCATATGTGACCATTTCGACAGCACTGCCCACACGACTCGATCTCAACATTGGATCCTTTTCACGTCGTGTTCTCCACTTTCGTGAACGTGTGTCCATGTTCTCCATGGCTGCCCTTCCCACCGTAGCCGTGACATTCCTGATTTCAAGAAGCCACTGTTTCATGGACGCAGTGACAGCATTTTGTACTTGGAGCCTAAGCGAGGGCAAGGAAGATAATATATGCTGGTATAACGGCGTCTGCGATAGCGATGTCAAAGGCAAGGTCTGAATATCTTCCAAAGACTTGAGAAGCTCGTTAAGTATGAAATACCCGAAAAAATTCTAGTCAACTCACTCGCAATGCACTCCAGAACCTGCCCTCCTTGATCATGTCACCTATGCGGTCGATGACATCGAGAAGCTTCAAGCAAGCCTGGAACGTGTCGATCGCTTCGTCAAGGTTTGAACCTGTCTTCTTGGATTGTAACAAAGTCCTCTTCTTTTCGACGAGTCCCTTCCCCAGCTGCCCAACGCCTTCGTCCAAAGTTGCAATCCTCTCGCGGAGGTTGGTGGTATACGACTTGATTGTGAAGAGGGTGGAGATGGAGGAGATGAACTCCTGATAGTTCTCTGTGCAGATTCCTTCTATCTCTGCATCTTTTGCTTCGATGAGTGCCTGAAGGTTGCGAAGATAAACCTCTTGTTGTCGGTTTGCGTGGATCTGTTTGATGATGGGACCGAGCTGTTCTAAATTCTCGGAGGAGGAGGATGCATCAAGGAGGTGTATCTGCTGGAGTTGCTGGTCGATACCTTCTTGAGTGTACTGTTGACGTCGTCGGGGTGGCATAGTGTAATGTCACAGTCCACATAGGGATGAATTGAAGGCAGGCGGTTGTTTAGCAGTGGCCTTGGATCCAAACAAGCACTGTTCCCAGTCATCTGCCATATATATTGTTGTGCCCTGGACATCCTAATTCTTATACCTATCAGCTAGTACGATGTCTGAGGTAAAGTTTCAAGTAGACGCAGTGTGAGTCGTTGCTTTCTTCTTCATTTATGATGGGCTTATAGTCAGTCTATTCGATATGGACGGCACGCTGGTTGATTCGACTGACAGTGTCATCGGCGCTTGGGATACCTTTGCAAAGACATACCCTGGACTAGACGTAGAGACGATCCTGCACAGTGACTGTCTCATCCCTGAAATCTCCATCATCAAGCTCATCTACAGGCTCACACGGCGTCAGGACAATAGACAACCTTGCAAAGTGGTGTGGTATCACCGACCCGGAGCTACTTAAGGTCTCCCAGTCCCAAAAATACCGAATACGCGTCTCTCTGACTGTTGTCGCTTTATTAGGATGAAGCTGAACGGTTCGAGCGAGCTATCATTGAGTCTGCGCAAAGAGGCATCAAAATGCTTCCTGGTGCGCGTCCAATCCTCGAGGAGGTGAGGCATTACTTCAAACTATTCTAACGAGCCGCTTACTTTACAGCGTAGTTGTCTCCTGCCAAGAGTAAACCGAACCAGCGGTGGACGATTTGCACCTCTGCCACTAGAGTCTATGCTACCGCTGCCTTGAATGTGGCAAACATAGATGCTCCCGATAATTTCGTAACAGCTGATGATGTCCACAACGGAAAACCACAGTAACACCCTATTCTTTGCTCGTCAATCCATCGTATGATAACCCTCCCTGTCTCAGTCCAGAACCATATCTAGAGGGAGCTGCTAGATGTGGTGTCAAAGCTGCTAATTGTGAGTGACTTGATTACTCAGTCAAGACGCAGACGTATTTCATGGCAAGGTGTTGTTGTGGAGGATGCGCCCGCTGGTGTTGTAAGCGGTTTGACCGCCGGGGCAAGGGTAATTGGCCTCCTGACTACTCATTCAAGAGAGCAGATGTTGAAGGCTGCTGCGAGTGCACCCGAAGGTTACTTCTACCTAGTGCAGGACTTGTCTAGGTGAATACCATCCTAATCGATACTCAAGCGGGTACTGACCCAAACGCTCGGACCTAGCGTTACGATGATACTCGCTCGCAATCGCCCCGGTGTGGAGATAACTATCACCTTGACTTAGGATAGAATACATACGCCTCACTCTCAAGATGATAAGAAACGAACAAGCATCTGGCAAAATCCTAAAAAAAATAGATATGGCCACAAAAACAAGTTGCCTAATACTCGATGCCTTCCTCAACGTCTGCCGAGTCAATGCCTACCTCTTCGTAATCCTTCTCCAGTGCTGCAAGGTCTTCCCGTGCCTCTGAAAATTCACCCTACAGCGCGATGAGACTTACGAAGCATGAAGAAGGGTTGACGTACCTCTTCCATTCCTTCACCAACGTACCAATGAACGAAAGCGCGTTTCGAGTACATCAAGTCAAACTTGTAGTCTGAATGGCATCAGCACCAACCAAAACGTGTCGGTCTACTCTAAACACTGACCGAGTCGACTCCAGGCTACAGATATGGCAGTAGTGCTGTCACACAACGTCAATTAATATACGATCTGGAACCCAGACAACTTACTTTGATAGCATGCAAAGACTCCGACTCGTCTTGGCAAGGTCGCCGGTGGGGATGTGTGCCGGAGGTTCGTTGCAAATTCCGAGCTTGAAACCAGTGGGGCACCAGTCGACAAATTGAATGGTCCTTTTAGTCTTGATTGTGGCAACAGCTGCCTGGACATCTTTTGGAACGACGTCCCCGCGGTATAGAAGTGCGCATGCCACTATTGACAAGGGTCAGATCGTCGTTGCAAGTAATTTTGTTGCGAACGCACTATATTTGCCTTCTCTGGGATCACATTTCACCTACGGATGATCAGTGTCGGTTGAGTGATATTACACGCTTATAAACGACAATACCATCTGATGTCCACTCTCAAAGCAAGAAAAGGTCATCTCATTCACGGAGTTCTGTTCGTGTGTAGCTTTTTCAGCGGAAAGTAAGGGTGCATAAGTAGCAAGAGGGAAATGAATGCGCGGGAAACTGGACTCTTTTATCAGGAGAAAAGAATAACAGCAAGGACCATATCACTCACGGGACCAGGTTGGTTTGAAATTCATTCAAGTCAACGTTCAGGGAGCCATCGAACCGCAAGGAAGCAGTGATTGAAGAAACAACCTGTGCAATCAGGCGATTCAAGTTGGTGAAGCTGGGTTGCGCGACCCCCAGATTCTTCTTACAGATAGAATAGATGGCTTCATTATCAACCTATTTCCAAGGATGGGTTTAATATAAAATGTGAGTACTCTCTCGATTCCTTACCATAAAAGAGCAATCCGAGTGCTCAAGAGTTGTGTGGGTCGTTAGGACGGAGTTGTAAGGTTCGACGATCGAGCTAGAGAGCTGGGGAGCAGGGTATACGCAGAACTCTAGCTTGGACTTCTTTCCATAATCAGTCGAAAGACGTTCGAGCAGGAGAGCGCCGAAGCCTGATCCAGTCCCACCACCGAAAGAATGAAAGACGAAGAAGCCTTGCAAACCGGAGCAATTATCGGCCAGGCGACGCAGTTTATCCATGACGGGGTCAATAAGCTCTTTTCCTATGGTGTAGTGACCGCGGGCATCTGCATGAGGGCACCGATTGAGGAACGATGAAAAGCTTGGGCTAACCAATACCTAATATGCGTGAGCTTACAGTTATTCGCAGCATCCTCCTTGCCGGTGATCATTGTCTCGGGATGAAAGAGTGATCTATAGAGACCAGTTTTGACCTCATCTACAACACCGGGCTCCAAGTCGATGTAGAGAGAACGTGGTACGTGTTTCCCAGAGCCAGTTTCGGAGAAGAAGGTAGAGAAACCCTGATCAGTGCTTGCGCCGTCTGTAACGCGACCGTCAGGCTGACAGCAGAGTTACGGTGAGACCTTTATCACGACAGAGTGGAGCGTACGCTAAGACCGTGTTCCAACGTGTAGAGCTCCCCTGGAGAACGGTCAGATTGATAAGGATGAGTGCCAGATCGGAAACCAACAGCATGCGTTTCCTATTTGTACCCCGGCTTGTCCAACGTGCAGGGAGATGACTTCGCGCATGGTGGAGAGCGGACGGTCGATGGTCTTGTGGAGGTGGACGACAGACAAGGCCTCCACGAAAATTTTATCGCAAAAACTTTCCTGTTTTGGAAATATCTTCGGCCTCGGAAAAAGAGGGATTCGTAAAAATTCATCAACGGTAACCGACACAAATTATGGCAAAGACTAGCTTCTTATAGAAAACGAGAAGGGTAAAAACGTGTAAAAAGGCGGGCTTTTTAATACTCTCCAGCCTCCTCAACGTCAGCAGAGTCAATCCCAACCTCCTCGTAGTCCTTTTCAAGTGCGGCAAGATCTTCGCGTGCCTCTGAAAACTCACCCTCCTCCATACCCTCACCGACATACCAGTGCACAAAGGCACGCTTGGAGTAAAGAAGGTCAAACTTGTGGTCCAGACGGCTCCATGCGCTCGATATTGCCGTTGTGTTCGACAACATGCACATGCTACGTGACACCTTGGCAAGATCTCCGCCAGGAATGTGGGCAGGTGGTTCATTGCAAATCCCGAGCTTGAAACCGGTAGGGCACCAGTCCACAAATTGAATTGTCCGACGGGTCTTGATGATACTGACAGCCGCGTTGACGTCCTTTGGAACGACATCACCACGGTAGAGTAATGCACAGGCCACTAATTATCAATTAGATAAATAATTGACATCAGCTGATAAATAACGTACTGTATTTGCCTTCACGGGGGTCACACTTGACCATCTGGTTCCCGGTCTCGAAACACGAGAAAGTCATATCTGCGACCGAGTTTTGCTCGTGATGGGCCTTCTCTGCCGAGATGATCGGAGCAAAGGTGGCCAATGGGAAGTGAATACGGGGGAAACTTGGATATGCTCAGATAAAATGAACAATAGTGCGTGCGCTACGAAAGACTTACGGAACCAGGTTGGTCTGGAACTCGTTGAGGTCGACGTTGAGAGAACCATCAAAGCGCAGAGAGGCAGTGATCGACGAGACAACCTGGGCAATCAGGCGATTCAAGTTGGTGAAGCTGGGAGACGTGATATTGAGATTTCGCTTGCAGATGTCGTAAATGGCCTCGTTGTCAACCTGATAAAAGCAGGTAAACATGTGGCACGGATATACGTAAAAAATCTACCGACCATGAAAGAACAGTCCGAGTGCTCCAAAGTAGTGTGCGTCGTCAACACGGAGTTGTAAGGTTCAACGACAGAGTTTGCCATCGTAGGAGCAGGGTACACGCTGAACTCCAACTTAGACTTTTTGCCATAATCGGTAGAAAGACGTTCGAGAATCAAAGCGCCAAAACCCGATCCAGTGCCACCACCAAAGGAATGGAACACGAAAAAGCCCTGCAGACCCGCACAGTTATCAGCAAGTCTGCGAACTTTGTCCATGACATTGTCAATCTGCTCCTTTCCAATCGTGTAATGGCCGCGAGCATCTTGGGTAAGAGTCAAGAGATGGAGTAGTATGGAGGGCAGGACAACATACAATTACTTGCGGCATCTTCTTTTCCAGTGACTAGAGTCTCGGGGTGGAAGAGACTGCGGTAGGTACCGGTGCGGACCTCATCAATCACGTTTGGTTCCAAGTCAATGTAAAGAGACCGAGGAACGTGTTTGCCCGATGATGTCTCTGAGAAGAAAGTGCTGAAGCCATCATCGTTGGCAGATGGGGAGCCTTCGATAAGACGACCGTCGGGCTGCATGTATCAGATCAGTGGAAGGCGGAAAACAACCAAGGGATTGATTTACACTCAGACCGTGCTCGACGGTGTAGAGTTCCCCTGCGAGAAGCAATCAGCACTGATTGGATATGCGACGCGTGTAGCGAGTGAAAAGAACGTACAACAGGCGTTTCCAATCTGGACACCGGCCTGGCCGACGTGGACAGAGATGACTTCACGCATTGTTCGAAAGGTGTTGGCTGCATGCGGTCGATGAGCACGGCGGACGCGCAGAGACGCGTCGTGCACTTACTGGGAGGAGGCGAGGATGGGTGGTGGTCCAGACAGCAGGGCCGAGGGTTAAAAAGGTCGAGGAACACATGTCTATTATGTAATCATAAAAATTCCCACATTCGGTTAATGCAATGTCATGAGCGAAATTATGTATTATTTATTATTATTTTTTCAACTTATGATCACATTCAAGCCACTCGCAGGTGCCATTGGCGCGCAGAGTCCCGTCCTCGCCTATCTCCTCCAGGTCGACGACGTCCGCGTCCTCCTCGACTGTGGCTCGCCCGACTGGTCACCGGAACACCCCACGTCCTCAGAGGCCTACTGCGCCGCCCTGCGAGAGTCTGTACCACACGCTGACCTTGATCGTGTCTGACCCGTCCTCAGATGTTGCCCCACCGTCGACCTCGTCCTCATCTCGCACGGTGACCTCGCACACGCTGGTCTCTACGCGTACGCTTATGCCCGCTGGGGTCTCAATGCACCCGCATATACAACCATACCCGTCCAGGCCATGGCGCGCATTGTCACTCTCGAGGACATCGAGGGAACCCGCGACGAGCAAGATGTCCCCGAAGAGGAATCATCTCCTGTTACGGATCACCAGACAGCCGCCGCCTCTAGTCCCCCCTCTGCCAAGTACATCGCTACTGTGAACCAGGTCCATGAAGCATATGCTTCTGTTAACACTCTGAGGTATTCTCAGCCCACACACCTCCAGGGTTAGTCTTGGTGTGTCTTGCATCGCATATGTTCACTCCCGTGGCAACAATGATAGTAATCCATGTGCTACACAGGTAAATGCCAGGGTATCACCATCACACCCTTTTCTTCCGGGCATACGCTTGGCGGCACGATCTGGAAAATTCGTTCTCCATCGGCTGGTACAATTGTCTACGCTGTCAACATGAACCACATGCGAGAGCGCCATCTTGATGGCACGGTTCTTTTCCGCCCCTCCGCAGGCGGAATTTTTGAACCCCTCGCTCGACCCGATCTCTTTATAACCGATGCAGATCGTGTAAACGTTATAACAAGTCGACGAAAGGACCGTGACGCAGCCATGATTGGTGCGCTTCAGTCTCGAACCCTTCCTCCCAGCAATTCACCGTGCATCTTTTAGATGCAATTGGTGCCACCTTATCGTCAAGGTGTTCTCTTCTGCTGCCTTGTGATGCTGGTCCTCGGTTACTCGAGTTGCTCGTATTACTCGACCAGCACTGGAAATATGCGGACTTCCGTTACCCAATCTGCCTTTTATCTCGCAATGGACGTGAAATGCTGACATTTGTTCGAAGTATGATGGAGTGGGTAGGTGGTACTGTCAGCAAAGAAGATGTTGGCGTCGATGGCTCTGGTAAGATGGGTTCTAAACGACGGCGAGCGGACGATGAGGCCGATGACGAAGCCCTAGGCGCGTTCGCGCTACGGTTCAAGTGCGGCTATTTTTTTCCCTTACCTTGTTGCTCTCACCTCTCATTCAGGCATCTCGAGTTTTTCTTGAGCCCACAAGCACTCGTACAAAAATATTCATCAAAAGAACCAAAACTCATTCTTGCTGTCCCGGCATCTCTGTCACATGGACCATCCAGATCATTATTTACTGACTTTGCATCGATTCCCGACAACGTCATACTTCTTACGAGTAGAGGTGAAGACGGAACCCTTGCTCGCATACTCTTCGATAGGTGGAACAACTCGCAAAGGGGTGATGATACCTGGGATAAGGGCAAGATAGGAAGCAACGTCATGATAGACGGTTCCCTTCATCTAAGGGTATCTTCATTCTCTCTATCAAGCATAGGACGCTGACACTCTGTAGATGAGCTCAAAAGTACCTCTTCAAGGCGCGGAACTGGAATCTTATCTTGCCAAAGAGCGCGCAACTAGAGAAAAAGAAGCTGCACAACAAGCTGCCATTGTTCGAAACCAACGCATGCTCGAAGCAGACGAAGACGAATCTGATGAGGAGTCGGACTCTGACGAAGAAGATGAAGTCGAACGTGCGCTAAATGAAGACCAGATGGACGCCCTCGAGATCGATTCTCTAGTGACGACGTCCACGCGCAGACGGAAAGCAGAGAAAGTTGATGATAATACTGACTGGGGACTTGATATGGACGACGGGTTGACTAAAACGCTTCTATCATTCGATATCTATCTCAAGGGCAATGTTTCCAAGGCTACATCGTTCTTCAAGAGTGCGGGGGGTCATACGCACCGATTCCGTATGTTCCCTTACGTGGAGAAGAAACGAAAGGTTGATGAATATGGCGAAACTATTGACGTTGGAATGTGGTTACGTCGGGGTAAGGTCTTTGAGCAGGAGGCTGAGTCGGATGAAAATAAAGAGGCGAAACGAAGACAGGCAGAAGACGATACAAAGGTCATACTCTGGTCTTTTGAGCTCCTCACTAAACTGATCGACTTGTTGTACAGCTTGCAGTACAAGAAACTCCCTCGAAGTTTGTGTCGTCCGAAATTGAAATTCAACTCGCTTGTCGCCTCCTTTTCATTGATATGGAGGGTCTCAATGATGGCCGCGCCGTCAAAACTATAGTGCCTCAAGTAAACCCTCGTAAAATGGTACGTAAGTATACGTTCGCAGCAAGGTTGGATCATTCAACGTCTGCAGATTCTGGTGCACGCTTCCATGGACGCGGCCAAAGCGCTGATTGATAGCTGTGGTCAGATTCGTGCCATGACTAAAGACATTTATGCCCCGGAGACAGGCGAGAGCATACAAATTGGGCAGCAGACCAACAGTTTCTCAATTTCGCTAAGCGATGAGTTATTGAGCACGCTCAAGATGTCTCGGGTACGTAACTGGCATCTCCTAAGGAGTGACATCGCATACTCACCGAACCGTTGTCGTCGCCAGTTTGAGGATAATGAAGTGGGTTATGTGACTGGACGTGTGGTGAACCACTTCAGCTCCACTATACCGATTCTCGAGCCATCTGGAGTTTCAGTGCCGGCTGATGCACATGTTAGGTCCGATGCCCCTCGGGTACTTGGATCGAGGCTAGCCCGACCACTCCCACGTTCGACAATGATTGGTGAACTCAAGTTGACAGCTCTCAAGAGCAGACTTGCCTCCATCGGAATACCTGCAGAACTCGTCGGTGAAGGTGTCCTGGTCTGTGGAACGGGGGCTAGACGAGATCAACCGACGGACAACATTGAGGAGACTGTTGCAGTTCGCAAGATAGGACGAGGAAGGGTTGAACTCGAGGGCAACGTCTCGAATGTCTATTACGCTGTACGAAAGGAGATATATGGGCTACATGCGCTTGTAGCAGCCTAGCATTGGGAATGTTGTCATATTTTACTAGTATCCTAATCTCACGAAATGATCATCAAGCCGCTTTTCCTCCATCTTTCAGACTGACTATCCTGTTAAGGACTAGGACATCCCCCTGATGTATACCAAGCGAGCTTAATGGGTCGTCAAGTATTGACAAGCGGGAATCCGAGTCCACAGAGAAGTACGCGACACGGAGACCTTGGAAGCGAATGCACTCTTTACCGACCAGCTGCTCAGGAGTAACCACGGGAGTACCAGGGTCCAAAAACTGCTGAGCCCCATCGGCCTTTGATTTCTCAGCGCGAGCCCTAGCGTCCGCAATTGCATTCTTCACGGACTGTCTTGCCAATGGCCAGAAACCGACTTCTACCATGGCCTCCTTTACAACCTCCATACTATGTGGGTTAACGTCTGCAGTGAAGTCAGGGACCGCAGCCAACGGGTTATCGCTCTTGAACAGTGGGTAAAAGATACGTGTTTCGTCCACCCGGACAGGACTTCCGGAAGGTGCATGCTCTGCGACCCACTGAATATACGTTTTCGGTTTTGCAGCTCCCTTGTCTTCCAGTCGACAGGTTAGCTCTATAACCTGGCCAGTGGTGGAATCTCTTTTGTACGATGTGCATGTGATAGGATGTGGTGCTTGGAAGAGACCGACAGTCTTGCCTGGAGCGAGTCTGAAGTAATCCTTGGAATCCTCAAGCCTGAAATCATCGGCATCTATGTAGATGGTGCGCGTGAACGGAATGGTGGAAGTCCCCAATTCTGGAACTTTGGGATGTAATGGCTTCTCCACCATGAGGACATAGTTCTCAGGTAAGTTCTCTATGACAACCTTCAAGGGCCGCAGGACCATAAGTAGTCGCGGGGCTGTTCCTTCCAGGAACTGCCTGACTGTCTGATCAAATCGCCCAATTTGAATGTTCGTTTCTGCTGTGGACACTCCAAGAGTGCTGACAAAAGACAAAATCGCTTCTGGGGGAATTCCTCGACGGCGAAGTGCAATGACAGTGTGAAGCCTTGGATCATCCCATCCGGTAACATATCCCTGTTTAACAAGCTGCAAGATCTTCCGTTTTGAATTGATCGTTCCAGTGACATTCAGCCTCCCAAATTCGGACTGTTTCGGCTTGTAGACCCCAAGCGCATCGCAGAGCCATTCGTATGACTGACGGGAAGTCACAAATTCCGTGGTGCACAGCGAATGTCTGAAACTCATTCTAACTCATCAACGGCGCAGAATGAGACGAACGACGTACGATATATTCTCGAAACTGTCGACAAGACAGTGTGTATAATCATATGTAGGATATATTTTCCATTTGTCGTGCGTACGGTGGTGCGACGCATCCAAAACCCGATAGGCTGACAGGTCCCACATTTTAGGATTGGGGTCGGTTAGATCCTGCTTCATGCGCAAAAACGCTTCTTTGGGACGATAGAAACCATCCTTCATTTTCTGGAACTCCGTGAGGGACTCCGCAACCGGCCTATCCCTGTGGACACACGCCCGGGGAGCAGCGACCTTTTCGCCTCTATCGGCCTTCATCTGCTCCTCTGGGTACGGTAGGTCAGTAAGTGTTATAAACCGGAAAATGGTTGCTTACGAGAACAATGGCAAACATATGCTTTGTCTCGTTTAATCAGCTCAATGGCGAGTTCGTACAGTTGGTTGAAGTAGTCACTGGAGTAGGTGATCCTCCATGGTTCGAAGCCAAGCCATCGAACCGCCTCTATAATGCTTATGAAATATCGTGCTTCCTCTTTCTCAGGGTTGGTGTCGTCGAAGCGAAGATACGACCTCCCGCAGTGATGTGCAGCGTAGCCAAAGTCCACGAAAATAGCTTTGCAGTGCCCAATATGCAAGTACCCGTTCGGTTCGGGGGGAAAGCGCGTATAAACCCTGCCACCGGTAGCGGCCAGATGTTTGTCGCGAAGATCAGGTTTGATTTGCGGGTTCTCGCCCGGTTTATGGAGTGCGCCAAGGAAGCCTTCCTCGAACACGACTTTCCTAGATTTAGCCCTCTGCGCAGCGTCAGAGACTTGTATCGCAGCGGTGTCCAATTCCGTGCTGGTCATCAACACACCAGTCTCTTTCTTGGACTCCTGACGCGTGTGGATGAGATCATGACAGAACACGAGACGTGAGCGTTGCTCACCTTTGCTTTAGGTTTCCCGGTCTCCTTTGGGCCAAAAACTTGCGTAAAGACGCGTTCAACTGCGTTCTTGATTTCTAGTGGGCCCGCCCATCGCAGCGAAGGGATATTCTTCACCCCACTGATAACAGCTCCCAAACTAGTCCATCCAGACGCCGAGTTAGACTGAATAAATTCATTGACGAACGCGTCTAGTTGATCCGGGGTGATGCTAAACC
This sequence comes from Phylloporus aff. rhodophaeus, assembly GCA_038094475.1. Lineage (NCBI taxonomy): Eukaryota > Fungi > Basidiomycota > Agaricomycetes > Boletales > Boletaceae > Phylloporus > Phylloporus aff. rhodophaeus. The sequence continues at coordinate 254,236 of JBBPUD010000004.1, read as the reverse complement.
CTAATCGTAGCATCCGTTAAACGGCCCACAGTGTATAGGGACTATCGGTAGGCTCACCAACGCCACAAGTTTCGTTAAATTCGGATTCGTTCACGGGCAACGAGCAAGACTCTAGAAACTTGGCGGCAACTAATCAAAGCGTTTATCAATTATTTCCCCAGAAGACAAGACGAATGAATAACGAACCATTCACCTGATCCACCGATTTTAGCTTATCTTCACGGATGGCTTTGACAATGTAGCTTTGCTTGGCATCGTCGACTTTCGGTGCTTTAATAAGCTGGACAGCAAGGGCTGCAACTAGCACAGCCCGTTTTTCTCCGAGGGGACTCGATTCAGAGGCAAGGTCATGCGAGTGAATGAGGTTCCTCAAGATCGCGGCGCTCCTCGTGTTTTTGGCTGCTTCGGCTGCCTTGGGTTTCGATAACCCAATGGAATGGAAGAGAGCGATGGAGGCGTCTTCTACCTCTGTAGGCATTGTAATGGTTTCGGTACAAGAAACAACCAGGAAGGCCAAGCCTATTTTGACTCACCTGACTTGTTCATTTCCGTTATCTAATCTACTAGTGCGCGATAACATCCAAACACAAAACTGTTACTTCGGGGTCGACCATCAGCTCTCTGGCCAACCATTCTAATAAGCATATTCTTTGCAGACGAACCCAGCATTGACTCCTTTCTCTCGCCATCCATAAACGCGAGGGATAGATGTAGTATATTGGGGTCTGGAATCTGCTGGATGTGAGTGGCATGATTGGGAAATCCGAAAACGAGATGTGTAAGTTGAATCGAACTTTAAGTCGTTCATCAAGCACTCGTCTTCAGGCTAAAAATCTGTCCAATACTGACAGATCTCCATCATATGCTGAAAGTGATCCTTACAAACTTTTCTGAGTTTATGATCAAGAGCTGGGGGACTGTTTTGAAGTAAGTTATATGGTCTAACATTTGGGGTGTGGTGCAGCTACCCATATGCAGTTCTATTGCCTCCAAGTCCATGCAAGAGGATGACAGTTTGGGTTCAGAAAATCTTGGCAGCATATTAAATGGATACCATGGGACCACTTTAAATGTTGTCACTCCAACAGAAATCGTCCCCCTGTTAGGAACAAACCAAAGAAGATCACTCAAGGCCACTTAAAGTAAGTGGTTGCTCAGAGCAATGAATGGCTATTCCAAGACTGGGGAAACTACAACAGGATGTCCCTACTTATATACTACTAGGATGCTGTGCACACGTGATCACATGCTGTATCCATGAGGCACTATGTCATAGCTACGTCATAGCCTAGAATGTTCTGGATGTGTGAAGATGTGAAGAGAAAAGACTAGTCATAACACCACCAGTCATCATTGTGAATGCAGCTGTATTGTTCTCCACGATCCCACAATTGGCAAAATTTCAAGTACTGAACATATCAGGCCTTCAGGATTCAGCAATGAGCCAACAAAACAGATGAATCCGCAACTAATAACACATGGTATGGCACGACGTAAAAATACAAGAAAACGGTGTATCATATGGGTAGCCGACATATTCACAGTGGGAAAGTAGATCAAACCAGAACTCTTCAGCAAGCTCATCTTCAAGGACCTTGCTCACCAGGGAGGCTCTCAAGGGAGAACGGGTTCTTCCGACTAATGTTCAACTTGCTGGTACTGGCTAGCACATTCCGGGCTGCCATCGGATCTTGCAACCGATCTGGACCCGGAGACGGTAAAGAACCAGGCATTGCTGGCACCTGAGGGTACGCAGAAGGTGGAGCATGCATAACACCTCCCTGCGAAACGAGCCTACTGGAACGGACCGTGCTTCCTATCCCACAAACCTTCCCGCCAGACCGACACTTTGGAAAGTTGGGAAGGACATCAGAAGTGGATTGAGGGGCAAGACTCGGCGAAGATGAGTCGTGGGATTTATCAAACTCGGTGGGAGAGATATCGGGTGACGAAAAGTAAGATGTGGCACGGTATTTCTGGGCAGACTTGTCCTCCAAGGGTGGTAGCTTCGCCAGCAAGATTGGTTCGTCCGACCTTTTCTCCAGCTGAGGCTTTTGGATAGCCGTCCGAGTGGGTATCTGTTTCCCGAGCTCCTTGCAAAGGGTCGTGATCTGGTCCTTCAATACGACCGGGAACGTCTGGTCGTCATCTGCAGTAGTCATTCGCACGAGAGTTGCCAGGCTTGAGGGCGACGACAAAAATTATCAGCATGAGCTCGAGTGTATCAAAAAACCAACTGACAATGCTTCTTTCAGATGCGCGAAACTGAACCCTTGCGTCAGCTCTGCCGCTTCTTCAACGAGGGACTCTGGGAAAGATATCTCTTCGTTGTCCTTGAGCTTCTCTTGCCAGTATTTGGCGTATAGTACACGCTCTTGGTGGTCAGGATCGTTGAACGCACTACCCATAAAGTTGGTGCTGATTATTATCATACAACTGTTAACTCACAATTTTCGATCGAACCTGCTAGGTCGGTTAGACAAGCTGGGGTCAAGCCTATCAAGATAATTAGTGGAAGCAATGATGAGCAGGCCATTGTTCGCCTCGAGCCCATCGAATTGGTTGAGGAACAAGGATCGGTTTTCACTGGTGATTAGACTGTCGAGGTCCTCCAATATCAACTAGAGTGATGTTTAGGCTTGTTTCCAATGCATCTTCTAATACGTACCGCACAGGGGGCCATCAGGCGCGCCTTAGCAAAGATTTCCTGTATAGGTACTTCGCTGCATAGGAAATCTAGCGCATAGGCCTGAGTCTCCTTTGATCATTTCGCCAAGGTCATTACGCACCGACAGATTTCACATAGAGCGGAGTGAACCCGAGTTCGGTGCAGGTCTTCATGATGGCTTTGATGCTGATTGTTTTCCCATTTCCTAACAAAGACTCGCTGTCAGCATATCTATGGACAGCCCTATCGAGAAACTTGCCTGGGGGACCATACATGATCAAGCCACGCTAGAGTTGACCGTGGTAATTTCGCACAAGGTCACTAGAGCACAACATGTACCAACCTTCCATGGAATAGATAGCTTCTTGTACGTCGCCTCCGACTTGAAGAATCCGTAGACATCTTTCTGCAAGGTCTTCTTGTTCCCTTCCTTCATGACGATGTCATCCCAAGACGCATCTTTGATCTGAAGCCAGAGTGCTTTGCTTTTCGACCAATGATCCCGGTTGAAGACCCAGACCTCGTCGTGGGGTTGTTCTGCGTAGAGAAAAGCAGCGAGCATAAGATCTCGCGCTGGCTTCTCAGGACCGTCGTGAAGAATGAAGAATGAGATCTGGACAGCGTCGGCGATCCGAAGCGCGCCAAAGTATCGTGACTCATGTACCTTTGCGATGTATACAATAAGGTCACTCTTCTGTTCAATACCAACTAAGTCGTATAAGGCAGACCAAGACGGAAAATCTTACATTCCAAGTGAGTTTGTACGAGCCAAAGTTGATGTCGTCAGTGAGCCAGCCAGCGAGCTCACCGGCCCCATTGCGCTTCCCGAGTGTAAACCCGACTTTGGATAGTCGCTCCGATCGTACTTGAGGATCTGGGGAGTGGATAACTACACCAGGGAGCTCAAAGATACTGAAGAGCCTTTCGTCGCTCGAGACGATGAGTGAATGCCCCGGGTACATCTTCCGCAGGGTGTCCGCGCTGCGGGGAAGTGGTAGCTCAGTCAGTCGATTCCATCGATCGGTTAGATGACTCACGCAACTAGCTCTGGGTTGGCATGCTTTGCAGATGCTGAGGTAGAAGATACGATAAGCACAAGAGAAAGAGAGGGCCATTGTGAGCCACGGACATTGGTCTACCCATTTCTCATAAAAGGTAGCTGGTTCATGATCAAGGTTTGTTCGAATGTCTACGTATTCGATGTCTTGCTGAGACGTCTGTGGCATGTCTGCGGGGGTCTTGGTAGTAGAGGACAAGTCGCTACGATAAGCGGACGGAACTCCACGGCATTCCTTATGGGTTCAGCCTCAGGGGCCAATTTCCCAAATTTGGGACATGAGACTGAGATAAAACTTTGGATTGGTTCTCAGGCTCGCAACTTTTTGTCTTACTTGAAGCTGTCGGAGCCCCGTCGATAAAGGGTTTGCCTGACCAAGGATGTCGACTCAGCCTCTTCTTCAGCGTACTGCCTCGAAGCGCATCGCTCTCCCAGTCAGGGTAGAGCCCAAAGTCTCGTTTGCAAACGAGAGAACGTTTCTATCATGGCTGCACTTCACGGTCGTTCTCGGTGGACTTGCCGTCGGTCTTCTCAATTTCGGAGACCAAGTATGTGCTTAGTTTCTGCAGTGACGACGATACGCTGACTGTCCCTGGTGTACAGGTTGGAAGGATTAGTGCTGCAATGTTTTCGGCCGTAGGTAAGTTGCTCGCGATCAAACCAATCGTACATGTCTAATTCATGTAGCCATGGCCGTGATGGTGTATGCTCTGTATACTTACCACTGGCGAGCTGCGTCCATCCGTCGTGGTGGCCGTGGACCATATGATGATCGCGTCGGGCCAGTCAGTATCGTCATCATTATCAGTTATGCTCGTACTAACCGGATCTCACCAGACCGTCCTGTGCATTGCGCTGCTCAGTAAGTCCAAGTCTTCATCCCCCTCTGTCAGGCAAGTGACGCAACCCTTCAAAGTCGCCATTATCGTCAATTTTTTCCTGCGGTTTTCGCATAACTGAGGAGACGTGTAGCATAGTTAAATGTGGTTTTGCTCGATCAATGTAAGACATTATCTGAGTGTGCACCTATATGTTATATGTTATATATGTTACACAACGAGAAATCAACCCCGCTTCTGTCTCTTGGTCCCTGTGCGTGTGGGCAGCGATGCAGAAGTGTCAATCGAGGATACTGACACAGAACGACGTGACTACAAGTGTTTTAGTGGGCCGAAAGCTGTCAAGCAGAAAAGCAGCGTACCTGTTTCCTGCCTCTGCCACTCCTGGCGCTGATGATGCTCTGAGCTCTTCCTTCCCTCTCCCCATCTCCGTCTTTGTCCTCTCTGGGCTCGTCCACATCCATAGGAGAGGATCCCTTGCCATTTCTATCGGCGCCCTCACTCTCGCTGAAGCCCAGTCTTGCCTTGAGTACTCGAATATCCTGCTCCACTCTATCTACTACTTTTTTGGTCTCGATCAGGGCAGTCGTGGCATCTAGCAACGAATCCAGGTGAGACGAGTTTTCCCTTGTTGGCATTACTAGGCGAGCATGTGTAACCCCAAGCTCGGCAAGTGCCTGTGCGACCTTGGGTGCAATGGTCGCTCTCGGAGCGGGAAGTTTGAAACTACGAAGGTGAACGGGGGTATGAGTGACTTTTGTTGTATTGGTCGAACCTGTGGGAGGTTCGACGCGGACGATACAATGTTGAGCATCTGTGATCGGGTAAGTTTGTGGTCATGAGACAGGACTATGTATCTCACCGTAAACAGCAGGCCTTGCTGAGGGTAGTCTTTTGGTAACGGGCGGACCGAGTTGGATGATATTGGAAGGAGTGGCAGGCAGGTCGACGTCCAGACCAGAGCCTTTCTTCTTCTTCTTGATGCCTTCGATGGAAAGGACGGAAGGTCCGTCCTCCTCTACGATGATGTCAGGGAGCCCAGAGTCGACACCGAGTAAAGTACGAAGGAGATCGTCGCGTTCCTTTCTAAACTTGCGCTCGTTTTGTTCGAGCCGCTTCAGCTCTATGAACAAGGCCTCTTCCTCTGCGATCTCTTCTAATGTTCGATCTTCGAGACTAGCAATGTAATTTTTGCGCATTTTTTCCCGATCTGGGGTAGGTTAGGATTGGTGGTGATCATTGGTGGTAGATGGCATCACCTTTATCGAACTGATAACTATTGAGGAGGTGTGATTTCACCGACTCGTCGCCAGCCCATGGTCGATTCCTGATGAGCTTACGGCACACGCTATAATAGCGGTCTTTGATGTCCTGTTTGGCAGTGTGAATGTGTGATTAGCTGTCGGACGGAACGGTTACCTCGATGGCACGAGTTTGGCCTTGAGGGTAGTCATAGCGGTCGTGGATGACATACCAACGGAGATCGTATTCGTGTACAATATTGAATAGGTAGTCTGTTTCCTCCTTTGCCCAGTCGTTGTCTGAACCGTCGTCAGAAAAAAAATGAATGAAGGGGCTTACGTACCCTCCAGGAAGTTGGTGTACTCTTCCTGCGAATAGCTGTATATCTTTGGCTGCACATTGTACTTTGCAAAGGGATACTCTGGGGAAATTTTAGTGAGACACAAGGAGGGTGTATATGTCACGTGCCAGCATCATGGTCAGTGAGCTTGACCCAGTGAGAGAGTTGCAAGCCATCTGAGCGAGCGGTGTTTGGAAAGCGTCTGAGCACCCTGGTGGATGATTAGAAGGGTGTGGAGGGGGAGGAGAGGCGTACCATTTGATGGTGCCCCGCCCGGCAAAGTTTGGCTTCTGTTTGAGCCGTGGCTTTGCGAGGTGGGCTGCGAGGGATGGTGCGGATGGTCCAATGAGCGCGTAAAGTTCGCGTGGTATTCCTTCTGGTTTCTTTGAAGATGGCTGGGTCTTACGCGAGGGCAGGGAAAGGACACTCCGTAGGTCGGATGCGGAGACAGCCATCGAGGTGTGATTAGATAATCATGCCTTGTCTACGACGACGACGACGGTGAGCGTTTCACTTGTCGTCCTCCCAGCATGTCCGTACTCTCCTTGATCTCCTCCACTCCTTCCCCCTCCCCCTCCTCCCCCTCCTCCCCCTCCTTCTTCTCCCCCTTCTACACCACGTCCTCCTCCTCCTCCACGTCCTCCTCTCCCTCTGTGACCCCGACCCCGACCCCATCCAGCACTTCCACCACACCCACACCCACCCTCTCGTCTTCCTCATCCTCCTCTTTCGCACATGTGTACGTCATATGCCATCATCATCTGTCTATTGCTCATTCTCCCATAGCACCTCTACATTAACCACGACGTCATCCGTATCTTCCACGTCCTCGGCATCGTCTTCCTTTGTTGTTGGCCAGCCATCCTCATCCGTAACCCCTACGGCTTCTACTGCCGATGCCAGCGTGCCAGTCTCTGCCTCCGTTTCAAATGCGCTTGCGCTCACCTCGAGCACTACTATACCTTCCTCCACGGCCACTCCTTCCTCGTCTTCCGAGTACGTAACATTCTCCCAACTTAAATAATTGCGTGCACTGACCCCTTTTTAGCTTCTTCTCCGATAAAGGCGCCGTCGCAGGCACATTCACCGTCGTCGGCTTGGTTGGCGTTGCCGTCATTATCGCACTTGTTATGTTCATTGCAAGACGACATGCTAAAACTTACGAAGAAGACATGGAATTTCTTGACAAGAACCCTGATCTGGATCCCCCGATGACTCACGTCGCACCTATGGACGACATCTCTACCTCAGATCATGTTCACTACAGCGCACCCCCAATGGCTCTTTCCTCCGCTCCTCCTGCGTTCTATCCAGACCATTCCTATGTTCCCCATCCACAGGTCTTCCCGGAAGAAAGCTTTTCACAGCTTAGCCCTCAGGGATATTCCTTAGTATATTCCGCAGGTCACACACAACAATATCCTGCCCAGCATATTTACTCTCCAGGGGACTATGATATTGCATATCCCCCCACCGTTCCGCATGGAAATCCAAATATGCATAGTCCCCACAATTTTACTGTCGCGCAGGTCGTATCTACTCCGGCACCACTGGCTCAGGCAGTCTTCCCTGATGCCCTACGCCCACCTGCCGAATCGACACTAACGGTTCCTGCGCAGCGCGCAGACTCTCGCTTGTCCGTCGATTCTTTTTATGCGGGAATAGCGCCGCCTGCTACTTCTCCCGGGCAGGCATTGTGAGCTTTTTGCAAAAGCAACTTGTCGTCTCCTTTATGTGTTTTATGATTATTCAAGCCTGATATTTACTTATCTAGAGGCATTATACCAGGTAACTTTTTGATCTATCAACTTGGTGGTGCTGGAGGTGATTATACATAAACTGGTGCTCGCATTCTTGTTTTAATTGTACCACCTGTTTTTGCTCAATTGGACAGCCAGAACTAAGTGTAATACACCTGAAATACTTTTGAGGCAAGTATCTCTCACGGGTACTTCTTCCTCTTACCGACCACACTAGGCTATCAGGTAGCTGTAGAAATCCAAGCACTGACCATGTTCCGATATTGGTCGCTCACTCCTTCCCCCCGCCTGCTTGCCATGGCGAAACGCTCGTTCTCAACAAACGGCGCCGAGGCATTCCTAGAGCCATTGCAATCTAACCCCTCTGTCGCCTGTCTATTCCTCAACAGACCACAAAGCAAGAATGCCATCTCTATACGCATGCTGCGGGTAAGTGTACACAATCCATGTCTCGGCTCCCGCAATCATGTTACCTAGGAGTTTCACGAATGCTTGTACAAGGCCAAGTTCGACAAAAGGTATGCACTTATCCTCATCACACCGACGAATCCATCGCACGCGTACGTAGCATTCGCGTCCTCATTATACGCTCCACGACCCCCGGCACCTTCTGTTCTGGTGCCGACCTCGTTGAACGGCGCACCATGACGTTCCCACAGGTAAACAAGTTCCTCGTCGACCTCCGTTCCGCGCTTTCGGAACTCGAGACCCTGCCTATGCCGACCATCGCCGCGCTCGACGGTCCCGCGCTCGGTGGCGGCCTCGAGCTCGGGTTTGCGTGCGACTTGCGCGTTGCTGGTGCGCGCCAACTTTCCCACTGAAAGACTTCTCAGCGCTCAAGCATTCTAGCCCACGACGTGACCAAGATCGGGCTGCCCGAGGTGCGTCTAGGGATTATCCCTGGCGCTGGTGGCACACAGCGGTCCGTGCGGCTGCTAGGCTTGTCTAGGGCAAAAGACTTGGTGTTCACTGCACGCATGCTCACTGCCCTTGAGGCACTTGAATGGGGTGAGCGCAAGACATTCTGTCGTTTCCATGTTCTGACACTGCTTCAGGTGTAGTGGACTATGTGTCTACTCCACCGACTTCTGCATATGATCGCGCGTTGCAACTCGCAGAGGATATTGCCAAGAACGGTAGATTTTTTGCCGCTATCTACATGTGTGCCGTCCTCATCGGTCATTGTTACATATAGCACCGCTGGCTCTCCGTTCAGCGAAGCAGGCCCTCTCGCGGGCGGCAGACCTTTCCTTGGAGTCTGGTAACAGAAGTCTCTCCTTGTTTTTATGGGTACTTACTTACTTTCTAGGTCTCGATTTTGAACGCGCATCGTATGATCTCCTCCTAACTACCAAGGACCGCGTGGAGGCTCTCGAAGCATTCAAAGCCAAGCGACCACCCATTTTCCAGGGGGAATAGGCTATCCTATTACGGTAGTCCCTAAACTGTCATAACCTAACCACGCCCAAAGTTTTGAGTGATCCCGCTTGGAATTGTTGCGGCTATACCATCTCCTAGCTTCAACCCTTCTAATTCCTTCATCATCATACTCAGACGTGAAATCTTGAGACGATCTATGAGACCCTTGGTGGCAACGTCGGTGACTGTATCCTCCGTCTCAGAGCTCTCGTTAAAACGACTCTCGAATTGGATCCAGTCACTTCGTTGTGCCAAATATGGTTTGAGAAGAGAAGAGTCGATACGACCAAGGTAGTTTTCGGTAATATAGGAACGCAAGATCTCGGGTCGGACAAGAAAGACGTTGCCTAATTGCCGGATGAACTCGTAGCGTTCGGGAAGAGTGGGAACGTTAAACGACAGGACGGTATCTTGATAGGACTTGAGATCCCTGTAGGTCATCGTTGGTCAAGGACATTTTGTCATGCCGTGTCCTGTCGACTCACTTGGCGAGCATGAGCCCTCCTGTCGCACTGACCGGAAACTTGCGCAGGTGGTCCAGAAGAAGGCTGTACCGATCATTCAGCCATACAGGCAAACCCAGCACTGATGTTCTACTGACCCGTGGAACGAGGTGCCGACCTCGGTGAGGAAAACTTCGCGATTTTTGCCACTTAGAGTCTGGAACGCAGTATCCCGAACTTTGTCCAAAACCTCGCAACAAGCGATACATGGTTCAGTATTAACTCGGGCAAACGATTGGTCGTCGTTTCGGGGCTTGAAGTCATTCTTTTTCTGTTTTCCGAGTTGCAGAGACAGCCAGGAAACGATCGCTGGCAATGAGTCAGAAAAGCCACGCGCGAATTAGTTGGGTCGAACTTGCCGTCAATCAGCCGTTGCAATAGATTATTACTGGCACCTTCGACACGACTGACAGCTTGGTTATTGAAGACGGACATTTCGCGTCGAATCGTTACAGATGCTGCCGCCAATGGGGATAAGGCTACATTGACATAATGTTGCCAGAGGTGGCAAACGAGGTCAACGGTATTGACCACGCTTAAAGCCTGGAGGCTTGGTTCTGGTTTGGGATCGGCAAACTCAATACGAGCGTGCGCACTGTAGGTCTTAGGTAAACATCAGTTACTTGTTCACAGGTATTCGCACTCACGTTTCAATAGCAACTTCGAGGTAAGAGGTCGCGATCGCCTCAGCTAATACCCTCAGCAAAGTGAAAATGTTTTTCGGTCTATGGATGCACATCTCCACGTAAGAGATTCGTGTGGAATGTGATCAAAGTGTACTCACACATCATTTTGGGCGCTCAGCTCCACACATCGCCCGACAGCTTCAGCATGCCACCTTAACATTTTCTCCGCCGTATCGATGCCGAGTAAACCGTCCTCTTCACGGGCCGGTTCCTCAGAAGTTCTCTCGAGCGCACGATCAGTCATCATACTACCGAACCGCATGATGGCAGCTGCTGCCTGTGCAGAAGGAGTAGACGTTGCAATCGTTGAGGAGTTCACAGATGCGGCTCCCAGCCTGTCTACCATACGATCAAACATGTTTGTCTTTCCCTTCTCCCTCTGTATTTTCATCTTTGTTCTATGAGTCAGTAGTAGTGTGAGAAGATAGTATCAGACTGACATGAAAGTGCGTGAAATTATCAAGAAGGTTTGAATAGAGGTCCGTCAGGCATTTGCTTTCGCGATCGATGTATTTCGACCCTTCAGTATATGGTATGAACAATTCTTCCATGGCCGTTTCGAGCATTGCGGAGACCGTTGTCGTAGTGGCACCATGAGCGGCAGAGGGTGTGCTAGCGAGTGAGCCGTGGAATTCAGTAGCCTCGAGCGACGAGGATCGACTGGGAGTCAACGAGGGGAGCTCGTGTTTCTTCAGGTCGTCAACCAAGCCAGAAGTCTCGACGTGAATGAGTTGCAGTATTCGTAGGTATGCCAACTCTGAAGTGGAACCTCCCTTATTCAAGAGTTGTTCGACATATTGTTGGATCTACAAAGTTGTGTTAGGATATTCAGTTGAGTGGGTAGAAGGACGGACAGATTGAGCAAAGACTCGCTGCAGGAATACCTGCATGACAAGGGGAGGATTTGGGAAAACTGCTTGTACAATTTGAGATTCTTGCGCCACGGTTGCTCTGATTTCTGCAAAGAGCTCGGTTAAACCTGACTCCGCCCGAGGAGTGGCTTCATCAGGATTCGAAATTATGCTCCATCTGCAACGAGAAGTTTTATTATGCCCAAGAAGAGAACGTCACATACATACAAACGATCGTTGTGATCCACATGCTCGCGTATCTTGTTCATGAAAAAGTCATGTTGGTTAACATATACTTGTACACACGATGTACCACCATTGAAATCCAACAGCGTTTGAGCACAATGCTGTTAGATGGGCGTAGGTCAAAAGCAGTATAAATTTGTCGAATGAGAATCAGACAGACATGCATCATCTTCGGGTCACCTTTGCGATAACACTTGTCGAAAAGGTAAAGCATATCTTTCTCAAACTTTTCGCAATACCTATCTATATTTTCTCTCGTCTTCAAGGCGACTAAGAGTCAACAGATACGATAAGACTTCAGAGTGGACGCACCTTATCTGCAATTGGAAGGTCCACCTCTTTGGCCACTGTTGTTAACCGCCTGAGGATGACAGCTACTTCTCGGCGGCCTCCTTTACCTTCTTTCTTAAGGCTGTCAAGGCGCGTGGTGTCTCCACGGGAGAATTGGTTATAGTAATCGATCAGGTCATGGGCGGCTTGCGCCCTTTGTCGTTCAGTGTGAACGGATTCGAGCTTTTCACCTACCCAGCATAAGCGCAATAACCTATATCAAGGAGCGGGCAAACACACCTATTCGGATCGCAGTGCGTCCGACATCGTTTAATTTATTCTCCATTGTAGAAAACGACGAGCCGACACCCTATCCATAGTGTGGTCGTACACAATGAAAATGATGAAGCACATACCTCAAACCCTTTGTTCAACTCGGCCATCTTCTTCGAGTACTCTCGTTCGGATACTCTCACACCCTTTTCAAGTTGTTCGGTCTTGGTTTGTACATCCTTCCGGATTGCTATTAGACGATCAACGGCTGCCTCGAACGTGCGGACGAAGGGCTTCGGATCGAAAGCTGAGGAGAAACGCGTCATACGAAGGTGGTGACCTGAAAGGACCAGACGCACGTCCCGAAGAGACCTTTGACTGAGCAATCAACCTCTCAGAAACTGATCCTACGAGATCTTTGACATCGAACTTCCCCTGAGAGAAACAAACCAGATGTAAGCGAGGATTTGGAAGAGGATAATATATGGACCTGGAATGTATCAAGGACGAGTTGAGCTTCAAGTGCGGGGTCAAGCTCGATCCGGTCAACCCGCTGCATCATGATTGTTGCATTGAGGCGTGCTGTAACTAACAAATGTTCAAGTAGGAGACGGATTTGTTTTGACGTGTTGAAAACCAAAGGCAGTACGAATTTATGGATATCCCTCATCAACTTCAGACTCTGCTCCAGTTCCTTGCGACAGATGTATCCATCATTACCCATCTTTCTTACATATTGAACCACCTTTCACCATCCTGTCTTGCTCCGTCTCCGTATCTGCAAAAATGGGTAACGCGGGTCACCTTATTGATGCATTCAAAAGATCCTGCAGTGCGTTGGGCCGCGATGTGTATCGCATGTCGAATGTCACACTTGTCAAGATCACTGCTTATTGACAATGCCCAGTCCTGGGTTGGAATTGTGCTGCCATGCTTGCTGGTTTGTTAGGCACTATGTCGCATTAACTTATTCGCAATTCTTCACCCACAGAAACCTGAACCTGAACCTGTTCTAAGGGCTTCTATCCGATTCCTGCGCCTTGTTCTCTGTGCCGCACAGCGCAACCTGGAGTTTCAGAGACAAGTTGCAATTCCCATTCTACCCAAAGTGAGTTCGGCGCTTCTGACAATAGCAGAAAGGCACGTCGATCAAGATCTCAGGGTAATTAGACATATCTTGATGGTGCTTAGTTGCTCATCATTCACCAGGCCTTGTCCATAATAGCGCTTGGACAATTAGTACCGGTATATCCTTCGGCCCACAAAGCTTTCAGCCAGAGATTTTTTGGTCTCTGTAATCAATTATTCAACGGTTCCACCCATCACGCGACGGATAACCTTCTTGATGCCGCTGTGAATCTCTACTCTGTCTTGCATTTCCTTGGAGGAAAGGTCGGGGGCACGAATTTATGGCGAAACTGCTTGGACGAGGTCTTGCGGTTTTCTTGGTCCGCTTGGCTAGCCTTACGGACAACGTTCCCTACAAGTGCACAGTTGAGTCACAAGGCTATAGGGTACTTACGTTCGTCGGACGGCAAGCCACTCAATTCTATATTACATCCCGGCGCAACGGCCGACAATCCTCTGGAAGCCGTTGCACTCAACTTAAACAGACTAAGAAGTGGAGTCAGCGCAATTGTTGCACTACTGAGGTAACTTCGAGCCTCTAGTCATAATACCTCATTATCTCATTGGGAATCGCAGGACGCCAATCAGTCGTCCTGTTAAATTACCAATAGGTCATCTTGTAGCCTTTTGTTCGTGCCTATTCGCGAGCACTCTTGATGATGAGGTTAGTTTCGGAAGAGGAAATCCCATGGAAGCGTGTTCACATTATTTTAGGTCCAAACACACATTGATCCATTCGCAAGGGCTGCGGAATCTGCAGTAGTGTCGCAGATTTGGATACAAGCTTGTCGTCTACTATCTTGTTTGGCTGAAACGTGAGTTTGGTATGCCATTCCGTGGAAGTGCTTATAACACCAATCCCGCAGTACCCAAGGCCAACTGGCCCCACACTCATCGAGGATGATTATGATCATCTCGTCTCACCTTGAAAACAATCTCGTTCAGTGCGTATAATACTTCCTGTATTTTCACTGCGACCACTCACCTTAATCATAGGTCGAATAGATATTCATTCCTTCAGTGTGCTTACTATTTGCTTCACTGTTGTCCTACTGTGGGCGTCACAATTGGGATCAATCGTCTGCTAAAAGCAGCCATCTCTATTTTGTCTCCTCTCTATCTCAGACCGGCAGGTACAGAGACGAGTTCAGGAACCAGTAGTTATTCAAGAACAACCAAGAAGAGGCGACAGAACTATGAAGTGGACAACATGCTCTCTGCGACCAACGTCACGATTTATGAGACAAGCGAAGAGTGTGACGAGTTGATTGCCGCTTTAGACGGTGAGCATTTGAACATAGTCAAATATTTCGACATTCATAGGCTTGTCAGTCGCGGCCCAGTGTATGCTGAATGCGGAACTTGTCCCCTCCACTCGCTCCCTTGCGAACCGAGTGCTTCTGTCTATTCACCTATCACTTTCCCTGATAGCGCCTTCGAGTCTTTCGTCCGATCATAGCTTCCACGGAAGAGTGACTAAAAAAGTTCGCGATATATGTTTCGAAAGCGTGCGAGGAACATCGTTTGCTATGAGTAAAACCACCAACCTTTTCCTTAGTTCACGCTCATTCGAGGTACGTAAGCCCATTACTGGAACGGATTCCTCAGAACGACAGCCACACAGAACTTCACTGCATGCGATAATCACTATTCTCAAGTTGACCTCTTGTTGCACCCTCGTCGTCCGCCCTTCGTTCGAACACTACCTTTCGTGGAGTCCCTCTCGCTCTCACCCGCAGAAGAGAGTGCAGAAGAGACGGTAACCCGTCATTCATTGGGTATCGGGTTTGGGAATGGGAGGATCCACCTAGTCTCTTCCGAGCAACAAAACCTCCCCGTTCCAGCTAGCCAGAGTTCTTTGCCCCCGGACCCCCGAACTGTTATTGATCCACCACGCATTGATACAATGCCAGTCCCCATAGGACTGCGACAGCAAACCACAAGCAACACAGATGGCAATCTCTCGAAAGTGACAACTCCGCCCAACGTCCCTCATGCTTCATCATCTCAAGACACGTTCGACGTACCGTCGAATATTTCGTCAATCTCCGAAAAAGTGCCTGTACCAATTGTATCCGTGGTGTCTATGTCAGTCGACGAATCTGATCACGAAGAAGTACCTACAATTGATTTGGGCTCGGACTCGGATGACTCAAATGCACATTATTAAATAACAATATCAGTAGTTCAACCAAACTCAAGCTCTCAGCCTTTTAGCTGAGGAGGTTTCTGCTATGCGTAGGGAATCAGCTTCGTCATCGGAGGCTTCGGCCTGTAGGTAATCCCTTGAACCTTGAGCCAAATTCTGCGTCTTCCCACCATACATGTATCCTTAGCCATCACACATCTAAAAGCACGAGTCTTACCATGACTAACAATGAATCCACAACAATGTTTTCCGAGTCGAGTGACTTGGCACGCTCGAAAAAGATCAGAGCGCGGTTGAGCATCTCGTTGTCAACTGACCCCATTTCAACCTCGCTTGTGGAACCAGTCTGAGAAGCAAAGACAGTGCATATCCCCGCGTAAATATGAAGGACGGCGTTGTCGCGGTAGGGAAAGGATGGAAGAGAACTATTAAGTTATGTTAGGAACTGCCTCGCAGCAGAATTCGGAGCTCAAACAATTCTAGCTCGTCAAGGGCCTCTCTGTGTCGCCCGGCCATGACATACAAGTGGACAAGTTCACAGAGGATGTACTCCCTCTATCACGATAAACTGGTGAGTAGACGTGTGTGTTGGATTGCCGGGGAGTACGAACGTTTTCAGGAGAGTGTAACATCATCGTCCGAAGGTAATCGATCTTTGTCTGATTGCTTTCCGTCGAGTGACCGGAATGATCAAGGAGACCGACAGCGAGCATCCATGAGTCTTTCCAATCTATTTCCTTACACCTTGCGAGAATTGTCCAGGCTCGACGAGCGCGGTGAAAATCGCCACGTAATATGCTGAGGTGGAGTACGTCGTAAAGTCGTCGCAGGTGTATATACCGAGCAGTAAAAGGCGGGATATCCTTGGGCGGTGAAAATAAGAATGTGTGGATGGCCCGTGTCATGGATCGGGATCAACCAGTAAACTCAGCCGGCGAGAGATCTCAAACACCACCCACCACACGACGTATACAACTCGTTCGATGCAACCCTTGGACGATGATTTCAGCTTCGATTCGTCTGTATGGGGTTTACCCGCACCGGCGCCATCGTTGTTGTCTCTTCCACCACAATTATCCTCTTCTTCTTCCACCGCATACCACGACCAACTCGATGATTTCGATAACTTCCATACCCCATTGGAATCAAAAACGCCATCTGTCGTGCAGGATGACGACTTTGCTGATTTCGGGGATTTTGGTGAGGTAGGGAGCTCGGATGCTAATTTCACTTTCGGAGAAGATGCAACGTTCAGCTTGGAAGCACATGACCCAGTGTCTCGGCCGGGATGGAGGCCCCTCTGTCTAGATCCATTGCCTTCTACTCAGGAGCTGAGCTTGCAGATTGAGGAAATCCTCAGTTCAGTCTGGTCACGCGAACTGTCCCACCTGACCAGCGACGAAGATATCAGACAGTTCGAGGGCATTGGTCAGATCCTAACTACCTCACAGAGGTACGCGCGATACTCTTCATCCTTCTCAGGTGACATTTATGGATTGTAGCCGCGAATTGTATTCATCGCTGCTGAATTCGCCCCCTCTCATGGAACCTATCAGTTGGGTACGGTCTCGCATACGACAGCAACACCTAATTTCCCTTGGGCTTCCCGTCAACCTGGATGAGATACTTCCCAAAGCTAGCGCCAAGCCACTTCCACCTCTTCACATTTCAACTCGACCCGTTTCCGCTCCCTCAGGAGTCGTCAATGGTCTATTCGGAAGTACGCCACCGTCTCGGAGTAATTCTCGGGCGGGGTCGCGCTCAAATACGCCTCAGCCATCTGCACGTTCTGGACCGTCGATGACGCAGCTAAACCTTGGCCCTAAACCAGCGCTGGACGCGAAAAAAATAGATGATCTAGTGAATCTTGACGCGGGTCGGCCATTAAATCTGTTTATGTTGACACGCGAATCATAACCCCTCCACAGATCAACTCAATTTGTTACCGTTAACGAAGCTGGAAAATTATCTCGCAGACCTGCGTTTGGAGACAACAAACACATCATCGCTTCTGACATATCTTCTTCAAACTCGCGATGCACTACAGCAGGACTCAGAGACCTATAATAGACTGATTGCAGAGTTGGTAAACGAAGCTCAGAAGACTAAAACCGGGAAGAGCAGAGGCGGAGTGAAACGCAGTGGAACACTAAGCTGAGATGTGTCTTAGTACGACTAGCTACCGTTCGTATTGGGAACTCACGTGATGTCATCGGAAACACAGTAGCGGGCAAAAAAGAGACTAGAGCGATAACTTCAAGTCTTTTTTCTGTCAGGATGAACGTCGCCGTCTCCATACCCTCTACGGTCTCAAGTGTCTCATTTTCATTTCTTTCCACGGAGGACATCCGTAGAATATCCGTGAAACAAATATTGAACCCGATCCTCCTCGACGACCTAAACAGGCCCAATGTTGGCGGCCTGTACGATCCAGCTCTTGGACCATGCGATCGGCACGACATGTGAGCCGTCTCGACCTCGATCCAACTCTGCATTAATTGCCTCTGTGCAGTTGTGCGACTTGTCATCTCAATTATTTTACTTGTCCTGGACATTACGGTCACATCGAGTTACCCTCTCCCGTCTACCACCCATTGTTCATGACAAACATGTTTAGCGTCCTCCGTGGAACTTGTTTGTTCTGTCATAGATTCAAGGCGTCTCGTTCTGTGGTGGGAGTGATGCCTTTTCTCCCTTTTGCTCAGGCTGATGTCATTTGACTTAGGTGTGTAAGTACATCGCTAAACTACGACTGATGGAGCATGGGCTCCTCGAAGCTGCATATGCGGTGGACGACATTCACATCCAGGCGCGAAGCGGTGATGCTCCTGAAGATGACCAAGGTGAAACTGAGGACGAATTTGAGAAGCGGATTGGACTCTATATTGCCATTCATCTTTCTCGTGCATCAAGTAGTAAACGCGATCATTACAAAAATGAACTTGTCTATCAGGCAAGGAAGGAGGTTATCCTGGATTTTTTAAAGATGTCCGTCTCTAAAACGTGCCATCGTTGTCACGCGTAAGTACTATTTTTCCGCCCACCATACTCTCCTGATAATGGTGCAATAGACATGCGTATACATTCCGCAAGGAGGGTTTCACCAAGGTTATAGAATATGATCTTTCCACGAAGCACAAAAATCGTCATCAGGCAGTTGGTCTGAGGCGCCCAGATGTACTCCATGCCCAACAGCAAGCAGCAATGGGATACCGTACCGGTACAGATGACCGATTACTCGACAAAGATGAAGATCCTTCAGACTCGGAACCTGAAGGAGAGCCGACTTACACAGATGAAGTAGAGGAAGCAGAGTCATCGTACAGGGTTCCGGAGGAGACGCTGCCCAAAACAGCAAGCGGGAAAGTCAAAACGTCACGCGGACGTAACGAAAGAGTCATGCCCCCAGAGGAATGTCGTGCCCACCTTCGTCGCCTGTTTGAAAACTGCCCAATTATCTGTTCCCTTCTATTTGGTCGGCATGGCCCCTTTGCCCCTCTTTCGCACCATGGTCTGTCGCTGGCCTCTCCTGACATGTTCTTCATGGAGGTGGTATTGGTACCACCAACGCGGTTTCGGCCTCCGGCGAAACTGGGGGACACGCTATTTGAGAACCCTCAGAATGAGCTTCTAGCCAGAGTTCTTAACACATCATACCGTTTACGCGATATAAACGCCAAATTGGTTGCTGAATGCGCAAAAACCTCGGCTGCGGATAAAGCTTCTCGCAGGCGTCTTTTGGGTTTACTTGTAGAGGCTCTCGTACAACTTCAAGTCGACGTTAACAGCTTTCTTGATAGTAACAAAAACCCACAACCACTTCGTCAGGGAAAGGTACCCCCGCCCGGCATAAAGCAGGGTCTCGAAAAGAAGGATGGTCTGTTCCGAAAACACATGATGGTCCGTTTTGCAATACTCCGATACCCTGATACCGACTAAGCAGAAAATGATGTAGGGGAAGCGAGTCAATTACGCTGCACGCTCAGTCATTTCTCCCGACGTTAATATTGAACCAAATGAGATCGGTATCCCACCGGTTTTCGCCAGGAAGTTGACATATCCAGAACCTGTCACCCCATTAAATATTCATCAATGTCGGCAATGGGTGATTAACGGGCCGAAGAACTATCCTGGTGCTACTATGGTGGAGTTTGAAGATGGACGTCAACAATCGCTGGTAACTTTCTTCCGCATTCAAAAGTCTACTGAGATTTACCTTCATATCAGGATAAAACAACTAAGGAACAGCGTCAGGCCATTGCCGACATGCTCTTTACCCCACAGGATGCGAACAGTGGTGGACGCAATAGACTCTCGACAAAGACTCCATCTATAAACAAAAAGGTGTATCGCCATTTACAAGATGGTGACATCCTGGTATTGAACCGACAGCCAACACTGCACAAGCCAAGTATGATGTGCCACAGGGCTCGGATCCTCGAAGGCGAGAAAACCATCCGAATGCATTATGCAAATTGGTCTGTGTTCTTCTCCTTCCCTCGAGCTTGCAAAATGAAACCTTCTGTTCAGCAATTCCTATAATGGTATGTTTCGGCCATGATCTGCGCATGTCGCTCCTGTTGACACATCTTTCAAGCCGACTTTGATGGTGATGGTAAGTGCGCTTTATTCAGCCGCTCCCAAAATCGCTAACATTTTCACAGAGATGAATATCCATTTCCCCCGTATGTTTATCTGGACCCGTTTCTCCTCGCTCTCATTGTTACTTCCAGAAAACCCAGTAGCTCAGGCGGAAGCCAAATTTATTGCTAATACGGATAACCAGTATCTTGTGCCCACATCGGGGAAACCTCTTCGAGGTTTGATACAAGACCATGTCGTTGCTGGCGTATGGATGACATGTCAGGATACATTCTTCTCCAGAGACGAGTACTTCCAGCTTCTCTATGGGGCCCTCAAGCCAGAAAGTGGTGAATTCTCGTCCGATCGTATCAAGATTCTTCCGCCCGCAATATGGGTACCGAAACCCCTCTGGACAGGGAAGCAAGTAGTGCGTGCTGTCTTACATCACCTTTTATAGATACTTATGTTGACAAGGTTTCCACTGTGCTTTTAAACATTACACCTCACAATGCTGATGGACTGAACCTCGAATCCGCTTCCAAGGTTCCTGGAAGTCTCTGGGGAAATGGGTCCTTAGAAGACAAGATCGTCATCCTTGATGGTGAATTACTCCGTGGTGTCCTTGATAAGTCAGCCTTTGGTGCCACAGACTATGGACTGGTCCATTCCGTGCACGAATTGTATGGGGCAACAATTGCAGGACAACTCCTGGGTATTCTCAGCCGTTTGTTCACAAAATTCTTGCAGCATCGGGCTTTTACTTGTCGCATGGATGATCTGGTGTTGACCCCAGATGGGGACCGGGACCGAACCAGCATCCTGCAGAAGAATGCTAACCTGGGGACAGAAGGTGCTATCGAAAACTTTCCCTCGTTGTCAAAAGTAGAAAAAGAGGATGTCTCAACTTCGCTGGCATCTCTCCTCGAAGACGTACTCCGGGATGATAACAAAATGGCAGGTCTTGATATGACTGTCAAAACCAGGCTTGCCAAGCTCACAAAATCGATCGCTGATGCGTGCATGCCCTTTGGGTTGTTGCGCAAGTTTCCTCACAACCACATGCAAGCAATGACGCAGTCCGGTGCCAAGGGTAGCGCGGTCAATGCTCAACAGATATCATGTGCTCTTGGTCAACAAGAGCTAGAGGGCCGGCGTGTACCGGTCATGGTCAGCGGCAAAACACTTCCGTCATTCAAATCGTTTGAAACAAAGGCGATTGCTGGCGGATATGTAGCGAGTCGATTTCTGACAGGTATCAAGCCGCAAGAGTTTTACTTTCACTGCATGGCTGGTCGAGAAGGCCTTATCGACACGGCTGTGAAGACGTCACGTTCAGGGTACCTGCAGCGATGTCTTATAAAACATTTGGAGGGCATTCGTATCCATTACGATCATACCGTTCGTGGTAGTGACTCTTCCATTTACCAGTTCCTATATGGCGGAGACGGTCTGGACATCACCAAACAGAAGCATCTCTTCCAGTTCAAGTTTGTAGCCGAAAACCGAAACACACTTCTGAACCTGTACCAGCCGAAGAGCATCGCCGGCGCGATCAATGACGAGGATGCGACAGCTTACATGAAGAAGGTCCTGAAGCGGTCCAATGCGCGTCCCAGTAGATACTCCCCTTCCCCGCGCGAGGAGATGGCTCCTGCTCTTGATTTATTCAGTCCCTTCCGGTACCTCGGAAGTACCTCGGAGAAGTTTGCCGAATCCATTGATACCTATCTGAGCTCAAACCCACCGACCATCAAGTCCAAGATATCAGAAGAGAGGCACGCTATCAAACGCAGACAACACCCAATGAAACCCCGATACTTTCGTCTTCTAATGAATGTCAAGTACTTAAGGAGTCTTGTTGAACCAGGAGAAGCAGTTGGCCTGTTAGCATCACAAGGGTGGGTTTTTTCGTGTTGATGTTGATAGGCTCACCATCCGCCATAGAATCGGTGAACCTTCGACGCAGATGACCTTGAATACATTTCACTTTGCTGGCAAGTGGATATTCCCAATTACATGCAATTTTGCTCATCCACCCTGTAGGTCACGGTGCTGCGAACGTTACTCTAGGGATTCCCCGCCTACGCGAGATAGTAATGACAGCCTCTCAGAAACCCAAAACCCCGTCGATGAACATGGACGTTGTACCCGGAATTTCAGACAGTGACATAACCACCTTCTGCAAAAGAGCCAGCAGACTCGTTCTTTCACAAGTGGTCGACAAGGTTGCCGTCAAGGAACGCCGGAGTGTTCAAGGTGATGCGCGTCGAACGGAGTTCTTAATTGACCTCTCTTTTTACCCTGAAGAGGAGTATGTCAAAGAATATGATGTCAATGCAATCGAAATCCTTGCAGTGTTCGAGGCTCGCTTTCCGTCAACATTGAAGCGCGAGATACGACTAGAAATGAAGAAACTGGATGCCGATCTTAGAAGCCAGATAAGCCAACTTGGCAAAGGCGAGAAGAACAAGGAGAATATTGTAGGAGAGAATGATGTGGATGCCGATGAAGGAGAAGAGTCTGTTGAGAAAGCGGCAGATGCAGAGAGTGAACAAGGTGATGAAGATGCTGACAGTGCGAAGCGTACGCGCCAAAGAATGGAGCAAACGTCATACGAATCTGATGAAGCGAACGAGGACGAGTTCGACAGTGCTGCGATAGAGGCCATGTACGCATCTGAAGGAAAAGACGAGTCAGATGCTGATGAGGCTAACAATAAGACGTCGAATTCTACTTCGTTTGACGAAGAGGTGAATGCCACAGCAGACAGGCTCGTCGAGGCCTTCCATCAAGCTTCAGGCTTCAGTTTTTCAAAGTCGGCGTGTTCATTCAAACTCGAAGTGAGTGATCGTTAGCTCCACGCAGGTGGTCGTTTGACGAATGACCTAGTTCTCCGCTGATTTTCCAAAACTTCTCTTGGTCGGAATCGTAGAGCGTGCTTGTCGGAAAACTGTTATTCGTGAAATTCCCGGCATTGTGGATTGCTTTAAACTTGCAAGCGAGAAGGGGAGTGCTCAGGTTTGTTGCCCTGCCGTTGCTTGGAAGTAGTCTCAAATCCAGGAATACAGCTTACTACTAATGGGTCCAATTTCCGTGGCATCTGGGGATTTTCAGGTGGCGATAAAGACGGTATCATTGATTATGACACCATCTACTCCAACGATATCTACTCTGTTCTGAAGACCTATGGCGTGGAGATGGCACGTGCGGCGATCCTACGTGAAGTTGGGGGTGTATTTAGTGCATACAAGATCGATGTCAACATAAGACATCTTGAGCTGATCGCTGATTACATGGTAAGCACACGACCTTAGACTCCAAAGCTGATGCCCCAAGTTGATGCATGACAGACTTTTGACGGTGGATACAAGCCTTTTAACCGAAAGGGTCTGTCGACAAATCCATCGCCACTGCTCAAGGCGTCATATGAAACTACGGCGGCTTTCCTGTCAGAGGCTACGTTATTCGGCGACTTTGATGACCTTTCGACGCCGTCGGGCAACATTGTGATAGGTCGACCAAACCTGACAGGGACGGGTGCATTTGATGTGGTTATGCCTGTTGCCTGATTTAGTAGTGTGACATATCACAGAATGTGACCCGTTGTTTGTTGTTATTGTGGTTTTCGCGTGTTGCTTTTTTTTTGTCTCACACGTTCGTCCT
The DNA here is from genome assembly GCA_038094475.1 of Phylloporus aff. rhodophaeus. NCBI lineage: Eukaryota > Fungi > Basidiomycota > Agaricomycetes > Boletales > Boletaceae > Phylloporus > Phylloporus aff. rhodophaeus. The sequence continues at coordinate 230,558 of JBBPUD010000004.1, read as the reverse complement.
CGAGGCCAGGGTGATGTCGGTGGCCCCGATATCTCCAACTTCATCTTGAATTCCCCGCACTCGTTTAGACCATCATCATCATGGAGATACATCCTCGTATGCCACTACATGACCTTCCATTGGAGCGCTTTCTCACATCTGGAACCATCACCGGAAATAAGACGCCACGAAAGCACAAACGCCCTTTGTCCCCTTCGCGGACTACCCCTCTAAACCCTGCCAAGCGACGTGTCTTGGATGCAGAGGGTGTCCTGCTCTCCACCAATGCTATTGCATCTCCGCCTTCTCATCCCGCACCATTTATGCTTTCCAACATGCAAACCGTAACTCCAAGTAAAGCGTTACGCCTCGGGAATGGGTATGTTTTTCAATGTGACTTTTGGGACAATTGACTTAATTGCCGCGTTAGGCTTCTTCGAAGTTATCAACCAACATCATCACCTTTGTCGATGTACAGGGATTCGCCTTCCCGTGACTTCTACCCCAAGCCGACCCTCGAGTCATCCACTGACCCGCAGTCTAGACACTATCCCGGTTTCGACATCTTTCGGGATGGGTGCCGTGGTCCCCCAATTCCAACAATGTTGTCGTTCGAGAGCGATGTTCAGGTTGATAGATCCGATGAAGACAAGGAGAATGTACCGCTCAGGAGGAAGACGAAGAGACAGTACCCAAAGAAGCGCCTTCTGACTACCCTTGAGGGTTCGGGTTCATCATGTCCTGGTCCACTTGCACAGAAGAGTAAGGTCGTTCGCCCTGAGCGAACACCTTTTTCAGCACGCCAAGCTCTGCGATAATTCTGATCGTTCTTGAAGTCTCACTGACGTGGGTGAGTCCCACGCGAAGAAAAGGAGGTTTAGAAGCCGTTGGGCGGCGACAAGCCTATGCTGATGGTAGCGTGTTTGCCACGAGATTTATGCAATGTTGTTGAAGAGGATTGTTTTGATGAGTCAACTGAGTATGTCCAACGCTATCCTATGCTGTTGATTGATTTGTACCGTTTCTACGGGGCTATAATGTTATGTTTGATACGAGTAGCTTTGCTGGTAGGACTTCATAGGTTATGTAATACGAAGCTGCCCCAAGCCTTCAATGAAAAGTTCCTTCAAGACCACCGTGTCAAAAATGAAATCCCCTGTCGTTCATGCAATTTTACTCGCCTCGTTGTCATCTGTAGCGACGGCTCAGTTTGGATTCTTTGACCAAATGTTCCGGAATCAAGGCGAACAGCAACAGCAACAACCACCGCAAACCGGTTCGCAGTGGAGTACTCATGCGCAAGCAGGTATGCTTATTTATTGGTCTATCCGACAACACACTCATACTTGTCTTGTAGTTCCATGCTCCTTGTATCTATGCCCAGATACCCTCGTCTGCGTTGCTCGACCCTTGGACTGCCCGTGCCCGCGTCCAGGGGATATCAAGTGCATTGTACCTGACGCCAAGGACACAGGTGCTGGCACGGTGGTGTGTGTAAGCGGAACAAGTGGATGCACAACTGTCGAACGCTTTGCGCACACACGTTGGCAATGAGCTACCAGATGAAGTTCAAGTACGTTATACTCACCCAAAGTATCTATGCTCTGGGGTGGAGGCATCCTGTGTTGACTTTAGAGGCAGAGATATTGCTGGGTGGATCTAATCAGTCACTATCACAGAAATCTTGCAGAAAACATTCATAAAAGTCAAAATTATGTCAAAATATTATTATTGGGAAAATCTGAATATTAACTAGACCTTCATTTATACATGCAGCACTTCCTCTTGAAAATACTGTATGCTAATACCTTTATATTCAAATTTATCTGATATGAAAACTGTGATACAACCATGCCTTTTATGATAATTTTCAGTAAGAATCAGATCTTTTTGATCGAAAATGCGCCTAATCTTGAAGTGTGCTTAGACGCCTATGACGTAAACAGAGGTTCGCTTGCACAAAACCACCAGCATCATATCATGGCTGTTCCCCGACCGACAGTAGGTGTATTCCCAGTCAGTTTTATCCATCTAATTGCATTGCATAGTCAAAGCTTCCACCTGGTGCCAACCGTATTCTCTTTGTCAAGAACCTCAACTACCAAATCACTGGAGAAGATCTGTACGACTTGTTTGGCCGCTATGGGAGCATCAGGCAGATTCGTGTTGGAAATGAACCAAAAACGAAGGGTACAGCGTTCGTTGTATTCGACGATGTCATGGATGTGAGTAACCCATTTGCTCACTAATAGTTTTCTCTGACGCATCACGCAGGCAAAGAACGCGCTCGACCACTTGAATGGATTCCACTTACAAGAACGCTACATCGTCGTTCTATACCACATGCCTGCCAAGCAGGATGCCGCAGCAGCCAAGGCTGACTTGGCACGGAGAGAAGAAGAGCTTGCCCAACTCAAAAAGAAGCACAACATTGGAGACGAATTATAAGTTGATCCAGAATGCTATCTCTCGCGCTTTCATACGGTTACTGTGAACACTCAGTGATTATGATGCTTTTTGTTCATAATCTGCGGATTGATTCACAGAATATTGAGAAACGGTTCTAACGAAAGTGCATCTTCCTCTAGAGAGCAGCAAACCGTCCAACGTAATATCGTCCGATTCCCCTCAACCCAATCCGCTGCACTTTGGGCACTTCTTATCTATTTGAGGGGCTGAATTGAATAATAGTCATCCAGAGACTCGAATATGCAGCAAACTACATACCATATTGTTGTGGGTATTGGTGGCTTGGTTGGATGGATATTGAGTCCCACAAACTATGAGTGTGAATAAAACACGTACTACTGCCAACATGTTTTGGTGCATTGTGGTGGAACGCAGTTTGAGGCGTGTTTGGGACTAAACTTGCAGTTCCGAAGATCGCATTTAATCTAATAGGGTTTAGCCACATCTCTATTGCGCGTGAAGCAACCTGCCTCTTCATCGGGCTATTCAAAACCATGATGAGTAACATCAAACAGAGTGAACAGTATGTCTTACTAGGGTAACAACATGTCCACACCTGCGAGGGTATTGTTTAGAGCGCGTTTACCAACGACAAGGGGTAAGAAAGTTAGACTCACCCTCTGTAAGTGTTTCGTACCCTTCATAGCGAGGGGGGATGAGAGGAGCTGGCAGGCATAGGTAAGATGTGTTGCGCACCTTCTCCAGTAACACATTTCGACACTGAGCAAGGAAGTAGAATGCCAGCCGTTTTTATACTGGTTCTCTAGCTGCTTACACGAGGTCGTCTACAGGTTCGACATGGGGCAAGGCCGTTCGTTCACGTCATGCGTCCTCCGGAAATATGAAAACCAATTCAGAGATGGTCGCACCTAGCAGGGAACCCGTATGGCAGCAACTGGCGCCCATGGAATAATATTGTTGGCGGAAACATTCAAGTCGAAACTCGTTAGAAGATAAGAACTTCCATAAGGCATCCACGACGAGGGTCCCTTTGATACCATATGCGCGGTTCCTTCCACAAACGCTGAAACAGGTATCATCCTCTGACTGATTCCCAGCTGATGATCTCGCCGGTCAGGTAGAAATATGAAGAGACGGAAACAAAACCTTTGTGCCTATTTCTTTTTTTCTTATCTTTTATTTTGGCCAGGTGTGAGTTGAATCTTTGTGACGGTTGCCACTTCCCCCACTGGTATCAACTTCCCAGGACAACCTTAAACTACGATTATCACTGAATTCAGTGTACCTCACATTGCGAAGGGTCTTGGTGTACTCGCCCAAGTTCGTGCACATCACTGGTACGATGTTTCAACTGTGATCCGGTCTCCCGAGGATTTCACTGACAACACTACTGACACGACACCAGGTGAGACCCCTGCAGAGATGTGACTGCAGATCCCTGTAGATCCTCTTGTTTCAGAATGTTTACCACGACTAGTGCGCCCCCATCTCGTCTCTTTTCGTCCACCAGCACCTACGTACGTACTGGCTGGGCAGTTCCATTTTCTCGTCGTCAAGGCTCTTCGCGTGGGTATGCGGTACTGCCGTGCAAGAGGGCCGCTGCGCTCCAAGTCCGAGCGCGACAGGCCCCAGGGCCAACAAGATAGTGACTTTCTCTCCATGTTTTGACCCTTTGGTCGGCGTCGTCATGATCAAGATGTTTGATGTCAAATCGAGGACAATAGCCTATTCTCATGATCCACAGACTTTATCAACCAGATCGTCGAGAACTACCTTTGTCAAGCACCGTCGGACTTACGGAAGTGCGTACTAGTTGCTAACATGCAGGGGTATTCATGGACCCTCCGCTATCATATCGAACGCAAAGATGCCTAGGGAGATAAGAATCTAGGAACACTAGGAATATATTTTACACTGGCTTTCCGGGGCCATCAAGCCGAATGACACAACATCGCACAGGGCTGCACCGACGGAATGGTTATTCAATCATAGTCTCCGCCGCCCGCCTCCCAACAAAGGGGGTCCCGTGGAATTCCGATCACGCCTCCGGAGTCTGTGGATTGGTTCCGCTCACCGCACGATCTTCCCCGACCGCTTCTCATACCCTCGCTTCTGTGCGCGAACGTCGCGAAACAAGGTCCGAAGGCAGTGAGGATCGGGGGTCTCGGCTACTCCTACCTACTGAATAGCCATTGTTTTCCTTCTTGTGCAACCGTTGTGTTCGGTTCCGAAAAACAGGCCGGTTCCATGAGATCCTTCGCAACATTTGTGTGCTCCAACATTCATCCGATCACCAGTTTCACGTTCGATTTTAATGCGGAGGTCACCAGACACGAGAATAGGTACGGCTGCCTTCTTACTGCCCAAGGGTCTGCCCATGGTAGACTGTTGCTGAATTATGTTTTGTTCGTAGACAACACCCGAACTATTAGGGTTATAGCACGAAATGTGACCAAGAGGCGACACTAATACTCGGATTTATTTGTGACAGCACAACCTCATTCCAGAATATGTAATCGCATGAAACAGTCCTTCAGGGGAAATCGTCAGATCTTCAGACTCACTTCCGATGGTCTGCCATAAGTATAGAATAAAGGTGTTTGGCGAGGTCGAACGGGAATACGAAGAGATACCAATATCAGAAGAATAGAACGTATGATGAGTACAGAATGAAAAAATGGTGTCGAAATAACCCTACACCGCATCGAACCAACATCCTAGATGAGTTCCGCAGCATTGACTGGCATTTCATCCTGGAACATGTATTTAGGACCAGTCATTGTATCGGTACTGATACTTACTATCTGGGTGCTGTAGAATTGTTCTGCAAGATGGGTGTAACTATGACGGTCGGCAATCAAGAGAACTATCTTACCAATGTCACGGAGGATGCGTACATCGTCCACTGTTACGAACTAGAGAACTCTACGTGAAAAGTCCGCCGGAAGGGTGGTATGCAACGTACATTGATAGCAACCCCTTTTCTGCCAAATCGCCCTGAACGGCCAATTCGATGTATGTAGTTCTCGCGATTCCTGTGAGGCATGGGTCAAAGGTGCGTAATATCAAAGGAAAAAGCAAATACGCTGGGAGATCATAGTTTATGACAAGTGAAACTTGCTGAACATCTATTCCTCGGGCCCACACGTCAGTCGTAATGAGCACACGTCTACGACAAGTCCGTTAGGATTGTCCAAGCACGAAGGATTGTAGCTTACGAAGTCCCCCCCCGGAACTCTGCCATAATAGCATCACGCTCTTTCTGCACCATCTCTCCGTGCATTGAAGATACCGTGAAGTTAGCGGCCCTCATCTTCTCTGTTAGCCAGTCGACCTATCAAAGTGATGAGCGAAATTTGACAACGTTTTTGGACACGGATTCGAACCTTTCGTCGGGTGTTACAGAAAATCACAGCTTGGGTGATCGTGAGTGTGTCGTACAAATCACACAAGGTATCGAACTTCCAGTCCTCCTTTTCAACTGCCACGAAGAACTGTTTGATCCCCTCAAGCGTCAATTCGTCACGCTTTACGAGGATCCGAATGGGATCCGTCATGAATTTAGTTGTCATCTCCAGCACATCGTAAGGAAGCGTGGCGCTCAACAATACGACCTGTGTTGCCGGAGGAAGGTACCGGTAGACGTCGTATATTTGATCCTTGAAGCCTTTATTTAACAACTCGTCTGCTTCATCAAGGACGAGCATCTTGATGTTCCGTGTTCGAAGGGCCCTTCGGCGAATCATATCGAAAACACGCCCTGGAGTCCCTGACACTACATGTTGGCCATATTCCAACTTTCGAATGTCCTCGCCGATCGATGTTCCTCCAATGCATGCATGACATTGGACATTCATGTAGTCGCCAAGAGCGAGTACAACGGATTGGATTTGAGTTGCAAGTTCTCTGGTCGGAGAGAGAACAAGTGCTTGCGTTTCGCGCACGGAAACATCAATGGACTGGAGGATGGAAATCGAAAAGGTTGCAGTTTTACCAGTTCCCGACTGCGCTTGCGCAATCACGTCGCGTCCTTGAGTGATGGGGAGTATAGCGCGTTGCTGGATAGCAGACGGCTTTTCAAAGTCTGGCAAATGGAATGAGATTTGAAGAGGAAATTTTTGAGGGCAAAGACAGACTGTATGCGTAGATTCCTCGGAGAAGGTCCTCCTTCAAATTAAGGTCGTCAAAAGTGGACACGACCGAGACAGCCTCCGACGATTCGAATATCAGTTTCTGGTAAGCTGTATCAATGTCTCATCCCGACTGTCGCAAAGACAGGGTTACCTCGTCCCCGGGGTTGATGCCAGACATTTTCGGCGACTTTTTTGTGGCGGGTGTAGGTGAAGACCAATGTCGATGGCGGAGTTTCAAAGTCACCCCATCCTTCAATGGACTCCATCATTGAGACACAACGTCAAGCCCATGAAGAAATTGAGCGCTACGAAATGGCTCTCTATTCGCTGCTGTCGCGAAACCAGCCGACCCAAGAGGTCAAGCTGCAGACGGAGCACAAGGCAGCCCAGGTGCTCGACCGCATTTCTTCTCGTGTGGCCTCTCTTACAGCCCACTACGATGACGAGGACGCCCGCAACGCTGAGATAGACGCGTTGACAGCGTTGGCGCAACCAGGTGACCTCTCCGAGTTCTACGCGCGGTTGGTGAAGATTCAGGACCACTACAATAAGTATCCTGATGTTGCAGCAGGAGCGTTCGAATTGGAGCTCGCTGCTCTTCTTGAGGAGGGGAACCAGGATGGAATAGACGAGGAGTTTGAGGAGGAGGATCGTGCGTGTCCAAGCATTTGTTTACTTGTGACGCTGCATTCACCACGCATTTAGCTGTATCCCTCATGTTCTCTGGCGAGGAAGCATACGGCAGATACCTCGACTTGTATGCAAACCATACCGCATACAACAATCTAAAAAACATCACAAAGAGGCTGCCTTACTTGCAATACTTGGATGTTTTGCTAGCCACTCAGAATGGCACACTGCACAACGAACTTCCCAAGCAAACGCGGAATTCCAAGGAGTACGAGGTGTAAGTGTGTTCCAACTACTGGGTGTTCCGCTGTATTCAGCTTGTCTCAGCTATATTGGGAATTTGCACGATTACCTGTTATCCTTTCTCAAGCGGACGCAACCGCTTATAGACATTGACTCAAAACACCGAGAGTGTGAAGCCGAATTTTTGAGGAAATGGGAGGCGGGAGAACTTGATCCCGAGTGGGAGGATCAAAGTAACAAGCGCGTTCCCTCTTCGGAGGAAGCTGGAGGCATATGGTGCTCTGCGTGTGAGTTGCTTCGTAGCCACTGTCGTGTGTACTCACATTTCACTGAGCACAGGTCAGAAATGTTACTCCAAACAAACAGTGTACGACGCGCATTTGACTTCTAAAAGACATGTCAAGGCGACTGCTAAGCAAGCTGCCTCCAGCGAGCCACCTCAAAACCCAAATGGCGACCATCACCCCTCCACATCATCTCCCAATGATGCAAGTCAACGGCTGTCCAGGTTAAGGAATGCTGCGCTTTTCACGGGTCTTTCCGCCTCTTTACTTGCCATGCTTGCTCTCACAATCAATGAAACGAAATCCAATGTGGAACGTCGCTTCTCGTTGACCGCACGTGAGCGTGAACAGGAATTGCTTGAACAACAATCCAAACCTCCTGTCATCCCTGCAAACAATGGAGATGCCCCAGGCGAAGAGGAGGAGGAAGAGGAGAGGATTTACAATCCGCTCAAACTCCCTCTTGGTTGGGACGGAAAACCGATTCCATACTGGTTGTATAAGCTACATGGCCTCGGTGTGGAGTACCGATGCGAGATATGTTCTGACCACGTATACATGGGAAGGTACTAGCGTCACTTGTTTTTCTGTTAATAACTGCTCATAGTTGATATCCGATAGGAAAAACTTTGACAGGCACTTCCAGGTAATTACCCAAAGTCATGTCTGCGAAAGTGATCTAATCACCGTTCACAGGAATCTCGGCATGCTTTCGGTATGCGGGCCTTGGGTTTGCCAAACACAAAGCACTTTCACGAAATCACTCGCATAGAGGATGCCCTTTCGCGTATGTTTATCCCCTTTGTCCAGCTTCCAAACTGAAAACAATCACTTTCTAGTCGCAGAGAAGCTTAAGCGAGAAGGCAGACATGAAATATTCGAGCAAGAGACAATGGAAGAGCTCGAAGATGATGAGGGCAACGTATACAACAAGAAAACATACGAAGACCTGAAGAAGCAGGGGCTTATCTAGCTGTCTTCATGCTTGTGAATTTTGTTTGCGTGCTTGTTGTATTTCACGTTTCCTTGCCCACGAAAAATCCTATTCTACTGCTTCACAGGGCCAGAGGGACTGATACTCTTGCGAGTCAGTCGCTCGGGGGTAATAGGGACGGGGAGGTCAGCTGCATGTGAATAGAGTTCCTCGTCTGATGATGGGCACGATGATAAGGGTGAGTTTCCTGGTGAGTCAAAGGGATTCGCAATAGCCGACTCCAGCAATGAGGGTGAAATCACCAAGCTCCCCTTGTCTGATTCTAAAAGGATATCAACCAAATCGTCGAATACGAACTATTATAACACTGACCAAGTTTGCTCCACCACTGCAGATCATCTGAGCTTGGGGCGGGCGCCGCTATATTGAAGTTTAGCGACAAAGTGCAGGTTTCAATTATGACGCCTTACGATCATCTGCGTCAGATGGCAAGGCAAGCGCCGCAATTTTCTCTTCGAGTACATCACCAGGAGTCGATGTCAAGGTAGTCTCAAGTAGTAAACGAGAAAGTGCGCCACGTTTCACAGTATCAATAGCCCGCACTTCGGTTCGAAATAAGGCGAAAACTAACGAAACAAGAATTTAGAGTTTCGTAGCGACGGAAACTTGGGTTAAAATACCTGGGCGGTGATCAGATCCTCGGAGCTCGGCTCGCGAATAAATGGACAAGTCCACGTTGCCTTGGAACAAAATCCTGTCTAAAATGCGGTCGAGGTGGAATGAAGATGGATGCGTCCAGGCTACGTACCAGTCCAAGCGGGTATCCGCATTTTCTCAGATGTGTCATAGTAGTCCGTTCCAACGTCGTACTTATAGGTGGGAGGAAAGAGAAGTGGACCTTCATCATACCCAGCAAAAGCCCCGCCAGTTTCAATCACTAGTCTTAACTGTATATGCATTTGTACTCGAAATGTCAAAGAGTGGGAGAACCTACCTGATCTGATCCAACGAGAGGATCATATTCCCCCTCTGCCGCAAGAAATCTAACGTTCTCATTTGATAGATTAATCCGATAGTTGGTATCTGCTAGCCAGATAATGTTGCTGCAATGCTTTCGTGAGAGAACAATACATCTTTCATCGGAGCACGCACTCGTGACTTGTAATCGTTTTTCCTTTTAGAAAGTGCAACCCTTTCGCGATCGTTCTAAAATCAGTGTTGCGTTCTTCCACGTTAGAGTGTCCAGCAGCAAGATGCGCGGTGATAAAGCAGAAGCTGGTGTCATGGTAGTCCAGTCGAACGCCAACCCCTCCTTTGTTCCCCGACATTCCTCGCAAACCAGTCTGATCAAAGGATCATTGGTCAGTTGTAACGCGAATGATTCAACCTACCTTTCGGGTAGCGCCTTCCACGTTTCGTATGACGGAGGTCAACTCTGATTTAACTATAACAAAAAGGGCCGTGCCGACCAGCTGTGAATAAACATTAACTTAGCGTAAGTAAATAAGCTTTGAAGTAGATACCTGCTCGCTGCGCAGCAGTACATATTCTCCTGAGGTATTAAGCCGGTCATTGATTGCTTCCATAATCTTTTGTTCCCATACCCGCCTACATACATTGAGTAGAGAGCTAAACCACCAAGAGACGTTACACACCTTTTTTCTGGGTCAGTCTGAATAATCTGTTGAGCGGTGAGGAGTACTATCTCTTGGAAACCTAGCACAAAGATATCTGGTCTATGAAAGCTGACATCAGCGCAGCTCCCTCCTTGGCGTAAAAATCCACGCTTACTCAAGAAAGTCTACGCAAGAAAAACAGTCAGACTATTCAACTCTCCGTCAGCAATTTTAACTCACTATCTCGAGGGAATAACCAGGGAGTCATGCTCTCTGATGGAGGCTACATATCGCATCCTTAGATCAGTGAAGGAGGAGAGTATTATTCGGTTTACTCTGCCATTTACGTTCCAAGTTCCAACAAATATGGTACACGGGTGAGTGGAGGAATATTCAGATACTCTATAGGGTCGGAATTCAGCGTCAACAGTAGTCACGACTGTTGCGAGACAAACCGTTCATTTAGTGTGTTCCGGACCATATCATGAACAGGATCAAATACGTTTACTTGCGTCTGATTATTGAGGTTGCCCTGTTCCGCCCTTGGAGGTCCGGTCAAGAAAAGGTATCAAAAGACTTACAAGGAACGTATCGATCGCAACTTGCTTGTTCTTGTCCTGAAAATTATTAATGTACGCTCTTGAAACGCTTTTTGTTGCATCAGAGAGAACACCTATTGAAAATCATTCAATGTCTCTGACGCCAATACACAAGGGAGACCTTACCCGCCAGTGTCCGTTTCCCAGTTCGCGTGAAGCTTGTGTTCAAAGCGCCAGTACCAGCATATATACGGGATAGTGCGTCGCCATTTTCTGCCCAGAGCTCCCTGTGATGTGCCCAGATAGCGTTGGCTTGTAACCACTCGCGGTGGACTAGGCCAAGGAACTGTTCAATTGCTTCGCGTGAAAGAATATCTTGGACAAAATTGGTCCGGTCCAAGCTATACGAGATGTCAAAGACGAATCACAGTGCTTGAATCTATATTACCAATCCAAACAGTTTGTCCTGAATGCTCCATGCTGTTCTGTGATTCTCTCGTTTGTTGAAGCATCAGTCAACGTGAAGCCAAAGCGATCCATGCGATCAGCAATATCTCCCAAATGCCTTTGAACCGTAAGAAGCTGAGCAAGCGAGAAGACAATTAGCTCACACAAGTTCCCCAACAATACTGTCGTGGCCACCGATTCTAACAGAATTGTGGAAATCATAGTGGGTGATCCCTAGTTCATCACCCCAAATTCCTTTTGCTTGGTATAAATGCTTTGCATAGGCTGCTGTCAGCGTAGCTTCGTTCTCCTTTGTACCGAGCAGATTTATTGCATGTACGGCCCCGTATTCTTCAATAAGATGTGCAAAGTGACGTTCAAATGCGGGTTGCGATGCTTGTGGGCGGGTTATCTGAATGCGTTGACCAAACGTTTGTATCCCTTGCTGTTCCCAAAACACTGCATTGAAAAGTGAGACAAGGATTAAAAGTAAGAGGTTGGGTAGCATACGAGGGATACTTCCTCGAACTTGCGTGTAACTCGCGCAGTGTTGATCTGTACTCAAAATAGTTTCGGTCTGCGACCTTATTCAAGATAGGTTGCATGAATGCGTTGTTTATGGGCTCACCTCAACAAAGTTCGCGGTATTTCCGTCGTCGTCAACGCCTCGAGTGTTGAAGCGAGTGCCCGCTCTCTTCCACCCAAGGCGTGAAATCAGGGACAACGTCGCAATCACGGGAGCACCATTGACGGGTGGTGCTGGCAGGGCCATAGTAGACACTCCTACGTAGCCCTGTATGGCTAGAACCTAAGAGTGACTCGGGGTTGGCATGTCATCAAAAACACAAACGAACATCAAGTGGCGTGGCGCACAATGAAATGGCATCCGTCAAGTTCTTGGCGTTCATGTGGATCAAGTCGCTCGCGAAAATCGAGTAGACTCCGGACGATGTACTCGTTCCAAACAAATCGTTCATCAAAAACTCCGATATCATGTTGGTTATGGCTATCCCGGGATAGCCGTACAGCGAAACGCGTTGACAAGTCCCAAGGTGGATCGGCGGAATAATAGAAGGAGCCAGACGATAAGATCTTTGTGAGAGGCATGCATGGATGCTCAAAGACCACATTTGAATTGAGTGTTTGTAAATACGCTTCTCTGGTTGACATTGCGTCCATGTTCTCCGCATTGACGAGCGAATCTTGAGAGGAGGAGAAATCATCCCACGAGGAGGATGTCAGACAATAGAACCGGACTTCATGAATCCTTGCGACCTTCTCCGGAAGCGATTGAGATGGACGAGTATTCCCCACCTCAGTAGCAGCTGTGATCACGGCAAGAAATATATCTAGACCCGAGAAGAGTTCGCGGGGGAATACGACGGCGCTAATGCACGCACCACTTTCCACCGAAATGAGTCCCAAGCATCCTTTCACGGCACGATGCGTTAACTTGATCATGCCAGCAAGATTTACTCGATCTCCGGGCAGAAACTCGACTACGACTTGACTCCCATTGGTTGCTGCTGCACGGAATGTAAGAGCCCTGGATGGGTGTCCTAGTTTCTGGTCTGTCAAAAGGTAGATGGTTCGCGGGTTTTGTCCAAGATAGAGATGCATGTGTACGAGAAACGAACAAGAAGGGAGCTTACGTGTGCTGAAAGTGCACAAACAGCTCCCTGGGCTGTATTTTGAAGTGCCTATGGACAACCCTAGTCGAGTCGTTCGTGCTGACCGCCTTCATACTACATGTATATATATGAAGTAACCGGTACAAAGTGCTAGTTCATGATGCGTGACTAACAAAAACCACAACTCGTTCAACGTGCGCAGCTCATTCATCGACAACAAGGCCACGTCCGGAACTTGAGATGCGCCGGGCTGAAAGCATGGCGTTGTTGCTTGCCAGTCCTCTCCCATCCTCAGAGGCTCGTCGAGGAAGGTGGCCCCGACGAAACGATGTGGAATCGATCCTGGGAAGAGCGATTTGGCTCGAAGCTTTTGAGGTGCGGGGCGGGGGTGAGAGAAAAGAAGAGTGCAAGGATGGAGTTGTGGGCGACAATGGATAAGTGTGAGTTGGTGCTGAAGATGGCGTGATCAAGCCGTTCGATTTATCCAAGGAGAAAAATCGGTCCTTGGAAACGAGAGAGAACATTGACTTGAACAGCGATGACTTGGATCGCTGGGTACCAGGGGATGATGAGGCAGAGGGATCGACAGCACCTGATCGTGGCATGAGCTAGATTCAAAAACAACAGTGAGAGACATACCTGTCGATGTTGGAAGAGCATTGTCATTCGCGCTTAAGCTCAAGAATAAGAATAATGGAACAAGCCAGACACAGATACCAAAGAAGGTTGCAATATCTGTGAAGGCAGGTGTGTTAGAGGCCGAGGCGCGATGCCTGTAGTAACTTTGTCTGGCATCACGCGCAAGACGAGAGAAATGCATGAACCACAGAAAGTGGTTCGTGATGGCCATAACGCAAGACGCGATAAATGAAGGTGAGGACAGAGAGATGAGAGGCCAATGGCCCGAGAAATTCTCCAAATACACAATGTGGCAGATGACGGAGAAAATTGTCTGAAGCAAGGGGAGGGCATCGGTGACATAAAGCAACAGATGCAACGCGATGATAATCTGGGGGGAAGGGGTGAACCGAGTCCAGTGGAAGGAGCGGGCGTACGGACATAGGTACCTCTCTGCCCGATCAATTTAGCGGGACGAGAGTGTTCTTCGATTAATTCCGAGATGTAGAGCAATCCACTGGCTTGAGGTTGATCAGACCAATGAGAAGCAAAAGATGATGCACCGACCGAGAGAGAGCGTCACAAACACAAAAGCAGCCAGAGCAGCGACATAACTGGCAGAGGTTAAACACGGATTTCAAGTTTAAGCCAATAGCCAACACACCTAAGAGAGTGAAGGAAAGCCATGGGGAAAGAAGAGAGAGAACACAACGTCTACACCGAGTTCATTTCCAAAAGAGGTAAAAATACACGTGTACATGTTGGACAGGCGCGAAGCATCCCCCTACGACGGTGGTCCAGATAGTCCGCCAACCTGCAGGGCCTGCATTAAGACCGTTCCTGTTCGGTCTGGGTCCGTGCCATTTGGCAGACCAGCGGATAAGTTCTTGCTGTCTACCTGGGTTTAGATGGACCGTACATGTAAGATGGAAAAAGACTTTTTTTTTAACGCCTGTACACGGCTATTAGTACCTGGCTTAGGGCAGGTCCTCCTCAAACTCGTACCAGATGCCGTCGACCTCAGCCATTCCCGACTTTTACTACGCCCTCTTTGCGTTTTATGAGCCTGCTTTGACCACCATCGGGTTCATTGGTGCGCTGTGTGATCCTGAAACGGTAATCTCTCTACTTTTTCGCTGCTCGTCGATCCCAATTACGATTGTCAGGCTCACAATGCTCAAGCGCCATGGCCCTCAGACAATCCCCCTCCTGCCGTTCTTCCCAAGGCTTCCATTGTAACCATCATCCAGCTCGCCCACGTTTGCGCTCTCATGGGCCTCCTCAACGTCTTCGTCCTCACAGCCGCGAGGAAACACCTGGCTACGCAGCCTGTGCTCCAGGAAAAGATTCTCCGCGCATTGTTCACTCCCCTTCTTATTGGAGATGTCATGCATCTCTACTTCACCATGTGGGCATTGGGCGATGACCGGTGGGACATCACTCGTTGGAGCCCAATGTTATGGACCACAGTACTTGCCGGGCTCAGTCTCTTCATACCGAGGGTTATGTGGCACCTCGGCATATGGAGGTATGCAGACGCCAGGGATCGACTTGCACTTGAAACTAGCTCCCAGCCAGATCCTCAGTCGGAAAAGTAATGAATTTTATTTCCTCACAGGGACGCCCCGCAGCTTATGCTCTCCCAACCAAATCATGATAACCTGAACATATCTATTTACTGCGTAGTTATTTAATAAGGACTATTTACAATCCCGGACTTGCTCTGCAAACTCATCGGTGCGAGCGATGTTCTCGTCGGCCGCCTCAGATTCTTCTTGTTGATCGCCAGCACGTTGTTCTCTAAAGCAACAATCTGGTCCGTCCGTTAAGAACCCAATCTTTTTATGAAACACCCAGCGTCACTTACGATTTCTTTGTCGTCCCCAAACCTGAAGTTATCTTGTACCACATCATCTTCGTATTTCTTGATCTCGTACTTGTCGAGTTGCCCCTTCTTGACTTTCTTAAAGTCCCAAGCGATCACATACTTGCCCGTCGAGGTGATTATCGCATTCTCTTCCTGTCCTTCTCCCATGTTAAACCTAGAAAAGGCATTGAGCATATTGCGTGACAAGACTTCGAAACTCTGCCTACCGAGCGGGCGAGAAACTGATCTCGTGATTCATGTATGCAACATGTTCGGCGCGCAATGTAAGTCGTCGTGGCATCGGTTTGGCATCTGCTGGGAAACTGCGATCGAAACCAAGGGAGCCAGCATACCTTCCCTCCCCAATAAGAGCATCAATGAGGAGCAAGTAACTCTTCGTTGTTGCCACTATCCATCGTCCATCGGCAGTGACATCAACACCGATGATAGGGTCTCCGAGCGGTGGTAGCGCTGTTTTCGCATTCTTGCCAATGCTATCAAAGAGCCTGATGTCACCCTTCTCACTCACTACAGCAAGTCTACCACTAGCTGTAGTCGCAAGCCCTGAAAAGTTGTTCTTGCTGACATATTGTTTATATTGGCTTTCCACCATTTTGTTCCCGGAGATACGCGGGTCGATGCGGAAGAGTGCGTTGTGCGACGCGCCAACCAGAGTCTGTTCTCTGGTAGTTTGAGCAAATTTGTTATCTGGCGCCATGTGGTCGACCGTAACATCGTCGTGGACCTTCCATTCCTCCACAACTTTTCCACGTTCAATGTCCATGTTATACAACGAGTGAGGGTCAGAAGGGTTCATCAAGATCATTTTCGAGTCTTGATCGTGTAACATGACCTTTGACAGATCAGCAGACTTCTACCAGATAACCAGAGTAAAATTTACCTCGCGTGGTTTAAACTCTTTACCCTTGGTGGTCGAGATCTTACTGATGGTTGCATAGTATTTCACTTGATTGTCGCCAGTGTACGAGAAGACACCAATGTTGTTTCCTCGCACAACATATGAGCGATCGCCTTTGTATCCAACCGTTAGCATTGAGTTGCGCTCCCCTGACGACCTTGGAATAGAAGATGCTCCTTCCTCCTCCTCTTCCTCCTCTTCGCTTTGCTCTGTAATCGCTTAGAACAGGTTACTGCATCCAAGGGTAGAGAACCACCTTCATCAGGATCGAGCTCAGACAAGACCTCCTCCTCGTCTCCTTCTTCGTCGCCCGCATCATGCATCTCCACGTCAACAAAGTTGGAACTCAGGATATATGCCTGTTCGTCTGGCTAGTGGACCGTTAGGACATCCTGTCAGCTGATACCATGGTCGCCCTACCTTGATCTTCCCCCATGGTACTCGATATGATGACTCCCATAGCGCTTTGGTAAAAGCTTCCTTGAAAATTTCGTACCCATCTGGGGAGGCGAACTGAAACGCCCAACTTCCATAGATTCCACCAAGGTTATAATTCCATGTGAGAGAATTCGTCTGCTGAGACCATCGAGGATTCATGTTTGAACCCATCTTGTGCATTATGAGGTCGCCTTCATCGCACGTCGCAGTAAGCCAGTAATTATAATCACCGGAAGTTCGTTCAACAATTTTTGCATCAAGAACCTCGTCATACGCAGACACAAATTCTTCGGTGTCCAAGTCCCAAGCAAAGAAAGAGGCTTGAGCTCGAGCAAATTCTGGTAAATTTGCCCCAAGGGCGATAGCTCTGGGTTTACCAATCGCCTTCTTCGGCGTAGAAGTAGCAGACTGTTTGACAATCGAAACGTCTTGTGTAGTTGCTGGAGGATTATCCACCTCCTTCCGAATTATGACCGTTTTATCCTTGGCAACTTTCGCTCTAGTGCTTTTGGATGCTGGAGGCCTGGACGACACATGTAAGCGTATCGTATCCCGGGACAAGGCAGGACACTCACTTCCATATGAATTGTTCGAGTTCCGAGTCTCGGATGTTATCTGCTCCTGCTCTGTACTTGCGCTCATACATAGCGCGGTACATACAAGTTTCAAAGAATGCGCGTGTCGGCTCGTTCGTTTCTTCTGTCATGAGAAACTCGTAAAGTTCATCGACGTCGCCATCTAGATCACGCCAGACGAAGGAAGCCTCCTGTGGGGTTTCTCCTAAACCAGGTCTGAACTCAAGCTCTTCGCTTATGAGGAAGACCCTCTCTTCATCGGCTAGAACACAATAAGTGCCAGGTTTGGCGAGGGAAAGATATAACACACTTTCGTCTTCATCTTCAAGCAGTTCTTGATCGCCTTCCTCGTATACGCGAGTGATGACAAGTTGGAAATTGTGCTCGAGAGACGGAACTCGCCTTATGGTGGCGATTGCTTCATTGTAACTGCGAATTGCATGTCATTGATGCGAGAAAGATCGGAGACGTGAAGACGTACATGCACTCCCTGGAAGACCGCACGTTCCCCGGCCTAACAAGATACAGCTGGCCCGACTCGATTTTAACTACTTCAGCGGCGTTAGGGTCTTCTGTAGACACAGCATGTGTGTGACATGAGCATGATCAAGGGGAACCGAGATGCTTACGCCAAACTCGACTGAATACTTTTGGGTGGGTATTAGTATGAATATCGTATCCAACGGGTCGTCGCAACTCACAGCTCTTGAAGAGGTTCATTGTGGCAGATGGAAAGGACGAGCCGAAGGACAGCGCGCTGTGACCGACCCGTGACGTGGTTGCTCTGTCTCCTGCGATGTCGAGTGGTGAGTGTCTCTCCTCGTCCTCGTCCTGTTGACCACTGGATTGTGCGTAGAAAACACCCCGGCGACCTCGACGCCCGTCAAGAGGACCCGCAACACAAAGGTGATCCAGGTCAGTCCATCGCTTCTGCTTGCAAGTCGATGCTGACAACCGCCAGGACACCGTTGCTTCACCCTCGTCGACAACGATATCCGAGTCTAGTATCTGCACTAGTTTTCATCAGACAGATGACCTCGCTGTCCGTGCCCAGACGTCTGCTGGATTTCTCGCTACTCGCAAGATAACCATACGGTCAGACCCTGCACTTCTCACATGCTTTGACGCAGGGGACAAACAGCTGTATGATCTCTGGGTTCCGAGGGCTTGATTAGCATTGGCACGGCTGTTTTCTACTGTCACGGTAGACGTATGTAGTTGACTACACTTTGTTACGTAAATCAAGCTACTCTCTACTACTCCATGGTACTCAGACTCAAGCGACACGGTCATTCACCATCCCCGTTCTCCTGGGACTCGTTGACCGCTCTGCGTTACACCACACCACCACCAACAGAGGCGCAGGTGGCAGAGCTACCCTCACCGCCAACATCATGGCTTTCTGCCCGTGACATGAAGATCTTTGGCGCCGACCCACTCAGATCTGATCTTGGTGTTGTGCGTTGTGGTGACTGCGACAAGCCAGTGCTACGGAACGCCATCTCTGACCATACAAGTAAGTTCCACATTCTCTACAAGCCTTGTCGCATTCATCTCCCTCAGCCAATCACGGTGACATACGATCAGGCAAGAAGTGGGTCAAGAGTAAAGCAGCCGACGGTGAAGGTATTGTCTAATCCCCTGTTTCACGCCCTCTTGCAGACTAACACGATTTTTGGGATTCTTTTCACCAATAGTAGAGTTGAAGAAAGGCAAGAAGCGCGGCGTGGATGGCGAGGAAGGTGACGACCCTTCCGAGCCCAGCAAGAAAAAAACAAAGACGATGAAGGGGCGGACCAAAGGCCCAGTGGACTATGACAAGCAGTGCGGTGTCATCAATGACAAGGGTCTCCCATGTTCTCGTTCGCTCACTTGCAAGGCACACTCGATGGGCGCAAAGCGGGCAGTACAAGGACGTTCGAAACCATATGATGAACTACATCTTGAATGGAATCGAGCGAATAACCCCAATTGGGTCGAACCCGTGAAGAAGGAGACCAAGGCGGAGAAGAAGGAAAAGAGAGAGAAGGAAAAGGCTGAGAAGAAAAGGCTCGCGATGGAGGCCGCCATCGCATCAGGCATGGATCCTAACAAGGCAGCGACGAAGAAGGCACCGAAGAAGACACAGGTGACTACCACTACCAGTCGGCTGGAGGGTGACGAGGCAGCAGAGAACCTGGACGATCTTGATTCCGAGGCAGAGGTTGACTCGCTGGTGAAAGCAGTCAACGAGGCCGAATCCAAAGGAATCATTGGTGTCCCTCTTGCCGTACCAAGCTCGGAGAGTTCATGGTTTGTGGTGAGACGGGAACGCTTGAGGAACTGCCGAGATTTGTTGGCAAGCGCCCTTGCACCTAGTGCTGCGCGGAATGGGGTGGCCACTGGCATCACCATAAGTTGACCTGCAGACGTCCTTTTGTACTTTGGCAGAGTAATTGTAATAACTACTACTTTATACTTTGTTTCCAGACCACGACAACTCTGCAATACGCAAATGGTCCACCTACGCATCAATGAGCGCGAACCGAATCCAAACCCCTACGTGAATTTCATTACCGTCCTGCCAATGCGGAATCCCGAAGTTGAGGAGGCTGCTCGCCAGCTTCTTCGTGCACTCTCGGCGCAGGTAAAGCCAGTTATGAAGGCACACGGTTTTGCTGTGAATAGCCTAGAAGAGGTGCGGTTTCAACCTGTTCAGAAGTGATGATCCATTGCGATAGTAGGGACCTAGTACGAGTATAACACTGTCTTTGCAGGCCGGAACTGGAATCATGGTGAGACCATAGGTGATCTTTATATCCTCGTACGAGAGCGTAACTGCCAGCTAACTTGTCCAAGAACTCGTTCTACGATCGTCCACGGGGTCACTCCTTTCCACGCCCTGGTTGATGAGCACACTTTGCCACGAGGTATTTTGTAACGAACCCAGCTAATGTCCGCACTGATATTCTGCCTGTAGTTGGCCCATATCAAGGTAGACAAACAGTAGCGTTGTGGTGACAGACAGTTACAACAGAACGCCTTATAGCATTCGAGTCATGGGCCTCCATTCCAAGCTCTTTGGCGTCAGCTGGAGCACGAAGTACGTGTCCTTCAAAACAAGGGGTATTATGGGGATGGTATGATGGCTTGTTCCTTGTTCATAGACTTTGACTTACTTCTTCTACGTCTTAGGCTACTGGTCATCTGGCGTCAGGCTGGTCGACTCTGCCAAAATTGCGGGTCAGGGCATCGAAATAGGCGAGCTCCCAGAGTATATCGTGTGTTACGCCTTTTACACGACTGGTTCTTACTTAAACTGAATCTACAGTGTGGCGGTGCTCATTCAAGAGCGCGGGCAGTTTCTCGCCGACCTCGAAGACCCGGGGGTCGGCAGGTTCCCAAGAAAAGGAAAGCGGGATTACGAGTTCATTCAGGTGCCTTCAACTCGGTCGGGAAAGCTTTGAATGAAGGCTTGCAAGGGGAGGGCAAATTACTTGGTGTTGGGTTCCGGAAGAAGGCTGGAAGGTCTGTGCATATTTTCTCTGACGAGTCTTTTTCGATGTCCACAGTACGATGCAGTAAACGAGCAAGGGAAGAGCGTGCACTAGCTGCCGA
Organism: Phylloporus aff. rhodophaeus; assembly: GCA_038094475.1. Taxonomy (NCBI): domain Eukaryota; kingdom Fungi; phylum Basidiomycota; class Agaricomycetes; order Boletales; family Boletaceae; genus Phylloporus; species Phylloporus aff. rhodophaeus. Next base: position 209,678 of record JBBPUD010000004.1, on the reverse strand, counting down.
AAGACGGATTCAAGCGCTCCGTGGCGAGGCATCCTCCTCGAGGTCTCCCACACAACCGGCTATTGAAGATGATTCAGATTCAGAAGCTGAAATACGAGACGCTGAGACGGATTACGATCGCCATCGCACACTGCTGGAAGTCATCGAAGAGGATGATTTAGACGCACTCAGGGCTATAGATCGCGCACATGATTTCCTTTTACCGAACGGGAGTTCCTCCGGGGAGCGTGGTGATACTGATCCTTGTCGTTCTATTACCACTGCCGGTTCGAGTGCATCTGATCCAGCCTCCCAAGGCTTTAGTGACAGCTGGATCAAAACCTCTCCGAATGACGCGTCCGCTAGTACACGACCGAAGAAGGAAGGGAGGATGCCTCAATTAAAGCTTGCGTTCACCTCTCATCCTGTCCCGATTGCTACGAAAGCAACGAGAACCAAACGAGATAACCAATGGGATTGTATGGTCTGTACACTGTGAGCGCCATGAAATCTGTCCCTTTCTCGCCGATTTACTTGGTGGTAGTACCAATGAACAGAACCACCTGGCATGTTCTGCATGTGGAACACCGCGAGGAGAGCTGATCTGGGTCGGTGACCCTCCAGTGGGCCTTCATTAGTTTGTAGTCGAGCAGTCACGTGAGAGAGGACGATACCACTAGTGTCGAGACGCATGTAACTTGACCTGCAATTGTTCATTCGTGTTGGCGTACTTTTGGTGTCGTTGCACCAGAACGTCGCCCTACGCTTGCTTGACGACAGAATCTCCTCGTTGACAGCGATTGGTCTTTTGAACCTCGTCTTACTCGCCACAGTCTCACGTCGAGCGCTGTTGTGTCGATGGCTCGGTCTGTTGAGGAGTATCTTGGAGTCCTCAAAGCATCTTATGACTATGAACCACAATCTGAGGATGAAATTGCGATCAAGGAGAACCAAACAGTCTTTCTTCTCGACAAAACCGACGACGAGTGAAGTCTAATCTTACCTGTCCTTCTCGCTACAATTGACCTCCGTATCCCCCCAGCTGGTGGAAGGTGAAGATAAGGGGAGACTCACAAGACGAAGACAGCCCTTCTGGACTGGTCCCGGCGGCATACGTAGAACAGGTGGGTGTGTCCGTATACTTCGCACCGTATTTACATGAATCGGCTATACAGGCAGAGCATGCTTCTATTGCAAAAGCACTATATGATTACGATGCAGCGGCCCCTGGAGAGCTCTCTATCAGAGAGGATGAGATCCTCCTGGTGTTCGATCGTGAGGACGAATGGATCCTTGTTCAGCGTCAGAACGATGGTAAAGCTGGGTTTGTTCCTGGGAATTATGTTGAAGAGGTATGCTTTTGCCATGTACTCGAAAACACTCATTTATTTCTATTAAAGTCTAGCGGGGAGGGAGTACAAGCAGCAGAGCCAGATCCCGAGCCGGAGCCGGAACCTGTTGTACCACCTCAGCCGCGATTTGTTCCTCCGCAGGTCAGCGCATGTTTCTGTAAACTATAATCATCCCTTAGCTGGTGTTCTAGCCCAGCCTCCCAGCTCGTCCTGCTAGCGTTTACGTCGACCCAGCAGATCTTGTCGCCCAAACCCCTGTCAAGGCACAAATTGACCACATTAAGACATGGGCTGTCTCTGAAGTTGACAAGAAGGGCAAGAAGAAGAAGGGCACCCTCGGCATCGGGAATGGTTCGCTCTTTTTTGCGAGTGAATCTGACAAGGTATGCTTCTGTTCTTGATAGTACATCTCTTGACTATTTCCGTCTTCCTAGACACCTGTGCAAAAGTGGGATACCGCCGATGTTGAAGATTTTACAATTGAAAGGCATAAGCACATTCTTATCGACATGGGAGGTCGTAATCCAATGAAGTTGCACTTCAACGCTGGTAAAGAGGAAATAGCAGAAACAATCTTGACCAAGCTGGATGATTCCAAAAGACTAGCTATCTCCAATTCCAAGGCTGCGTCGGAAGCTGCCAGTAGAGAACTGCACACTCACCGATCTGCACTTACCCCACCACCACGTTCTGTCGAATCCAGTAGTCCATCGAAGAAGAACGGGGTGTCCGTAAGGTTCACGGAGGAGTCTCCCGAGATAATACCACCTAGGGAGCCTTCGGAGGATGGTGATGCAGAAGGGGAAGGTGCTGGCGATGAGCAGAGAGGCGAACCAGCTGCTGCTTTATACGACTTCGAGGGTACCGGTCCTGACGAACTTTCGGTCCAAGAGGGGGAACGACTATACATCATCGAGAAGGAAGGAGAAGAGTGGTGGAAGTGTAGGAATGTTCATGGCAATGAAGGCGTTGTGCCTGCATCCTACCTCGAGGTAGGTATTATCGTGGCGCCGAGTAACGAATTCATCTAACAATTTTACAGCCCTTAGCTTCTTCGACTCCATCCAAGCCTAAAGATTCTGATGATCAGGTGCAAAAGGAGCGCGAGCGTGAAGCGGCCGAGAAGAGGGAGCGTGAATCTCGGGAGCTTGCTGAAAGGGAGCGGAAGAAGGCTGAACAGGAGCGTATCAGGGCTGCAGCAGAAGCGCAAAAGAAACAGGCGGTTGCCTCGGAGACCTCGAAAAAACAGCGACCAGAAGCAACTAAGCGTCCACATCAAAAGACCGATAGTGACCAGGGTACATCCGCGTACGATAATCACTCTTGTCTCGAGCCAACTCTAATTTGGATCTCCAGGCGTTCGCGGTCTTCGGCAAACAATTCATCACGGGATTCTTCATCTGCACGCACATCCAGTGAACGTAAGAGTGCGTTTTCGTCTTGATGTGCCAACGATATCTAAGTCTTCCGGCTAGACGCCCCTCCTGCAGAGTCCACAAGGATCTGGCACGACCGGAGCGGGCAGTTCCGCGTCGAAGCTGCTCTTCTTGGATACACTAACGGAAAGCTCAGGTTACACAAAGTTAATGGTGTTGTCATCGAAGTTCCGTCTGAAAAGATGTCCGTTGAAGATATGCGACATGTTGAACGTTTGATGAAGAAGAAACCGGCCAGTCCTTCTGGCACGGGTGTCCCTTCGCGAGGTTCCAATGAAGACGACCGACCTTTGGCGCTTAAGCGTGAGGCCACGAAGCGGGAAACGCAGAAGAAAGGCTCTCAAATCGACTGGTTTGAATTCTTCTTATCCGCTGGTTGTGATGTCGACGACTGTACACGCTACGCACACTCGTTCGAGAAGGACAAAATTGACGAGGGCCTGCTTCCTGATATCACAGAATCCACTATGCGCTCCCTCGGTCTTCGGGAGGGCGACATTATTCGTGTCAATAAAGTCATTCAACAGAAGTATGCCAAGCCCCAAACTCTTACTCCTGATCACCTCGCCAGCGATGAAGAACTTGCGATACGACTCCAGGAGGAGGAGAATGGAAAGAAGTCTCTTAGTCCGGCTCCGAATCTCTTTGCAGGACCAGGCGGGATCTTGAAAAATAACACACAGCGTCGTGGTCGACCTCAGCCTAGCAAGACTCTACCCCCGTCCGCTGTTGATTTGGATGCCATTGGGACTGCGTCTGAGCAAATCAAACGCTCCGGTTCGCCCCTAGTTCGTACAGGCAGCCCAGCCACTGCATCATCCGTGCATCCCCCACAGCGCTCAAGCTCAGCGATGGCGACTGTGTCTGGTTTTGACGATGACGCATGGACGAACCGGCCAGGTTCAAAGCCTCCCCTTCCAAACCCCACTCCTCCATCTACCATGCCCCCGAGGGCGACATCAGTCCCTCCGGCGCCTCCAACAGCCCCAGTCTTGCCTCAAGGGGGAGTGGATGCTGGCTCTGGTTCTCTCGCGAAGACTACGGAAGCCGACATATTTGACCAGTTAGCGCGTCTTAGCGAGCTCAAGACGAACCGGACGGTGCCTTCTCTTTCCGCGATTCCCGCCTCTACATCTGCCCCTCCTGTTACATCTCCTCCAGTTGTCTCTCCGCCGCCAGGCTACAACGTTGGGCTCGGGATGGGCTCGTCTCCTACCCCTCTTGGCCAGCATCTCCAGAACCAACAGGCTGGAACTCTGCCACCCCCTCCACAGAATGGCCCACGAGGACCGTACGCGCCTGTACCTGCAAATCAAGGGTTATTACAACCCTTAGTACCTACTCAAACGGGGTTCAACGGCTTTGTCGCAACACGCCCTTCCAATGTATCACCTTTTCAACCCCAGCTTCAATCCACACAGCCACCTTTCCTGCAGCCCCAAGTTACCGGATTCCCTGGCAATCCCCAAATAATCAATTCCCAACCCACTGGATTCACTGCAGCTGGTCCCATCTTGACTCAGCCCACTGGAGTTAGTGGTGGGCCATTTGGTGGTTTCACACCGACGTCTGCTTTCCCAAGCACAGGAGTAACATCGGTACAGACTAGTGAGTAGAATAGGATATTCCGTCTACCCCCCTACTAACAGTGTACCGCAGACCCTACCGGTTTTTCGCCATTTGGACAGTCGCCATTTAACAATGTCGTATCCACTCCATCCCCAGCACCGCTGAATAGTATCTCGGATTCAAACACATCTCCCGCGAATATCTTTGCACAGATGAAATCTGGAACATTCGCCTCGGGCAACGAACATTCGGTGCCCCAGCAGGCAGGTGAGTACGGCCACTTCATACTTTTCGGTCTATCCTAAACTGTCCGATAGATAAATATGATGCTCTTCGGGTCAACCGTAAGTTGATACTATCGATTTTCTTTGATCAGAATTATTGAGCCTAGATGACAGCTCAACCAACAGGATGGGTTCAACAACCTAGTTGGGGTATTCAGCCGAATGCCGGGTTTCAGAGTGGGTATATGAGATATTAGTATCTTGTACTGAGCCAGAGTCTTATTTCATTGTTTCTTCATCGTTTACAACCCATCCGATTTGGCACAATTTGGATGGAATATGAAAGCAAGAAATGAAGAACGCGGAAATAAGATAGGGCTATCTTATGATGACTCTATAATTCCATGGGTGTACCCAACTCGCTCAAAATAACCCTTCAACCCTAGCCTTATTTCAGGGGCGATATCGCGTGCGAGGAGACCAGTATTCAAGGGATAGATGACGGGTAGGTATTTGATGAACTAACCATTCAATAAATACCATGTGGAACAAGGCAACTTCAATGGCCTACCGTTTTATCGTCGAAACGACAGAAGCCATCGAGAATCTCGGTCACGACAGGTGTCCAAGCAGCAATGTTCTTGGCTTGGGTATCCGCCCGTAATTTGGTGTAGTCCGACAAGACGCTCAAACTAAGCCTGCGTCAGTCTCATCAGCTCACATCCAGGTTGAATGCAGGGAGAAGCCTACGGGAGGAGTCGTTCGGTTATTTGGGACCTCATCGACTGATGCTCCGTCCGTTCGTCGAAATACATTCTAAGAAGCACATGCACCAATGTAGCGGCGCTGCTGGATTCTTGCTTGAGGAGATTAGGCAGATGTTTCATAAAACCTTGGCGAATCTCAGATTGTTTTGGTACAAGTTGGGTTCAAATGGGGACTTACCAACTTTCCACAACCCAGTACGAAGCTCCTTGTCGTCATTGAACATGCGTGCGAACTGATAGCTATGATCCAGCACACCCATCAGCCTGAGTAGTTGACCCGGAGGCATCGCTCGATAGACGGTGTCATTCCGAAGTAAGTCATTGGTCGTTTCAATGAGAAACAGTTGGAGAACGCATTTAACAATGATTTGTTTGAAAATCCGACGACGACCGCCAAACGATGGTTTTGTTTCACCTGACGACCGTTCGCTTGTGGGGGAAAGTGGAGCGGGTAAGATTGCTTGTGCAGCAGAGTCTGGTTTGCTCAGAGTTAGCATACGTCAGAGCAACAACGAGGTCGCCAACCCGAAGTATCAAAATCAACAGAACTGCCATCAACCTCCACTCGTAACGTTTCGTCAAACAGTTGATGAGGTGTAGTCGTTCGAAATAGTTTAACGAAGGTGGATGCAACTTGCTCCCACCGTGTTGCATCTAGCCTTTTCGCATTGTTCTCCAAGAATTGCTGCAGGCACGACGTCCCAATACGTGCCAGCGTATCGTTTTCTGTCGCTACCGTCAAAATACATAAATAGACAGAAAGATGTAGACCAACCTTGACAAATGCAGACACAGAGCAGGTCCAATAGTCCATCGAGAAAACGCTCCAAAATTTCATAGTAGAATGTGAAAAGATCGACAAGGTCACGGAGGGCTTGAATCATAGTCGTTGACAGCCAAACGCTCATATCTTCTTGCGTGCTGAATCGAGAAAGGTCTTGGCTCGACTTGAGGATGGCAAATATAGGAAAGAGAAGCTCCCGGCAAACATTGTTCCAGAATTCAGTAGGGAAGGCACGCCCATGAGTCTTCAACGTCGTGAAAAGCGAGTCCAATGCCCTGGAAAGACGGTATTTAATTGAAAGATCGAGACACCAAACTGAATGTCTCACAGCCGTCGTACTTCTAAATCTTCCCCATTCATTATTATGTCGTAGAAACCAAATAAAACCGGGTACCAGAACCGTATCATCGCGTCTTCACTGGGTGACTGCTCCTTGGAGCCCAGAGCACATTCTGGAGAGTTGAGCATGACTGGGATGACACCACGGAGCATTGCGATCGCGAGTAAACTGAGCTTCTGATACTTGCTCACTTTGCAAAACTCAGTGATACAGACGGTTAAGTCGGCGAATGAGCCGTGATGGACGATTGCGGCGAAATGATCTTTATTCAACCGGCTTACTATCTCAAACGCAGAGTTGGCAATTCGTTCTGGGGAGAAGTCAGTCCGGAGTAACCCACACAGCACCGGAAGCTAATACCTGTGAGCACTTTCGAGGCAGCAGCAAAGACCCCAAACATAGTCCGCCACCCCGAACGCATATTTTCGACCCGTGCTTGTATCATTTGTTGAAGGCACTGCAAGACCTACCAACGAGCACATGTCACCTAGGCCACTACCAAAAAAATAGAGATGTTTTACCATATCTCGAATATCTGGGTTAGCGTTGTGGATCATAGTATGTTCAAATGGCTTTAGGAAGTCTTTTTGGAATTTGAAATGCGGTAGTTCCTCCTTTTCGAGGAAACGCATAGACAATTGTCGTAAAGAATCCAATGCGAAAAATCCAACGGACGGATTGCTATGACAGCAAACCTACAAACCAATAAGCGGTAATGAACAATAACCAAGATGAAACATACCTGATTAAAGTGTTCCCCTAAGATATCCCAAAGATTGGACCACTCCAGTCGAATGCGGTTCATGTTGTAATAGGATATTTCAACCAGCTTTTGAAGACTGAAGAGGCGCGGATGTTGGGAGAGCCCGGAGGACTGGATTTCCTCCCAAGAAACATCGCAAAGTGCTCGGACAAAGTCAACAATTGCAGTCTGCGGTTGGTTTAATACTTTAAAGGTCCAGGGGTAAAGGACCTACGCCAGAGAGATGGTGACTGAGGGAAAAGACCATGTCAGCTGCAACGGTAATATGCGTCGATCGACTTTCGTTGGCAAGGTCTTCGTTAGGCAATTTCTTTATGCGACTAAAAATAATATTTAACAAACAAGCGTTTTTCTGCAGGGAATAACTAACCCTTTCTTTCCAGCGTCGGGAAGTTCGACGCCACTACTTATCAATTGCATGTGTTCCAGTTGACTCACACACGACAAAACCTCGCGCCAGGATCCTTTCAGGTTATTCCCTTCACTTACGGCGACATCCAGAAGGGATTTGATGGCCTCCATGTTCTTCGTCTTCATCTCTCCTAGATTATTGAGAAAAGTGAATTTTGCCAGTGTTGTCACGAAAGCGTTGCGCTCCAGTTCTAAGTCAAAGAAACAGACAATACGGATCGCATTCCTGAACCCGTCGAGACACAGGTCAACAATCTCTAAGTCATCTGTATTTTGGAGGGGTCCCGACAGTCCCGCAAGAAAGGGTATCCAGGCGACCTCAAACATTGGGCGCACATGGACAAAATGCGAGGCACTAAAAAACTGATCGCCCGCACGGGACCGCCGCTGGGAGCGCATCAGTGTTTTGAAGAGAGCCTAAACACTTCCGTAAGTATGAAGTCAATGTGGGGGTGATGAACCTTCCAAACCTCTGTTTTGTTAGCTATGCTACTGGACTGAAGTATATATGCTTCCTTCTGAAGGTCCCTGCCGACGTTGGCAAGCGCGTTGGCAAGACCAGGACCCGCAGCTGGGGGGTTGACAGCAGTGCCGATCTCGTCCTTCATTCGAATCTCATTGTGCTGAATCTCATCAAATATATTGGACAGGAATTCCTCTGGAAGGTCCTCGCCATCGTTGATTCCCCGATTATTGCGGATAAAGTCTGACCTGCTCATACGATTCTTGATGACCGGGTTATGAGCATCAGTGTTGAGCATGATTGTAGAGTACGAGAGCACGTAAACCGTATCTATCCCAGGTTTTGCGTCTCAGATACAATCAACGAACGCCAAGGATACTAACCTGCATTCTTGAAAGGTGTTTGCGTGTTTCCCGCGATGTACCTTTCGGCAAATTTGAGCATAAAACGATCTATTTTTTGGGCCTCCCCAGGAAGACGGAATGCTTGCAGAAAAAGCCGTAGTGCATCGATGAACTGCAAATTCCGGAAATCAAGACAATCAACGAATGCGTGCATTATAGCCACGTTCGTTTCATCACTGTAATATAATAATTAGGGAAGCACAGAACGAGGCTACATCCATCACGTACCCCTCGCCCAGGTACTCTCCGATCATAGCCTTACTCAAGCCGTCAGTAGACAGAAGAAAATGTGCAATGTCTTGCGGTAACGAGCTGGGGATGGAACCAGTTTCCTGAAGGAATTGAATACCCTGCGTAGCGTGAAGTCAACAATAATTCGTTGCCCAAATCTGAACTTACACGCTTTGGTTTGAAATTAAATTTCTTGATACCTTCAAGCAGGGTTGTCTTCTTCTGCTTTGCATTCTCGAACCTCGTTGGATCATCCAAAACGTCAGGGGTCGGTTGTCGGAGAGTCTCAACACTGCCAGGTAATGCTGCTATTCTGTCTAGGGACGGATCTGGCGTCATGGAATCATGGCCTGCTTCTTCTCCCGCTTGGCTGCGAGCTCCAGAATCGCCGTGGTCCACTGGAAGTTTTCCCGAAGTCGTCCCCCAGGTCATCAACGACCTAAGCACACAAACAAGACACTCGATCCCTTGTCTCCGCAATTGGCCCTCCGAGAGGCCGATAGTAGACGTGTCTATCGTGCCCGGGACAGATATTACTCCAGAAGAGTATCCTGACGAACCATGTGCCTTGGTTTGTGGATTGACTGCAGGACTAGCGGGTTCAGCCATCTTGGATTGCGGGGTGTTGTAAGGCAAAGTAGCAACTTTGGAGATGATGTTCATCAAACTAGGCGGGTTGTTTAGCTAGAAACGAGTGCAGCACAAAATTCTTACTGCTCGTAGATATTATCTGCAGCCTCGCTGTCGCAGTCATAGTTGAGGTACAGTTCTACCAATGCTTGTGGGTCCTGGCAGAGTTTGGACAACATTGCGAGAATGACTGCCTTCTGCTTGAGAGTCGACGTCCTCATTTCCAGGATGGGGATGAAAATCTCATGCAAAAGAACCTCGATCTCTTTCTGATTATTGCCAAAAATATCAACATAATGGAATAATAGTCCATCTGAGCGCATACCTTGAGCCTGGTCCGCATGCCAGACATCACACGCCAGAAGATCTCCACACTCACATCAAACACCTGCGGAACTGGGCTTACGGCATTTCTACTCAAAGTCAGGCAGAGATACTGATTGATTGCCTGTATGAATGTTGTCGCCTCGTGTGAAGAACTCGAGTAGATGACTGCCGAAGGATCGACAAGAAGACTCATGTGCGAGTTCAAGACTGTTAACACTAGGTGAAGGGAGAGAAGCTTTGACCGCATCGCGTGTGATTTCAAATCACGCTCGCTGGAAGCTGAATTGAGAAGAACGACAGGTCAAATTAAATGTGTACGAACCTCTCAGTATTCAAGGGCTTCATTGTCAACTTGCACAAGGCTCTGAAAACTAAAAACGCATCCTTAATAAACATGTCTTGAATGGAGAGTTCCGCAGGCATATATGTGCTTTCCGTTCGGGTCTCCAAGGACGGATCCACTGATCTGTCAACATTCCACACCTACAGGTCAGTAAATCACTCAGTATACACCACAATTGATGTTTGCTCACCCTCCTTGATTATCCAATGGCACGTGAGAAACCATTGGCTCCGCCGCTAACTCAGCAGAACCCTCCTCCGGAGAGATAGAAGGTATGTCCCCATGCACGTTTTCGGTCTCGACGTTCCCCGCACTTGCTAAGTCGGACGAGAGCTGTGCCGGAACCGTTGATGGACGTCGACTTTCAGGGTTCGAAGCCACATGATGATGTACTGGCGATGCTAGGATCTCAGAGCTCACGGAAGATCTGAGTGTCACCCCTTCATCCGACTCTACGGGGTTTCCAGATCTACACCGCGTAAAAATATGGTGTACTATCTGCGTCAGCCCACCCTGAGCAACCATCTGGTTCACTGGGTCCGTGCTCAGGAGAAATATATTGTACACTGCTCGTACAGCCTTCAGCAGCGATGAATGATGAACAAGAATTGTAGGAGAGAGGATCAGGGAGAGGAGGGCTTTGACGACCTGTAGGGAAACCGTTTCCGGCGTCGTTTCGGTGTGACAGGCAGTAATGGTGTGGACCACCAAGTCAACGAGAGAAGGTTGTGGAATATTTGAATGTGAAGCGGACATAGACCGTCGACCTTGCAATGTGGGGGACGGGGGAGGGGAAGGGAGGAAGGGAGTAGAACCTTCCTCGACGAAGAAAGAATATGATATTAACTTGGAAATGCAATCCAAGCTGGCAATCATAAGCTTTTCGTTTCTAGTCTCGCAAGCGAGTCGAAGGGGCTCAAAGATTTCTCGTGGTCTGTCACCACCTTGCCCTGCTCTAACCATTTCTAGAGCGTTTTGCGCACTGTCGCGTAGTGGGGAAGAGCGCTTTGCTTCTTTCGAGGATAATATTGTCTCTAATGCGGACGATATGAGGACAACAGAGACAGTGCGTCCCTTGGACATTGTTAATGAGCGCTTGTGAGCTGGTTGGACTGCACTAGAGGGTGTTTGCGGCCAGGGCTCGCCGTGGCCATTGGTCACCGCGACTTGGGGTGAGATGACAGATACGGAGGCCTGACTCGCTTGGTGGGACGCTTCATTAGGGATGGGAGGCTGGGCGACTGGAGATGGCACGTCGAAAGCTGGAATTATGGCTGGCGCGAATATTGGATCAGCTTGGTTCGTGGCAGTTTGGAGACCTGCCAAACTGGTCTGTGAGTGACTAGTTGGACCTTCTTCCGAAACGCGTTCATGACCAAGTTCCTCTAACCGAGGGGAGTGGGGTTCGCCAGTAGAGATTTGAACCCTCTGGGTAGCTGGCACGGGTTCATCTGTTTGCACTGCAAGGACTTCAGCAGGACGTGCGTCGACAGAGGACCGTTGTTGATGCATAGGAACCACAAACAGAGTGAGCAACGGAACTTGCCGAGACTGATCCCGTGTACCCGTGATTGGAATAAACTAGTAAGTACTCAGACATGGCTTCCCAGATACCTGCAGGGGCTGCGGCAGCAGTACTCAAACGATCAGAACCCATCTCGGAAACTGCGATCTCAGTGCAGGGACCAGATTTTGATAAGCTTCTGTCGCTTCAAGATCTTCTTGGAAGCTACGAGAGAATCGGATTCCAGGCCAATAGCCTAGGAAAGGCTATTGATATTGTCAACCGCATGGTAGGTGTGCGATTGCCTGCGTTTACTCATCCGACCTTACCTGTCTCAGCGAAAATGGCGTCTTTCAGACGAACCTGTCTTGCCAGACGAACCAGACGAATACATAGATCCCCAAGTAAGAGCTCAAACACGTTGTAACATTTTCCTCGGTTATACTTCAAACCTTATCTCTTCCGGTTTGCGCGAGGTTATACATTACCTCGTGAAGCATAAACACGTCTCAGCGATCGTAACAACCGCGGGGGGCATCGAGGAGGATTTCATCAAGTGTCTAGGGAAAACATACCTCGCTGATTTCCATATGGATGGCGCGGATCTTCGAAGAAGGGGCCTAAATCGTATTGGGAACCTCGTTATACCAAACGACAACTACTGCAAGTTCGAGGATTGGCTTGTCCCTATTCTCGATATTATGCTGGAGGAGCAGAAAGCTTCTGGTCAAGTATGGACACCAAGCACTTTTATTCGCCGTTTGGGAAAAGAAATCAATAGCGAGGAATCCGTGTATTACTGGGCGTATAAAGTAAATATGATGCATCCGGGCATGCATGCTTGGTCTTATGCAAACAAGGCTGATCCATACTATTTCAGAACAATATTCCGGTATTCTGTCCAGCCCTCACCGACGGCTCAATAGGGGATATGATTTATTTTCATTCTTTCCGATCCCCGGGATTGATCGTTGATATCGTGAGCGATATCCGTGCTTTAAACGATCTATCTCGTAAGTCAAGGAAAGCGGGTATGATCATCCTAGGTGGTGGAGTTTGTAAACATCAGATCGCCAACGCCATGTTGATCGTAAGGTGCCTTGTATTCAGATGATATTTATTGACCCCTTCGCAGAGGAACGGAGCCGACTACTCGGTATTCATCGTTAGCACACGATTTCTTTGCCCTCAACTTCCGCTGACAACTCAACTTAGAATACGGGTCAAGAGTTTGACGGGTCTGATTCCGGTGCTCGACCAGACGAGGCCGTTTCGTGGGGGAAAATCCGCGCGAATGCGGAATCAGTTAAAGTAGTACCACCGCCATCCTACCTTGATTATAATGCTGATGTACCCGTCTCTCCAGGTCTTCGCTGATGCGACGTTAGTTTTTCCACTCCTAGTAGCTGCTACCTTTACTCGAGGATAGCTACGTTGAAGACAGCAGTCGCCCAACGCTTACAGTATTCGAAACCATCTTTGTTAAAGAAATCATTATAAATATCGTATACCGCATGCCTACAAACGACAGAGATGGCTACATGTTTCTGAAAGGATGTCATGGTTGCTCTACCCGCTCATGGAGTGTTCGGCTTTATGATTAAGATTGTGTTAGAGAGAGAAGCAGTAGATCAACGAAACGCTCACCCCTTTGCATTTCCCCGGACCATATCACTAAATCATCCCGTAATAACTGCAAGATCATCATCGAGTCTCGCATCACTTGAACCGAGGAGGACTCGTTCAAGCAGGCGACTGCCTCGTCAAAGGCATGCTTCCCTAGGTGACACGCACGCTCTGGGCTTTTACGGACATCATGGTAATACACAGCAAAGTTCAGGGCTAAACCCAGCCTCGTGGGGTGTGTAGGCTCGAGTTTGGCCAGAGCGTGCTTGTATGCATACTTGTATGCGGCAAGGGACAGATCTGAATAGTTACTCCTGTCGCTCTGCTGTGCGAACTCGGCCAAATAACGAAAGTAATCGCCCTTCCTGCATGCGTGGTCAGGCCCAACGAAAGCTCAAGTGTTTCGCTCTATGTCTTACATTTTATAATAAAATACTGTCTCTTCGCCAAGGTCGGCTGTCAACAACAGATGGTCGTCCAGGAGCTTTACGATGTCTTTGCAGACATCGGCGAGTTCATTCTCGACACGACTACGTTGTTGGCTAATCAGCTGTGCTTGGTGTGTGGTGTGATGTCCCGCCAATCGACTTTTCTCTAGTTTCTCGAGAGAATCGATGATCCTCCAACTACCGCGAAGGGAATTCGTGATATTCTTGTAAGCAACAGAGAGCAGGTTACGTTCTTCGATGGTCAAGGCACCGTAGGTCTGAATCAGACCCTTCATTTGCGCCACCAAGTCTGAATTTCAACAACATAAGCAACCCATGATCGTCCATCTGAGAGATGAGTAGACCAACAGCACCTTCGTAGCGTTCCGCCTCCTCGGCAACCTTGGCTAGGAGAAGGTACTCTTCTCGCGAAGGAATTCTTACCTGCGAGCAGGACACTCAATGGAACTATTTGAAAATAGTAAAGCTTTCCACTCACCGGAGACATGACGACTATGAAAGAGTGAAAATACAATTCGAGGACGTTCAACTCTTTTCTACGGTCTGATGGGGTTACGGGCTTGAACAAGATTCGTGGAGCAAGACTGGGCACACGCAACCATGCTTGCAAGCCACGGGGATGACGTGCGGAAAACAGGAGTGGTAAGCAGTGGCGATAGCGTTCACTGACCGCTCCAACCCAGGGCAGAGGGGGAAACGAGGTCAAGGGTCGAGTGGTACAAACGATCCGGCCCCGTGGTATTGAATCATCATGTGGATTCAGCCGATAGGCACGTTCGCTATCAAGTTACATGCATTGTTTGATATTCTAGGTACTATATAAATGAATGCAACTAGCACGAACAGGGTCTAGGTATACATATCGTCTACCTCGGAAGAATCGAACTACCATCCTGACTCAAGGGAGTTGGTGGAGTGACAGGAAACGGTGTATCTGCTTTAAACCAAAATACAGGATACCTGCGTTGTATATTGTTGACAAGAAGTGCCACAACGAGAGCGATGGAGGACGAAAGAAGGATGATAGGGAGTAGATACCAAGACAAGTCAATGACTTCTTGGTTGACCGCCGCAAAGAGGGCCGTTGCCCCTGCTGGGGGATGAATTGTTCTGGTGAATTGCATGGCTACAAGGGCAAGGGAGACAGACAGAGAGCCAGCCAGCCACTGCACCTCGGCGTAGCGCTCGGGAGGCAAAAGTTGAAATAACTTTGTTATACAGATGCCAAACAGCGCGCCAATAAAGTGGCCACCAACAAGTGCTCTGGGTTGCGCCAGAGGGCTGTCGATAGAACCATAGATCAAGATAGCCGACGCGCCCTGTAGCGGTAAGGATCGGCATCAGTGAGTAGCACAACAAAAGCACCCGAGCTTGGCAAAACGGAAAGAAAATCCAACTCTTACATAGCTAGCAATTACGGATGGGACTGCCCGATGCATGAAGTAATGCGCACGGAAAGTCGCCTGGATCACAGACATTCCACAAAATGCAGCGATGAAGGACCAAAAGGCGACAATATAGAGCGGGGGAGATTTCGGAGACGTAGAGCGATAGCCTAGCCAATGACTGATGAAGGGGGGAACTCTTGCAAGTCCATGGCGCAGAGAAGACAATGAGCTCGTCGACTGCACCTTGTTCTGGTTGATGTACATGCTGGTTTGCTCGAGTTCGCTTGTCCCTACATTATTTAAGTCCAGGCGAGCGGAGTTGATGAGATCGCGTATACCAGGTCAAAATCGTCGGGAATTGCGGCGCCTCGGCGGCCGAAGCCCAAGTAGGATGGGTAAGTTGTCCGGTTACTCCAGCGGGACCGACGGTGGTGACGAAGACGTCTTCCCGGACGTGAGTAGATGGCAACATCAAGATGTTTACCGACTTCCAAGAACCTGGGATCAAAGAATAACTGATACGAGGAAGGGCTGTAATCACACTGCCATCGGCTCCATTTTATCCGTGCTGTAAGGAACAAATCTATGTGTCACAGCCATGTAATGTTCCGGGCTGGATTACCAACCTTGAGCGAAAGACATGAGAGTAATGGCTAAGCGGCTCAACTGAAAGTGTTGTTGACATTCTTGATTGATGAAGACACCACTAATAATTCCAGAGCAACGCACCTCGTATGCACTCGATGTTACATACAAAGTCCTACCACTCTGTGGTCCCCACCATTTGACGCACAACGTAAAAATAGAGTACCATGTCGCTGGCACGGCCCGAAACAAAATTTAATTATGTGTTACGCATTTTAGCTCGTACGTTGACCTGTGCACACCTCACGGTATTTTTCAGGTTGTCAGGTAGAAGTGGTGACATACTGTGGAATCTGATTCGTAAGTTATCATCCTCGGGTCGGCCGAATCTAAGCATGGTGGAACAGGGAGTGTTGACCATGCTATGTAGGCTTAATAAGCACGACAGGCAGAAGCGAGTTTGACCCCGAAAAATGCTAAGGTAATCTGTATGGGGAGAATACCTATACCCTGGGATCATTGGCGCAGTCTCCTCCTTCCATACGTTGAGCCGTGCTTAGGTCGCTCGTTACGACACTTGTTGCGAGGATGTGGAACGGCGTCCACGAGAGAACATGTTCTGCACGGGGCAAGGTATGGACACGGCCGGATAAAGTAAGTAGCAAATACAAACCTGACGGGGAAGTCGCTCAGCACCCTCACAAGAAGCGCGATGGACGCGAGCGCGCTAAGGTCGGCTCCACGCTGGGAGGTAGGACCTAGAATCACCAGTCAGCAAGTACTGGAGTGGTAAAGTATATGGTATGAATTACCTACGTGACGAAGATGATCCCCGGGGGGGATTGTGGGTCCCAGAGAAAGAAAGGTGTTACATTATTTTCTTTATAAGGTCAGTGAAACAGAGACAGCATGGTGAACGACTCAAGAATGACAGCTATCAATAGGGCGGAGTAGAAATCAGCGAGATATTTCGGAAATATAAAACGGAAATAATGCACCAGGGTGACGCTCCAGACTGACGTGAACGGTGTACTCTGGCATGATTGATGTGCGCTGTCCGTCTCGCTCGCAACAGCCCACCGAAAGTGCAGGTCATTTCATACTCTGAACAGATCAAACACGCCACAGGGTCTCTGATTTAGGGCAGGTGAAATTGTGAACTCTGAGCAGATTCAAATCCCCATTGGCGGCTTGAAACTATCCATCGACATCTTCATCCTTCGAGGTGGGTTGAGTGGTCAAGTGGTCAGTTGGAAGTGGGAAGAAGAGGTCTGTTGCATGCCTCCAACCTCACAGCATCTTAATCTCCCCTCTCGACAGCAGGCCAGGTTCGGATCTCTAGATATGGCGTACCAATTTTCGCGCAAGGGATGTTTCAAGTGTGGAAATCGTGAGTGAACATGATCTTACAAGATGCTTTTCATATCATGGGCGAATAATATGCAGTGGGCCATATCGCCGAGAATTGCTCCTCGGAGCAACGTCTCTGTTACAATTGTCGCCAGCCAGGGCACGAGTCCTCAGCTTGTCCCTCACCACGAACCGTCGCGGCAAAGCAATGCTATTCTTGCGGGGGCGTAGGACACATTCAAGCCGAATGTCCCAATTTAAGAGTCCAGGGGGGAAGTCAGAAATGTTATGTTAGCCTACTCCGAATCCGCTTGATGTCGTGTCATTGACTGACCTGGCCAGAATTGTGGGCGTTTTGGTCACATTGCCCGCTTTTGCCCCAGCGGGGCAACGGGGATCGCTGGCACTGGTTACGCATCCAGGCTGCCGCCCCCAGGACGCGGTTTAAATACATCAACCTTGCCTCCAGTAAAGTGTTATCGCTGCGGGGGTCCAAACCACATGGCTAGGTAGAAGTCACTGGATTCTGTATGTATAAATGCGCTGATCTACGGCGTTTCAAGGGACTGTCTCGCTGCACCGGGCACCTTTACGGAGGGGGCACCAGCTTTGGGTATGAACAAGAATAAAACCTGTTACAAATGTGGTCATGAAGGACATGTGAGATCCCTGTATATATATTCTGGCCTGGCGCTAATTCTAGTGATACAGATTGCGAGAGATTGTACTGAGAATGCAGAGTTTGCTGGATAAGTATGTGTGTGACGAGATATCCTTGCGTTGTTTCTGAAAATGTGAAGTATATTTTGGTGAAACCTCGTTTCTACCAGGCCTCGCTCATAAAAATGCGTTTTGCTCTACGTGATGGCGATCTACAATGACAGATCTCGTCCACCAGGTACGGAGATGAACAGCCGAAAGACCTGGTCTTATATTTTTTTTTTTTATCGGCATCAGCCTTGGTTCACTTTACGATTTATGCGTTTGCTTGCTTTGCTACATTTGTCGTTTTGTTAATCTACCGGTGTGTTCGATGCGTGAGACACCGTCTCATCAACTCTACTCAGTTCGGAATGCTCAAGGTACTCCACCGTGCTACACCGATCACTCGTGGTGTACGACAACGGAGAGCGTTCTTTGGCTTCAACGATTTTTCTTTCACGGACAGCCCTCATGAGTCGGAAACCCAGGGTTATCATGAGCGGAAAGTCCTTCCGTACGTTGCCGTGCATTAATGCTCGGTGGTGGCTCACTGACTGGCAAGTGCCCGCAGATACCGGCGCAGTGATCTGTACAAAATCATTGCGGATGTAGAGTCATATTCAAATTTCGTGCCATATTGCACTCGTTCGCGGATACTTGATAGCAAGGTGTCGCAAGACGGAATAACGGTGATGGAAGCTGAGCTTACAGTAGGCTTCCTTGCGTTCAGGGAAAGCTATGTCAGTACTGTGACATGCAAGCCTCATGAGTCCGTGGAGGTATAACCTTTCCGGCTGGATTTCCTGTGTTATGGCTACTCACTCTTTGTGGATTTCAGGCAAAGGCATCGTCGTCGACGCCATTGTTCAGGTCCCTGACCACAACTTGGTGCTTGCAACCGGTGTCTAACCCCGTCTCGTCTTTGCCTGATCAAGGGTCAACTCTGGTCACACTGGACCTTGACTTTGCGTTTGCGAACCCGATGCATGCCAGCGTGTCCGCGACATTCTTTGGGCAGGTATCCAAACTTATGGTAAAAGCATTCGAGCAACGCTGTCATGCACTGTATGGATCCGTAACCTCGTGATTGTATTCCCAAATGGCAGTGGGTGATTGTTTTTTCATCGTTTCAGCGGCGATAAAACACGGCATGTGTGCCAGCTGAACGTTCGGGGTCCTTTCATGCGGCCATGCAAGACGGTGCAGCACAGCGAGGACCTTGTCCTCCCCGATAGGCTCTGCGGTGGTGAGCTGGGCTGGTCTTATGTGTGAACGGTCTCAGTGAAAATATTTGAGTGGTGGCAGAGCGGTGGCAGAGGTCCGCTCCCGGGCAGTGTATAACATCGCTTGTTTGTTTTTTGACGGCACAACATCCAGGCCTGGGTTCATTCGCTACTCTCGTCGACCACCTCGGGCGCTAGTCAAAAGTTTTTCTTCTCCACAGGTCTTCTGTAGTCATACCTTCCCCTCATTTCTATGGCCTCCCCGTCGCAAGGCGAGTACGGCGATCCGTTCGCTGATCGCCCCCGCCAAACTCACTTTCAAGAGCCTCCACCGAGGACGTACGACAGCGTCACTAATTCTCCTTTCGAAAGCACTACCAATCTTCCCCGTGAATTTGGTGCTGCTGGTTATGCGGACGAAGACTACGTCGAAAAACTCCCCTTGACTGGTGGTGAGACCTACAACCCAGGTGGTTTTTACCCCCCCGCGTAAGTCGTACCCTGTATCCATGTCACCTGTTTCTGGTTCTATCCACTCATGTGATTCTTCCAGCCCCGTCGATCCGTCTGCATACGGAGATCCTTATCCGCGCCCAAGTTCAGCAATGTCCCAATCTACCAACGGTGTCGAAACCGCTTGGAGACGCCGTCAGACCATCAAACGTGGCGTGACCCGCAAAGTCAAGCTTACCAAGGGCAACTTCATCACCGAGTACGCTGTCCCTACCCCAGTCCTCAGCGCAATCGAAGCAAAGTATGCAATGACCAGTACAACGGAATTCTCGTCAGTACTTCTCGTCCCTATCGATCCTTTCAAATTCTGATGCAATTCCGGACAGCCACATGCGCTACAGTGCAGCGACCGTTGATCCAGACGATTTTTCCGAGGCCGATGGGTGGTCACTACGACCCAAGCTTTACAACCGTCAGACCGACCTTCTTATCGCTGTCACCTCTTACAACGAAGACAAAACGCTCTATGCTCGCACCCTCCATGGTGTCATGTTGAATATTCGTGATATCTGCAAGACAAAGCAATCCAAGTATTGGCGCCGAGCAGCGGAGGAAGGTATGCCAGGTTGGCAACGGATCGTGGTCGCTCTTATCGTTGATGGTCTGGAGCCAATGGACAAGAGCGTTCTGGACATCTTGGCCACAGTGGGTGTTTATCAGGACGGTGTTATGAAGAAGCAGGTCGACGGGAAGGATACCGTTGCTCACATTTTTGAGGTTAGCTCATTTTGGGGTCAGATGAATGTTTCTGACACCATACTGCAGTATACTACCCAACTCTCTGTTGACCCAACCCCTCAATTGGTCCTGCCTCACGAGAATGATCCCAATAATTTAGTTCCTGTTCAAATCATTTTGGTCTTGAAGGCCAAGAATCAGAAGAAGATCAATTCCCATCGTTGGCTCTTTAATGCCATTGGGCGCATTTTGAAGGTAAAGCGTTGGGCATGTCTTTGAATGCTGATCTGATCTTATCCTTTAGCCCGATATTTGTATCCTCATTGATGCTGGAACAAAGCCAGGACACAAGTCTCTCTATTACTTATGGGAGGCGTTCTACAACGACCCTCACTTAGGAGGATGCTGCGGTGAAATCCATGCCATGATCGAAGGGGGGAGGAAGCTTTTGAACCCGTTGGTCGCAGCACAGAATTTCGAGTACAAGATGTCCAATATTCTCGGTAATTTTCTCGGACATTTTTTTTATTACATATATCTGACTTTAATTGACAGATAAGCCTCTCGAAAGTAGTTTCGGTTATGTATCGGTTCTTCCCGGTGCATTCTCCGCGTATCGATACCGTGCGATCCTTGGGCGGCCCCTCGAGCAATATTTCCACGGTGATCACTCACTTGCTGACCGTCTTGGCGAGAAGGGCATTTATGGCATGAACATTTTCACCAAAAACATGTTCTTGGCTGAGGATCGTATCTTGTGCTTCGAATTGGTGGCGAAGGCTGGCGATCGCTGGACTCTGACTTATGTGAAGCCCTCCAAAGCGGAGACGGACGTACCAGAGACCGCAGTCGAACTGATTGGCCAACGTCGCCGTTGGTTGAATGGCTCCTTCGCTGCTTCGGTTGTAAGCGTCTAATCCGCCAAGCTAGCTTCTTGGAGTGCTGAATCCGACCCAAATTTTTTCTAGTATGCTTTAGTAAACTTCTTCCAGCTCTATCGTTCAGGTCATGGGATCATCCGAATGTTCTTCTTCCATATCCAGGCTTTGGTGTGTAGCCTTCTTTGATTATTTTCCAGTCTTATTAACCTTTTTCAGTACAATATCTTTTCCTTGATATTCTCATGGTTCGCCCTAGCCAACATTTGGTTGACATTCAGTATTATTATCGATCTGCTCCCATCGCAGTCGATTATCATTTTTGGTACTGCCGACATCGTACGTAGCTCACAGTAAGAGCTGTTGTGTGACCCTAACAGCCGTTCAGACTCATTGGGTGAACCTTGCCTTCAAGTGGATTTACCTGGCTTTCCTAGCGCTACAAGTGAGTTGGTTGGATCTGGAAGGTGTATACGACCAACTTATTATGCCAGTTTGTCCTAGCGCTCGGGAACAGACCCAAGGGCGAACGAACTGCTTATGCCATAACTCTCTGGTCTGTTGTATGTTGTGAACACCCATTTATTTACTCATCCTTTGCAGGGTCTATGCCTTCCTGGCCGTTTACCTACTAATTTGTTCGTTCTGGCTAACGATCAAGGCGTTCGCGGTAAGCATATAGCCCTTGTGCCTTGTAAACAACTAATTTACCTCTTCCAGAACATACCCACCGAGTTGAAGAACAAAACTACCGTACAAGTCATTCTAACGTTCTTCACCCCACCAGTTGGTGCATTGATTGCGGCGATGGTTTCTACGTTTGGTAGGTTACTACTGTGGAATGGACCACCAGACTCACGTTTGTCTCCAGGAATATACTTGATTGCGTCTTTCCTCTACGTGAGTTACACGCATTCTGAGTAGAACCGTTCACGAACTAGTGCTGCAGCGAGACCCTTGGCACATGTTTTCTAGCTTCTTCCAGTATCTGTGCTTAGCACCAAGTTTCACGAATGTCCTCAACGTATATGCATTCTGTAACTTGCATGATGTGAGCCAACTGACTCATGCTTGTACACACTGCTTACACGTTTTGTAGGTGTCTTGGGGTACAAAAGGCAGTGACAAGGCCGAAGCACTTCCATCGGTCTCTTCGTCGAAGAGCAAGGACGCTGATGCCCCTGTTGTTGAGGACACACATCGGATTCAGGAAGATGTGGATGCCGCATTCAAAGAAACCGTCATACGTGCTGTGACTAAGATCGAAGTCAAAGATGTTGTCGAGAAACCCACAATGGATGATCAGAACAAGACTTTCCGTACACGGCTGGTTGCATTCTGGATGCTCACGAATGCTGGACTGGCAGTTGCGATCGAAAACATTAATGGTCTCACGTCTCCGCAGGACGCCGTTCTAGACGAAAATGAGTTGCGACAAAAGCAAAATATTTACTTTGCCGTGATTCTGTATTCCACCTTTTTCCTTGCCGCTGTGCGGTTCGCTGGAGTGAGTTGTTTCTTGATCCATGTTTTCACGTACTGATGAGACGCAGTGTTTGTGGTATTGGTTCAAACGCAACTTTTTCAGGTGCTGCAGGAGAAACTAGAGGATTGGACTCTTCGTACGGATATGCGCTTTTGTTTTGCATGGACGCTCTCATCTACCTTCCTTGATAACCAGCGTCATTCGGTATTCCCGGCTGGACAATCGATTCTTTACATTACTCGTCATGATCATTTACCCCTCATATAAAATGGTATCTCTGTCCGTGTCTCGAATGAAATAGACGGAAGGGTATTCGAAAACAAAACTGGAGTTACCACTGATTCGACATCAAGAATACATGCCAGTGAACTGATGTCGAGTGCTGCTCTCTACGCCGAGTGTATCGATTGTAATGGTTGGAAAATGAGTAGGTAGATGAGTCTCCCTTGCGACCATTGCAGGGTCAACAATCCAGGGTCGCATCCAACTCTCTCCAGGGGGTGAAAGGCCGCCTTCGTGGGATTCCTCGTCCGCAACCAGTGGCCGACGACAAGCTGGACAAGAATCATGCTGCTGGCAGAGGTAAACCCGAGTTTGAAAGCGAAGAAAGACGACGAACCCCTTCGGTTATCCATTTGGTTATGCTGACGGAAGATGAGCATGATCCACATTAGAGGAACGTGGACGACACGCAACTCTTTGCGACAAAATATGTGTCCGCATGTGTTCTGCAGCTTTGTGACGCCAAGCTGGTCAGCGGGATGAGCGGGCGAGTCCATGGCGTGAGCAACCTCTTCTTCTGCTAGAGTGGCAAGAAAAGTGTTGAAACATATTGGGCAAACGTCATCTGCGATGATGCATCCATGAGCACGAGTAAACAGGAGATGGTTGTGCCGATGCCATGCTAGCCTTGGTGACCCGAAGCAACTAGATCATCTTCCGTTATCTTGGGAAGTTCGTCAACGAACTTGTTTATCTGCCTAGGTGACGTGAAGGCAGCGTGGCAGTGATAGAGGAAGGACTGACTGTTGGGAAAGTCGTCTGTTAAACAGTCTGAATTGAGACACTAAATCATCAATTTCTTGTGCCGAGAGGAGTGTATTAGGCGTCAGTGGGATATCTTCGTCGGACATGATGATGATGATGGCAAGATGAGAGAGACAGGTGTGGGAATAATCATAATAGTCTAACGAGTACAAAAGATTCAGCGAGACAGCTTTAGCAACACAACGCTACGACAGATACACAAAAACACTTGTCCATCGCTGACCGTTCCATCACTCGAACGGGTTGGCGTCCTCATGGCCGGGTGGTTTTGAGTCGGATAGTTCGGCATCACTTTCGCTCCGCTCATCCAACGGCTCCCTCTCTTTGCTCGAGAAAAGATTCCCCGTTGGTTTTGCACCCCTGGTGGAATCGCGGCATCAGCCATGTTCGACCGATCGTGTGTGATCACATACTTTGCAAAGCGCTTTTGTTTGGCAGCATTCAGCTTCTGGGTGACTGGTGTCACCATATTATCGGTTGGGGAGACAAACTTTGGGTTGCTGGAGATGGTCAGCGACAGTGCGCCACTGGTTTAGACGGACATACTTTGACTTTGCCATCTTCTTTGCCAAGAGGGCCTTCATGCCCATGCCTGGCACCGATTTCCCGTTGGTTGCATTCCCGAGGGGTGCCTGTGGGACGACGACATGGGCAGCCTGGGACGGGTTGTGCATTGGTTGGATAGGGGCGGGTGAGTCGTTTGGGGTGGAAGACATCGTCAAGGCAGGGTAAGACTCGCGCGCGTTCCAAAGCCAACTTGAACACGTGACTGGTATGTGTCATGTGACTGTTCGAGGCTGTGTCCGCGGGTGTCGCATGTCTGCGTCATTGCGACCAGACCACGACTCGGTTACGGCATCGCCTTATCGTGTGATCGTACCGACGTGGCTTGTCGTGTTCGCTCTCGTTCGGGTTGGTAGAGATGGAGGATAGCTCGAGTGCGACCACAAAACGCTCGTTCTAAAAAAATGTTGGGTGAATTAGCCTTGTGGATTGGTACCGTAGAGACCCCGTTGGAGAGCCGCGCGTTCATATATAACTCTTCCAGTTGCTTTCAACGTCCCCGCTTGAGTATCGGCTTAGGGTCTGTTCATTGTTGCCGCAGACCACATCTTTCGGGCAGACTCGCTCACTCCCTCGTTTTCCTGTATTCTCTTTCTCTTCCCAATTCTCCTTTTCTTTTCCACCTTCCAACATGGCCGCCAACACGATGAGAAAGAGAAAAATCGCTGTTCTTGGCTCCCGCTCAGTTGGTACGCATCTCCCTCCCCCATGCGCGCTCCCCCACTGAACATTCGCTAGGGAAATCTTCCCTTGTCATCCAGTTCATAGAAAATCACTTTGTAGAGGCTTACTATCCAACCATCGAGAACACCTTTTCCAAGGGCGTCATTTATCAAGGCATCGAATACGACTGTGACATTATTGACACCGCTGGCCAGGTTCGTAACCCACATTCGCCAGCTCGTCCACGCCCCAACTTTGTCCTCGTCAGGACGAGTACTCGATTCTCAATTCCAAGCATGCCATCGGTATACATGGCTATGTTCTCGTGTATTCCGTCACCTCCAGACGGTCCTTTGAGATGATCAAGATCGTCTACGACAAGATCCTTGATTTTTGTGGAAAGAATGACATACCATGCGTGATAGTGGGTGCAAAGACGGATTTACAATCAAGGTACGTTTGTTGCACTTGTCGTTATATGCGACCTTGCCTCGTCAGCTTTGTTGTCGACACCGTTCATTCTTATAGTCCAAATAGCAGACAGGTTCAGCCCAACGAGGGCGAAGAACTTGCCAAATCCAACAAGGCCGCATGGGTGGAGACCAGTGCTAAGAACAACGTCAACGTTGGTACGTGTATGCTTCCTTGTTTGGTCCCTTCTTCCTAAATTAGTCTCAAGGCAAGGTCTTTGAACTCTGTCTTGCCGAGATCGAGAAACGTTCGCCACATAGCCAAACTGACCAGCTAGAAGGCAGCAAATGTATCGTTATGTGACAACTTCAACGGTCACATCCTCGTAGTTATCTCAAGACATACTATTGAGTTACCCCTGCCCCGCAATATCCTACCCCCTCGAGAGCGCTGTCCTCCTGCATTGCTGTGTGTCTGTTGACTTGCATTATCCCTATTTAGGTCTATTTTCCCTCCAGCACATGCCCTCTCCAAATCAGATTTAGACTTGTCTCCATAATCTCCTTTGCTTTTTCCTTGCATTCCCGTCTTACAGTACGTCCCCAGTACTGTTTGTAAATTTACTTCGTTTTTTTTTGGCTTCTGGGATTTTGGTTGTCTATGAACATTAGTGTCTTCCCTGGTGGTTAATAATAATAAGCGACAGATTCTCCTTTGACCTGTATGCTTCCGAAATTGAACGTCAAACCAATACAGCTGCGAATTGGCTATGTTTATTACACAGCATGGCCGTGTTATGCTGTCCCATCACCGAGGAACCTAACCTTGACATCTCTGCCCTTGAGCCCAGTCGCTCGAACAACCTGGGGATCTCCCGGGACAAGATCAATTGCCTGATTGCCCCATTTGACATCCTCACCCTCAGCATCCAGTACAATGCCCTTTATGGGCTTCTTCGTGGAGAGGTGCACAGATTCTCCGTCGTCACCTATTTGGGCAAGCAACCCTAGATCTTTGATAGCAGGGAACTGGATAAATTTAAAAGGCTCTGGCCTACGCAGTGACGTAAGAATGATAAAACCTTGTGACTGAACGCCCAACTTACCAGTTCGAGCTACGTCCGAGAACAGCTCCAAATTCGTCGAGCAGACGAGCAGAAGCAATTATCGTGCGAGGAACCTGACTCAGTTTAGTGCGGACGGGCTGTCCCGGAAGTGGACCAAAGAACAGTTCAGTACTCGAATTTGCTCGCAACACGATGTCCTCGGCGAAGCGATGGGTCCAGTCCGAATTTAGGTCGAACAAGGTGATTTCCAGGCAAACTCTCTTCTCCGTGAGCGTGCTGTTCGTCCCCCATACTTCCAGCAAAGTCTGAGTCTCGAAAACTGCCGACGATAGTTCGTCCGGATACGTTGTGTTTTCCTTGCGTTTCATGCCCACTGTGAATGGACGTAATTCACGCGCGATCGCAAAGTAGGCAGGTTTGGGGCGTAAGAAATAGTCGACTATTGCCCACGATGTGGTTGGCCAGCAGTCGTTGATCTGAAACGGTCAGGCCGTACATTCGGCACTGATCCTCGAATCGCTCACCTGCCACACCAGAGCACCGGCAGTGTATTCCTTTCCCACTCCAATTGCGTCTCCACAGGCGATATGCCGATGCGAGAGTCTCCGCTTGCATTATCTGGGTATAGTACACATAGCTGTGTAGAAACCGCTCAAAAGCACGTCGGGGAGGGCGGCGTGGATAACGCACCTTTCCATATCAAATGCATGTTTGAAGTTTTCGATGAGATAAAGCTATCCATGACCTAGTGAATGGAGGGCAGGTCTGGTGAATGCCAAATTTACCTCGAGTCGCCGTTCGAACCCGCTAGCTTTGTTGTGGTTGCCGTTTACGCTGTCAATATTATTTTAGACCCAAGGTCACATCACCCTTTCCAGCATACCGTGATTGAGGATATCTCTCCGTCCGGTCTCCACCGAGCCAATAGTCAACAGTGCGAATGTTTGGATACCCCTCCCTTTTAGAAAGTGAGTCATCGCCCGGAAGACTCATCAGATCAGATGCCTACATGCCGAACTCGGAAACAAACCGTCCAGCAAGTATGTCCCAGTTTTGCCATGGTTCCTGGGAACCATGCCAGACATTCCCTATCAATCAGTGTGGCTTCGCTGTGGCGCGATTCTAATGTAACTTACACTGGTGTAAGTCGCCAAGAGTCTTATCAGTGGTAACCACCCCAGGCGCGCTATACGGCGAGCTTCTATGATAGTGTGTATCACAGAACTTCCCAACGATGGAAGGCAAGGTACGCTCGTAGATAAAGCGACCTGGAAATTTTGTCTTTCGAAAGTCGGACGTTTCATCGGAATAGTCGACAATATCAAGGGATTCCGCAAGCTGATAATCTTCGTTGTTTCCAGCTGTCACAATACTCCACTGAGGGTTGCTGCATGACACTGAAACAATGGACTTGCCAAAGATCACCACCGACGGGTGATGACGGAGTCTCTTGACGTTTTGCTCTGCCTCAATTTCAACGAGTTGTAGAAACGAGTCGTAGGCTGGGTACTAAGAGAGACTTGCTTCAATCTCTGAGTAAGACAACTGTAGGGGCGACGCACTTGACCACATCCAAACATGAAGTCTTGCCAGACGAGGACTGGTTGGAGTTTATGGATCAATTACCTCACCACAGATACCGAGACTTACCGCCAAGTTCTGTCAGCAATCCCGCTGCATCAGTCGACTCAAAGAGTTAGCGCAAACAGGATCTCACCATCACAGATGTCGTAAAAAATATCTGCCTCGTAAACACCGCCTCCCCAAACACGAATCATATTCTGGTTCCCATCAACCAAGAGCTGCAACCAGGCGCGATACCTTTCTTCTGTCACCCTACAAATCGTATGAAACCGGACACACAAACTATTAAAGAGACCAGACCTCGTAAGGAATGAATCTGCAGGTATCCAGTTCGCACCACCGCAGAAGATTCTGATATTGTTGATCTCAAACAGAAATGTTTTTCCGGGTTGATCATCGAGAGGTTCTTCAACTATACGGACCCGGCGGAAGGCGACTCGTTCCGTCTTCGAGTCGACGATTTGGCCAGTCTGCGTATACCACGTCAACGATATCAGCCAGCATGATCATCACAACTCACAGCGGCGTCGGAAACAACAAGCACGACACTGTACAGTGGCTGCCGTCCATAACGAACAGGGTACCAGAGTTGGAGCTCTCCACTAGAGAATTCGAACTCTGCACGAGCCTCCTCAGAATCTAACAAGATTTTCTTTTCTGCGACTTCGTCTCCCTCAGGGCACTTTAGAGTGATGGACGCCAATCCGGAAATTTTGTCAGATAGGAACAAGTCAACAGACATGTTCACATCCAGTGCTTCTGAAACCGAAATCCTGATGTCGACATCTGCAAGATAAACATCAAAAGTGTGGAGTTTGATGGGTTTCCAGGGACCGATGGTCATCAAAACCGGGCCCCAATCCCAGCCATAACTTATGATTCCCTCAGTATTTTTTCCGAGAGAAGGAGACCAGAAAACTTGCTTGTATTGTGCCTTCCGAACGTGGACACGACTGGAGTCACCATTCCATACATGGAACTTGACGTGGGCTTGCTCTATTTCCCTTCCCTGAAGCTTTGTGTACTAATGGTCGAGTGGGATTGAAAAAATATTTACCCTCTTAAACGCGCTCATAAACGTAATCAGCAGATCGTTGGTCCCAGCTTTCAGGAGCGGCTTTACAGGCACTCTGTATGCGATGAACTGGTTTTCCGTGCTGATCAATGTTTGAAGCCATGGCCAACACAGTTACATAGATAACCAATGACATACCTAAGGATACGATGGCCGTTCTGATCTCATTGTCAGACACACTCAGCAGAACTGCATTCACCATACTTACCAGTGTGATGCTAGCAAACGTGTCAAGGCCCTCAAAAACAAGATCCGCGTTGGCAGCGCCTAGGTCATTTTCAGTGACAGTGAATGTGTTCTTGAATGCCCAATCTGCTTCCCCGATCCCTAGGACCATCAACAGTCAGCAGAACAATCCAATGAACCAATGCCCCGTAGCGATCACACTGCACTTCCCACTCGTTTAGGCCTACGAACTTGGGCCACTGATCAGTGTGCCGTCTAGCAGAACAGCATGAAGTCTCACTGGGTCTGGGATTTTCTTGGCCTTTAAAAGTTCGACATGAACTGTCGTAGGGAATTCTGAAACTGGTAGCCACTCAAATTCGCAGTCATATGTGGCTTGATCGTTGATTTGACTAAACTGCCACCCCGATGCAATGGTTCTGATGGTACTCATGGAGGAAGGAGATGCTGAGCTGATATCCCAAGCGTAGCTCATGATCCCATTCAATTGCCGAGAATATGCCGAACTGTTGATTCCTATCTGGGTATGACGATGAGGTTGTCGAGGCGAGGACGTCGCTGGTATCGCAGCATAAACTGTTGGTTGCGCTAATGAGTATTGCTGAGATATCCCAAACAGTTCTGGTGAAGCTCTGTAAAAACTTGTAATGCGTATCACTATAGTTTCGACAGTCTCGTTGGACACTATCAAGTCAACCAATTTAGAGCAAATACCGGAACCCTTTGGCTCGATTTAACCCGCCATCTTCTCTGTCCAGCTCTTGATTTAGCTGGTGCAGGTGCGTTCTGAATATCCACGACATCGAGATACACAACCCACTCGTTATGATGCAAATTGCAAATGATCTTTCATACGATGGACCCCACACAGACGGCCAGACATAGCTACGGAGATGTGAGACACGGCTGAAACGATTGCTGAGGGGTCACTCACGAGCCAATCACGTTACCAAGCGACGAGAACGAGTTGACGAATCCAAGGGCCACAGCGCGTTTAGAGGGAGGTCGTATCGAGTTACTAACCCAGGCCCAAAAGACAATAAAGCCAGCATAGGATTGAGCCATCAAAAACCTTTCGAGATAAGCACAAATGATAAAATTCGATGGGAATGGCACCTACATTGAAATGTAACGAATTGTTATGTTCATGCTCGTCATTGCCATGGAAAACCCCCAAATACCAAAGAGTATGGGCAAAGCGATGTGAAAAAAGCGCTCTCCATGCAAATCAGAGTGTCTGAATGGTTTTCTCAGTGTTGATTCAGAGGGCAATGTTGCAGAGTTATGTACCTTGACACCTTGAACCCCACAACCGCGGCAAATGCCCAAGGGGGTGCGCACAGAAGAAGTGTTACTGTCGGGGTATAACCCATCGTTGCACTTAATGTGGGAAAGAAGATATTGAATGATAATGAAACAACCATGCTTGTCAGCGTAATGCAAAGCCACCAAACCTTCCAGTCCGAGAGGGCCAGCATTAACCCAGCTACTTGGTCATTCGCTTCATCTAATTCTCCTTCGTCTCCTAAACCATCTTCCCTCATTCGTAGCTGTGCGAGTGCAAGCTCTTGAGGAGTGAGCCACAAAGCGGGTGATGATGGGAAATCGGGTAATATGTAAGTCGCACCGAGAGCAACAGCCACAGTAAGTGTTCCCTCAATGTAGAATAACCACCTGCAGTGACCAGATATATCAGCCGCGCCTCTAAGAATTTGAGTGCGGAATACCTCCAAGCCGCATATCCCAAGACACCATCCATAGAATCAAGAATGACAGACGCGATGAGGGAGCCGAAAGCATTGCTAATCATGATACCACAAGTCAAAATAGCAGTCCGTTGACCCAGTTCTCTGCGTCTATACCTGTCCAACAATTGGCAACACTCTGGCAAGGGTGAGAGTATGGATCACGTACCACTTCGATAGAAGGAATAATGCCCCAGGAAAAAATGCGGCCTCAACGAATCCAATGCAGAATCGTGTAAAGAGAGCCCCGACATATCTTGTGGAGAGTATTTCAAACAAGACGAAGCGATGTAGAAGAAGATAAAATTTACGAGGTTGATGTGCCTGAACGAAGGTCACTCAACAAAGAGAGGACGAGATTATGTGTGGTATTACCTGTAAAGACAGACATAACGCCCCAGACAGTCATACACCCCGAGAGATATAAAGAGGGCCTTCCAATACGATTGAGAAACATATTACTTCCATTTTGAGTCACATTTAATGCTTGTAGTGCAATGGTGATGAATACTTACGAAGGTACTTGCATAAGGATATAGCCAACATACAAAGCACTCAGGATGTTGTTGAACTGCTGTCCTTGCAGATGGAGATCTTCCTCAAAGCCCCGAAGCCTCGCTGCACTTGGCGGATGCAACAATGTGAGATCGAGTCATGCCATATTCCATGTCATCAAGGAAGACTCACGCAATATTATTACGATCGACCTAGATGATGACCTAGTACATGGACCTTCCTATTAACAAGTGAATACAAATTACTCACATAGTTCAAGATGTATATTAATACCAATATTGACATCCGTGCATCCAACTTCATCAGAAGGCTCTTTTCCATACGTTCCCGACACTCGTGAGGTAGGTGCAGTACCGTTTCAAAGACAATATCATTATGCAAACCCGGTGTGACAGTTTCTTCAGAGTCCCTTGGGTCTGCAGCTTCCGGTCACGTAACGAATACTTAGTAGACATGATGCCTGATAGAAAGCTGGACTCACAAAGGCTGGAATAGCGAATGTCTTCGTGTGGTCTGTCTGCCATGCGGTCAAAGATTGCAATTGAGGTCGCCGTTAGATGCAAAATGGTTTGGGTCAAAGTCGCGAAATAACACCCAACGGATTTCTCTCACAACTACCTCAAACACTCGGTCTGGGTCATCGTTCCTTTGACTACCCAAACAGTTCTGCTTAGCGCCATCGAAAGTTTCGGTGTGCGGCACACCGCGTTCGACCAGCTGTGGATATGTGCTCGCCCGTGATTTGGACGACCTGTGTAGCGGTTGAACCATCTCTCTGTCTCCCCTTCCACATACCACAGAATCTCATCCCGGTTGGTCTCTTGGCATGCCAACGTGAATGAGAGACAAGATAGGTTTTGTCATCACTGAGACTAATCTCAAAGGTGATCCACTCTCGCGCGCGCTGTCGACCACTGTCGTGAGTTGCCGAGTTTCACAAACTCGCCCGACGCAAGGCGGAAGAAAAGGAAAAAAGGACACCACATCTTCAACACACAAAAATCCTACCCTCGTCTGCTGTGCTCGAGAATCTCCTGAAAATGCAGACACACGTCGTTGACAGACGCATCTGCGCCGTGTTACGTTGAACCCGCAAGATGCATGATCAGTGACGAAATACGAAGTCTTTAGACCACAACAAATAGATACGTTTTCGAAGGCCACAGCGGTCATGAAGAAGCCCAGGAGATGGAAAGCCATGATGAACCAAAGAAGTTGGACGACCACTTTATGAAGGCGAATCAGTTGCTGACTGTACTGGCGGTACCACGAGGGTCGTAGGAATTGACGTACGTCCTTGATGATGACACCGAAAATGTGAACTGCGCAGGTGTTGCGACGCTCATTGGCCTCAGGCTACTTTGCACAATCTACAACTCTTTCTAGTCCCTCAAACAGGGGCCCTCGCTCACTCGAACACGACTTCTGCTAGTCTGTATTTCTTTACTGGTCAACAACTTATCAAGCATCCGACCAATACGCACGAGCATCTCACAACGACCGCAGTGACTCTCAGCTGTGGTACCCTCGGGTACCGGGTCGTGTAGAACAAGTGATAGAGGAACGCAAGAAAGCAGAGAAGCGAGTTGACGACCTAGCAGCCGAGCTTGCACAGCATATAGCCAAGAACACTGCCAAAAAATGGGTCGATCGCAGTGTTTACGAAACATATGCATCGGGTGGATGATTCCGTAGATCCACTTGGATTCTTATCTGCCATATGGACCACATTCACATGGATTGCGCTCACTGAGAGATTGTACCTCCTTATCTTATCTTCGACGTCGTCCTCTCAGACGGCGATGGGAATTTGATTGTTGGTTCATCTAAGAAATATGTTAAGGAATTGGGAAAGTTGGTGAAGGAAAGACTCGAGGTTAAAGGGGGTTGGAAAGGTACTAGATGGGGAAAACCGACTGGTGATTGGAAATTGGGGCGCGAGGATGCAGTGATCACTGATACCTTTCAAGTCATCCGAGGGATGACATAAATACCTGGAAGTTAGAGTATCCTGTAATCGATAGTGTAGGTGAAGCGATAACAACCAGAAAGCGACGACTTATCGATGGAAAGATAGGGAAATGATGAAACATGTCGGCAACCTCAACAGCTGTCCAGCTATCCCCCGGCAAGCCATCCTCGTCCGAAGTGTAGCAAGAGTCAATGCTAACAACTCCTGCGTAGATTGTTTCCAGTTGTCATTATCCAGGGAAGGAACCTGCCACGAACGCCAGACCAATTCTGAGGACTCTTTGCCCACTTGCTGTTGATAGCAGAAAGAACGGGAATGGATCTCTAGGGCGCTGTCTGTTCGGCGTCAGTGACTGTTTGTTTCATGTTCACCTTCCAGTATAATCCATCTTGTCTGATCTTAACTTGAGTCGAAGCAGGCGCTCTTCTCGATCCCCATGTCTTCGAATCCCTCGGTAGAGTTGAGCTCGAGGTTGCCCGCCGATGAAAAGGATTCGAAGTTGAAGGGAAATGCGTGCGGTTACGACGACTCGGACGACAAATTCGGGGGAAAGGAGGAGCGTCAAATGCTCGAGCGGAAGCTCTTGCGGAAAATCGACCTCCGGATGTCTATGCTGGTTGTGATGTACATCGCAAACTACGTGAACTCACATACCAGTTCATGCAAACACCAGACTGATGATGAAAATAGATTGACAGAAACAATGTTGGGTATGCGTACCACATCGCCTGGAGTGTCTACTAACTTGATCTAGTGCCGCCCGAGCGCGGGGACTTACAGCCGATCTCCACCTTGTGGGTCAGCAATTTGCGACAGTACTGTCGATCCTATACGTAGGTTATATCATCATGCAAATCCCCTCGTGAGTACAAGGTAGCAATCCCCAGGCATACCACTGATAATGTTCCAGTAACATGTTCTTGAATTACATCAAAAAACCGTCCCTCTACTTACCCGGTTGTATGATTGTCTGGGGGGTTATCTCTGCCCTAACGGGCATTACCACAAAGTAGGTTATTCACGCAACACCTAGGGAAACTTGCAACAAAATTCCTGTCGTAGTTTCAGCGGCGTATTACTTACACGGTTTTTCCTCGGTTTTGTGGAAGCGGCCTTCTTTCCGGGTGCCCTCTTCCTAATCTCCAAGTGGTCGGTGAATTTGCTAATGCAATAATCAATTCACATAAACATCGATACTAGGTACACGCGGGATGAAACGGGTCTGCGCACGGCAATATTGTGTTGCGGGATCATCATAAGCAATGCATTTGGAGCTTTGATCGCTTCGGGAATTCTAGAGGGCATGAACGGTGTCCTTGGACATGCAGCATGGAGGTGGATTCTTCCGAAAAGTGAAGTTGATGGAATCGATCTAACACACGACAAAGATGGCTGTTCTACATCGAAGGAGGCTTGACTTGCTTCATTGGAGTCTGTGGGATCTTTGTCCTCCCAGATTTTCCAGCTAGTACACGATGGCTAACAGAAGAGGAACGTCAACTTGCCCTGAAGCGAATGGAAGAAGACGCCGGGGTCGGTGATGAGAATGAAACCGAAACGGAGGGGAAGGCGCACGGATTATACCTTGCTGTGATCGATTGGAAGGTATGGTTGTTCGCTTTCGCGATTGCAACACAAGTCGTCTCGCTGTCTTTCAACGCCTACTTCCCAACGCTGACCGCCACACTTGGTTATAATCCGACGGTGACTCTCCTTCTGGTCGCGCCTCCCTTCATTTTTGCGATGGTTGTGGCGTTGTGGGTATCGAGGTAAATTAGTTGACATAAGGCGACCTGAGCCTGTCTAAAGAACATCCCTTTGGTGTTTAGACACTCGGATAAGAAGCAAGAACGGTTTTATCACATGGCTGGCTCGTATATGGTGGGTATTCTCGGGTTCATCATCGCCATCTGTACCATGAATACCGCGGCGCGCTACGTGTCTCTGTAAGAGGTATCTGCTCGTTTCCAGAGTATCGCGCTAAAAATGTGTTGAGACAGCTTCTTCATGGCACAGTCGTATGCTGGATTTGCGGTGATGTTCGCATGGATGGGTAATTCATTTCTGCGTCCGCCATCGAAACGTGCAGTGTGTCTGTCGCTTATTAACGGGTTCTCGCAGCTGGGAAATGTTGCAGGGTCGTGAGTCCTTTGCTGAGCTGTGGAAGGCACTGAGGACACTGCATGACAGATATGTCTGGCCAGTGAACTGGGGACCAACGTACCGATATTCATATGGGATATGTATCGCATGTTCGGGGAGTGCGATTGTAATGACCTGGATGTTCAGAGAGCATCTCCGTGCGCTGAACAGAAAACTGGACGAAGAGGCGCAGGCGCAGGAGGGCTTCAAGTATGTTCTGTAGTGAGCACGTGCACAGAGTAATAATAATAATCCGACACTTTCTCCTCCTCGTCCATCTCCATGAACTCGCTCGCCATACTTTCTCGCCAACTCGATGTCCTCGTCCTCCCCCGCACGCCTCCCCCCACGCCCACCAACGCCCAACCCCCATTTGTCCCAAACCAGCACTCCGTGAAACGCCGTGGGTCCGATGCTGGTAGTGCGCTCAGCAGGTCTACACCTTGGTCCGATGAAACACCCCTGGATCCCCCCGGCCCCGCTCGACCAAGGCGCTCCTACTCCTCTCCCTCTGGTTTCTTGCCAATTCCTTTCCCCAAACCATCCATCTCTGATCCAGCCGTCAGATTACAGCCAACCCTCAGATTCAAGAGCACCTTAAGACGTTTCTTCCTCGTTCGTATCTTCGTCGTTGTCTGGAATACAATATGCGCCACATGGGCTTCCTGGATACCCCGGGAAATCGACGGCAGCCCAGATCAGCCTATAGTTGCCCAACCCGATGACCAGAGCCGACGAGACACGAGCAACGATGATCCCCGTGATGTTCCACCTACAACCCAACAGACACTTTCTAAACCCTCAGTTCCGTCACCACCTTTAGATGCTTCATCACGTCTCCTGTACGAAATACATTCCAAGTCGGAGACGGGTTCTAGTCCTACTTCTCAACCCACAACCGTTTCCCAACTTCTCTCATCAACCGAAACTGCTCGAGAGGCTACTCCTCCTTTGCCAGCCCACAAGACACCATTCCACCTTCCCAAAACCCTTGTACTTGACCTGGATGAGACTCTGATACATTCGACATCAAAGCCTGTATCCTTCTCCTCTGGCGGATTTGGTCTTCTTGGTTTTGGGAGGCGTAACAAGGGTCACACGGTCGAGGTGGTCCTCGGTGGTCGGAGTACGTTGTATCATGTGTACAAGCGTCCTTTTGTGGATTACTTCCTCCGCAAGGTATTTCCTATTTTTCCGGGATTTTCCCGTGATGTTGACCTATTGTAGGTGTCGGGGTGGTACACCCTGGTCGTATTTACTGCCTCGATGCAGGAGTATGCTGATCCGGTCATCGACTGGTTAGACGCTGGACGTGGTATCCTAGCCCGTCGTTTCTTTCGGGAGGTGGGTTGTCCAACTTTGGAACCGTCTGCCCTTCTCATCGTCCACCCTAGTCCTGCACACTGCTCCCAAATGGCTCATATACCAAAGACCTGTCGGTCATCGAGAAAGATCTCTCCCGTGTATGTCTCGTTGACAACTCGCCAATAAGTTATCGCGTCAATGAAGGTCGGTTTTACGCGCGTCGACCTGAGGCTTGCGTTGATTCCAATCGTGATAGCGAACGGTATACCCATAGAGGGATGGACTCACGATCCCCAAGACGAAGCTCTGCTTGATTTGCTACCAATCCTTGATTCCTTGCGCTTTACCTCTGATGTGCGTAGAGTTTTGGGGCTCCGTGGCTTCTCGTCATGAATGGTTTTTTTCAAATCCTCACCGTCGTCCAATCATCAAAGCTCGCATAGCACTTTCATCATTTGCATCCCACCCCGCACATTCTTTTCTTGCATTCACCTGCATTCCCCCCTGCACTCATAACCTAGCGACCATCGATGCATAATTTAATACTGATTATCCTGTACACTATCCACTTCAGAACATGTTCCGAAGTCAGGAATGTCGCAGTCATTAAATGGATGTGATGGAATATTGGTAATAGATGACGAAACATGCTATCTGGACACATGAGGGCATTGAAGCCAAAAGTATGATACAACATTACCGCAGGCATTACATCGCCAGAGCAGCCTGCAACTCTTTCAACTGTGCATCCTCGTCGTCTTCCACTGCAGGCTGTTTGACTGTCGGTGCAATGAGAAGGGTAAATGATGTAGGTGATGATAGATCTTCAGACACTTACGTGTTTCTCGTGCACCTGAGGGAATGTGTACAGGAACATGTTCGGCACCGGCTAAGCGTTCATCTAGCTGTGCTTGCTCAAGCTCAGCTAGTTCATCTTTGAGTGCATCCTATGGAATAATGTGAATGCCTGTAGCGCCTACGCGACGGGGGATGAGTTACCTCGTCAACCTGGTCGATTGGTGCAGATATTGCCTCTGAAATCTCGTTGGCTATTTCGCGTTGCTCCGCAATCTTTGCCATCGTAGAGTCCACGTCATTAATCTTCCTGGAAGGCAACGTGAGGAAGAAAGGGAGGGGGACACCAAGTGGACACCCACATGCGCCCATGAATTTGCTCCAAGGCGTCCGAAGCCGACTTCATGGCCTGCATGGTCTCAAGATTGAGGTTTGCAGATTCGAGCGTGTTTATTTGCTGTTCTAGTTGCAGACGCTGTCCATTCAGCCTCTCCATTTCTGTTTCGCTTTGCTTCTTTCTGCGAAGCGCTTGGGTCGCGACTAGTCGGTGCCCAGGCTCGTCAGCGAACGAGGACGAGCGTCGCAAGCCGCATACCAGCTTTATTCGAGACAGCGTTGGCCTTTGCCTTCTTCAATTCCTCGTCTATCTTCTTCTGCAGAAAGTCTTCCTTCTTCTCGATCATCTGTAGTTGTTGCCTCAGGGTGACAATGGCATCACGGGCTACCTGGTTGGAGTTTCGCTTCCCTCCTCCAAACAATGACATGAAACTGGCCATCATGACTGAGATTTGAGATGTGGACAACGGAATCACAAAGTCAAGGAAGGGGTTCACTGCGGGACCGTCACGGGACTGCTACTTTTAACCAGAAAAGGGAAGTGTCCCTCTGTACAAAAGCCCAGATGAATTCAGGGTATATATCAGTACTGCACGTCTAGGTGTGCAAAGGCAGAAGCCTTTGGCAATTAGCTGCGAAATGTATATAGCGTAGTATATCAAAAACACCCCATCACTCCTCCTTCACCTCGCTTGCCCTATGGTACGTGTCAGTCTCTGCCAGCGCCATACACAGTGCACTTACTCGTCTTCCTCATCGCTGCGATCGTCAGACGCTCCCTGGCCGCTCACGACACGATATGCAACGCGACAGATCATCCAAAACCATATAATTTGAATTATCTTTGCACAACGGTGAGCACGTAACAAACATATCAGCGCACGCAGCTCACCTGCAACGCAATCAACAAAGCAGAGAAGGTCTTCTGTGTGACGGGGGAGAAATAATTACCCCTTTCCGGCGCCCACATCTCGGAGACAAGTTGAAGAGAGTCCAACAAAACAGTCTTGATGACAATGTTGAAAAGGACATGTCGGGAAATGAACCAAGAGATGAGGAAGATGGTGAAGGTCGCGTCACAAAGGGTATATTGACCAATGTATCGCAGCATCTTAGCAAGCTGGAGTCCATTGAGTAAGAATTCATGCAACCATTTTATAGTGAGCACCCACGGGCAAGAAAATATCGCTACAGTCCATCAACACCATGATGAGACACCCAATCCGCGTGAAATTGTAAGCGTAACTTGCAACCATGAGTATGATGGTGATGATATGGTGGGTCATCATTTGAATATGATCCTTCCTCCGGGCCTCAGCATTGAGAATCAATACTTGATGAAGATAAAAGGCAGTCTGGGTAAGATAATAAAACTTGAGCGGACCAGCCAAGGGAAAATAGGGGTATTTCGTCCACACATCCGTTGGGCGCAGGATTCGTGTCGGAAGGTTGTGATGCACATACTGGAATCGAGTGTCAGACGCGAGTTGGTCGTCGATACAAGGGTACTTACGACTCCAAACGCAAAATTCATGGTATAGTAAATGAAAGACCAGCCCTGCTCGGCGAATCTCAACATGCTTCTATGTATCCTGCGCGCATCTCTTCGTGACATGGTGGGAGGGGCATGATCACCGTTCGCGAGACGAGGACTGCCGTTCTGAACTGGTACACCGTTGGCCACAGTCTTTTTGCGTTGCGACCTCTGCCAATCACGAGTGAGCTTCCACCTGGCGAATGGTTCCATGAAGTAGACGCGTGAAATGTCGCGTAACACGGCCATGACGGCGATACACGAGACAATGAGACAGACATCGAGGACCCCGGTGGTATAGTAGACAGAATCGTGGAACGAGTCGGGGTGTAGCGGGGCAGGGGTGGCGTAGGAGAGAGAAACGAACGGGACGAGGAAGGAGGGGACCCACTGCGAGACCTGGAGGCCGTTCATCTGAATGCGTCGCAGGAGAACGTCAAAAATTTTGTAGACTTTGAATTCCATCCCGTTTTGCGTTTGTTTGCCCGGTCACGTTTTTTTGGAGTAAAACACGACCAAAGCCGTTCTTGGCAACGACAACAAGCGCATGTGGGTCAGTCGGGCCAGCGGGGCACCGGAGACGCGGGGGACAGCGACGAGCTCGACGGCGGGCACAACGAGCTCAGCGCGACCATATCGAGGATGCGTGAGAGTTGCTTGCCAGATTGAGATATCTCTTGGTTGGTCAGCGGGGTGATGCGCCGTGGCCGACATGGCTCTCTCGCAGCCAAACACGACGCTCTACATCAACAACCTTAATGACAAGGTCAACAAGGACGAGCTGCGCTCACAGCTGTATGCGCTGTTCACGACCTATGGAAAAGTAATCGATGTCGTCGCGTCTAAGAGCCCGAAAATGAGAGGACAAGCATTCCTCGTCTTCACCGATCTTGCTGCGGCGACGACCGCGATGAGGGCATGTGAAGGCTTGGTGTTCTACGACAAGCCGATGGTCGGTCACACCCCGGTGATCTTTGTCGCTGACACTCATACGATCGATCCAGCGCATCAACTATGCAAAGTCAAAGTCATATGCAACATGTCGCAGAGAGGATCCAAACTATGTCCCCCCAACTTCCCTACACGCACGACCAGAAGCAGCGTCAATTGGAAAGGTCACTGTCTCCTCTGTGGACAAGAGGCAAAGAGACGACGACGCGACCGACGATCATCCCAGCGCAAAGCGGGAGAAATCCGAGGAAGACAGTAGCGACGGAGAGGAAATGGAGATCGATGAGGACGAGGAAAACGTGCAGCACAAACCGCTAGGTGTGTAGCGCCGTAAAAGGTGGATCGTAGCTCATGTCTCCGCTCTCGAAGAGACTATGCCTGCACCCATACAACAACCGTCCGCTCGTCTGCTATGCACGAACTTACCTCAGGAAGTAACCGACGACGTACTCTCCGTTCTTTTCCAGCAGTGCGTTATTTCATATTTTCCTTTTACCGTTGCTAGATAATGCTTGACAGATATCGAGGTTTCCTGTCTACTCACGTCGCACAATCGCCAGCGCCAAACGCCGCCGGTGCAAAGGTCAAAATGGCACAGGTATTTTACGAATCCGCCGAGCTGGCTTCGACGGCAAAAGAAGCGCTGGACAACTTTACTCTCAAAAAGGGATGGAAAATGAGCGTCGTTTACTTTTGACTGGTCTGTTGCCATGTATCCTGTGCCAGGTCTGAGGGGTACGTCTGATGGAAAGATATGAAGTGAACCAATGTCACCTGCCAGTCGATCTTACATAACCTTGAGTCTAATGCCATCGCCAATCGCATGTCTTCTGCAACGGCAATACGCGGAGTTCAACACCACAGATTGTCCTCGCCCACCCCGACGATGTCGTCCTTCTTCGGTCTGTAAGTCGTCGATTACACGTCTTTTCAGCTATGAGGCCAACATCCAGGATCATGGTCCTTATCGCATAGTGGAAAGACACGAACCTTCAAGCCCCGCAAGGACGTCCCAGAGGGAACAAGACAGTACCAGTTACGCAAGTACGCAGAGGCTACACTGGTGAGGCGACCCTAAGGCGGCCGCACGGACCAGTCTGTTCTAACACCGTTCATGGTCGTTTTATAGGGTTCGGGCAACTTGAGGCTTGCCGTCCAACTTCCAGAGGGTGAGGATCTGAACGAATGGCTTGCTGTTCACGGTGTGTCATATTTACTCCTTGTTTTCGTATATCGAGGGTTCATGCATCAGAGCTTAGCTGTCGATTTCTTTAATCACCTAAATATGCTGTACGGGACAGTCACAGAGTTCTGTACGCCACAAGAGGTATGTCCTAGATTTCGACCGATCCCGGACCTGTAATCCAGCTTCGTGCACCAGTGTCCGATCATGTCTGCAGGTCCTCGGTGAGAATATCCAGCACGCTCTCTTGTCCATCGCTGATCGCCACCAAGGTACGAGTATTTGTGGGAAGACGGCGTCAAGTACAAGAAACCTACCAAACTTCCAGCCCCTGAATATGTCGACGCGTTGATGAATTGGGCCCAGAACATTTTGGACGACGAAAACGTCTTCCCAAACAAGATAGGTATTGACCATCGTCTTGTGGACGTCCTTATACTCCATATCCGCTTTCGATCGTAGGCGTCCCGTTTCCCCGCAATTTCAAGGACACTGTTCGCACCATCGTCCGAAGATTGTTCCGTGTCTATGCTCATATTTACAGCAACCATTTTGATCAGATCTGTGCTTTGGGTATTGAAGGTGTTTTCCAATACTTCGCCCCGTACGGAAAGGACACTGATCCAGGTTCTCCAGCCCATCTGAATACTAGTTACCGCCACTTTTTCTTGTTCATCAATGAAGTACATTTCTCTCGGCCCCACGCTGCCTCTCGCTCACATTCATCTTGTGCTATGCAGTTCGATCTCGTAGACAAGAAAGAGTTGGCCCCTTTGGATGAGCTCAATGATGCAATTCTAGCTGAGGACAAGGCACGATAACACGTATTCATCTTGTCCTGTCGATCTCTTGTTGGGAAGGACTTCTTGTCTGGGTCTATAGTCGAACTGTAGTACCGACTGATATCACATTCGGTTATGTGTGCAGCTGCCGATACAGGTTTCTTCGTGGAAAGTGTCTAGAAGATACAGACGCCTAATGAGAACGTCAAGGTCATACACGTGTGGACTTGCAGCACAGCAAATGATATACTGTGTCATACACTTGGAAGGAAAGAATGGAGGTAAACGAAATTGCAATAGAATGACAAAATAATTGAACAGAACGTCGTTCTCTTTCGAGGACGGTGATGATGGAAAGTGCAATGAATCGATAATTCTGGATGAGGCAGGCGAACGATCTGCGCGGCTAGATTGTTCTCTAAGGAACGCTAAGTATGCAGACCTCGAGGTAGATTCAAATGATTACCTTTACCACCGACCACTGCAAAATAAGTGTCTTGAGCCTGTCTTGAAGCGCCTGGCGACAGGGCTCGCAAGACAGCTGGTCGCCCAATGGTGCAAGAGCTGATTCCATGGTATTTGTGGACAAGTCTATCGTAACTCGGTTTAATTTACGCTACCTCATTTGCCGAATACTCACCGGGCCTTGCATCCCAAGCAAGGTAGGCAGACGCTAATGCCCATGCGCGGGTTAACCTTTTCTGTTCAGAATAATCACAAGTTGGGGTAGGAGGATGTGGGTGAGGGGGTGGCAGGAGAAGGCGTTTAAGGGCGTCGGCGCGCCCAAAGTGGAGGAAGAAAAGGCGCTTCAAGTACTTGGGACCAATACTTTCAGCCATTTCATCTGTGATTGAAGCGAGGGAAAAGGAAAGCAAGTGAGATGAAGTCGGAACAGCAAGGTCATATAAGTCATGCGATGCAGCGAGCGCATAGAGCTCAAGGGGGTAAATGGGTGCTAGTGACAACAGAAGAGAATGAAGAGAGGTGGTCGGGGCAACGTGCGTCCTGAGCGAGATCCCGTATGTAGTCATGGAATTGAGCGCTGCTGCGAGTGATTTAAATGATGGTGAATAATGAGCACAAGACATGTCGTAGATGGCGTGTAACACGATGTTGAAAACTGTCGAGGATTCTGGAACGAGAACTACAGGACCCAAGGGGCCCTGTTTCGCTTTTGGAGAGGGTGGAAGCAAAGAATTGAAATTGTTGTCCGATGCAGCAAGGAGGATGTGGGTGTGTAGATAAAAAAACACCGAATCAGATGAAAGAAGGACAAGATCAGGTGGAACAACATGGTTCTGTGCACCAGGGAAAAAGGTGGTCGATACTGAAACCAACGCATTTTCGTCTTGAGAGGAAT
This sequence comes from Phylloporus aff. rhodophaeus, assembly GCA_038094475.1. Taxonomy (NCBI): domain Eukaryota; kingdom Fungi; phylum Basidiomycota; class Agaricomycetes; order Boletales; family Boletaceae; genus Phylloporus; species Phylloporus aff. rhodophaeus. The sequence continues at coordinate 166,056 of JBBPUD010000004.1, read as the reverse complement.
CCACAGGGGAGGCAGTGAACGATTCCTGGCGAGAAACATAGTTCATGATCGGGAATATCGACATGAAAACTGCATACCGGCGGGGTGGGCACCTGAGTAACTGCTGCACCCATCGCTGGTTCAGCTCTGCTGGAGACAGGCTTTTCTGGTGTGGGCATCCCGAGTTCGAGTGGTTCGGAGACAAACTGGAGCACAAAATCCCAGTCGGCGTTTTCCACAGAAGTAGACATAAGATCTGATTCGAGGAGGAAAGAATAGTAAGGAGAGCGTTTGTATGCGATGGTGGGGGAAAGAAAATGCTACGGAAAACAGGGGAAGTTCCAAGCCTGCTCCGAGACACGGAATAAGAAATGGGGAAATGAATCGCGGGGTTTGAATTCCAAGGCGGAGTCAAATCGGCATCGGCCGAGCTTACTGACTGACCGATGGCTGTTCGAGCGCTTATTGGCTGTCATAGTCACTACTCGCCTCACCCCAATACTTCATATTCCGTCTTGTTGCCTCTTTTGACGTTTGATCTTGTGAATTTCCTCCCGTTTTCCAAAATTCGAGTCGTGTAACTCCTAAGCATGGCTCAGCGTTGAACAGACAATGAGACGAGATCCAACTACCATGTTCGCGATCCGTTTGGCAGTCGAAACAGCGTTGAGTTTATCTAACACTCTGTCCTCTGCGAGTTTCAAAGCGGTAAGCTTGGTTCCTGATCGAGGGCATAAAGGTTAGGTTTTTTCGTGTCAGATGTTGACATACCGATACGATCCTCTATCCTTAGTACTCGCTGCTCGTCCTTTTCGGTAACAAAGCTAATCGCAACCCCCCCCTTCCCGGCACGAGCAGTCCGTCCGACACGGTGTGTGTATTCTTCCGGTTCATTTGGCATGTCCCAGTTGATAACCATCGCTACATCTTCAATATCCAACCCACGTGCACCGACGTCTGTCGACACTAGAACCGGAATAACGGCTGAACGGAACAAGGTCAGGGATGCCAGGCGTTCCCGTTGCGTAAGGCGAGAATGTAGTGCTGTGCTCCGAATCGAAAGGGTCTTCAAAAATACCGTGAGGTAAGCAGCCATGCGAGGCTTCGTGCAAAATATGATCGTCGGAGGGGGCTGTATTATCTCTTCCTCTGTGTTGGAACTCTGCCTAGAGGATTTCGACTTGCCGATTTTCGGCCTTCTAGAACTTTCTGAGGGTGCAGGTAGTAGGCGGCGGAGTGGTAATATATCCTCCGGGGGATTGCAGAGAATGTAAAATAGGTAACATTCTCGCACATGAGACGGGACGAGGACGTAGATCTGCTTCAAACTGGCAACCGTCTCTACTCTGGAAGATAATGAGATTGGGTCGCAAAGACACTGCGGCTGAACTCACACCGATTCAGTGCGATGAAAGAACGGTTTTGTTTTGCCTCGTTTCGGAGGCATCGAAGCGACTGATTCAACAGAGGGTGTTAATGTGGCCGTGAAAAGACATGTTTGCCGGTCTGTAGGTAGGACATTGAACAGATAGGATAGCTCCGAAGAAAACGTGGGCATCAACAGGCGGTCAGCTTCGTCAAGAACCTATACGGCTTTTTTCGTTATTACGCGCATGAGAGTCATTAGAAAAGTGACTGACTAAGAATTTGATTCTTGAAAGATCCCAGTCGCCACTACTGCTTTTGAGGTGGTCTACGATACGACCAGGCGTAGCAACCACTACATGGGGTCGACTATCGAGTTCAAGCGCTTGTGCCATCATATCCATGCCCCCGACGATGACTGATATACGAATGCTTAGCGGTGCACCCAGCACACCAAACTGTTCCGATATTTGGAACGCTAGTTCTCTAGCGACTATTCAGGGTGTATAGTCATAGAAAGGCGTTCCCCATACCGTGTTGGAGTGAGAACGAGGGCGAAGATCCCATATGGGTCAACAGACAACTTTTGAAGAACTGGAATGGCGAACGCAATGGTTTTCCCTGAACCCGTTTTAGCATGACCAATGCAGTCTCTCCCTATGAAATATATCATCAATGGAACGCAGACAAAGGGCTGATCTCCGCACCTGCAAGTATGGGTGGTATACAGGCGGCTTGAATCTCAGTGGGCCTGTCGATGGACATACGATGAAGTGCGGCCTCCAATGCAGACGAAACCCCCATTTCATTGAAGGTGATCGGGAACTTTGACCCTCGAGCCAACATTGGCGCACGAGTTGAGATCGGACGCTCACGAAGATTGAGACGTTCACTGTCCATAGTTCCCCTTGGCTACAGATCATTACATTGGATCCGTAAACCACTTACTACATCTGAAATGCTCACCGGGTCCTGAAGATGTTCGTCTGAGTCAGTTGGGTCGTCCCCCAGGCTTGAAGGCGAAGTAGAGTCTGATTCGTAATCCAGCTCGACAAAACGGCTAGAATCGACCAATGTAGCGGAAGAAAGGCGGACCCTCTTAGTAGGTGGTCCCTCCTGCAGCTTTAGGAGGTCATCAGTAGTCAATTCGTCATGTCTTTGTCTTGTCATGAGTGAAGCACTTTGCTTTTGACTGCTTTTGAACAAAAACTGAATTGCGCGCAGCGCGCCTACGTGGAGTGTCACGTGATTATATTGGTAAATGTACTAGTAGATGGCACCATTCGACACCAGCCCCCAGCTCCTCGCACAAAACATAAGATGACACATTCGCATTCACATTCTGTGCATCACAGAACAAGAAAGGTACATTTACATGAGGGAGACTGACTTATTCTACCTCCATGTCCATACTACATACACATTGACTGAATACTTTTCAAATGCTGGATTATGAGATTCATCCTGTGGACCCAGAACTTGGTGACTCTAGCAATTGCTAAATTTGTTGGTCTGGAAAGTGACTAGAGAATGTCTTGCAAACTGGAATTGTAAACAAAGGTGATAAACACATTAACAGGAGTGGAGAGAGTGGAACTGCTATAGATGGAGATGGTTCTAAACAGGAGCTTGAGGAGTGCTGGCTTGAGATACTAAGAAACAGCTGAATTATGAAAAGTAGAAGAGGTTGAACAAGCTCCACAGATTGCTAGCACTCCCTCCCCTTTCACCAAATGTTTGTTCCTATCCTTGTAGAATAACCCAGTTTGTGGGAAGCATGTCTGAACCAGTACCATGCACAAACAACTGCTGGTTACCACACCAAATGGCATCTTCGCTTTCGCAGAAAATGATTCACCAAAGGAGTGGACTCTTGGGTATAATTTTACAGTGTTTGACGAGAAAATATGGCAAGAATACACTGTGATTTAAAAACAAGAACATGAGATGATGACTGCTTCCAAAGATGTTGCGATGAAAGGCTGGTCACACAAGTAGACAGAGGTTCCTCGCGTGGATGCTCCTTCCGACAAGTGTGACCAGGATGGAAAAAGTCTAGCAGCTCGCAGGACATATTGCAAAGTGTAGATTTGACATGCTGCACTTCGCGTCAGACAAATGATTGTACAATCACTGCACGCACCACCAAGAGCAGGTCTGAAAAAATGGACGTTAATGTTATGCATTGATTGGATGAACACGAACGATTCATTCTAAGCAAACATAAGGTAGGCTATGCTTGTCAGGCATCCCTTGAGACTGGTGGAGCTTACGATAACAATTCTCTAGGATGTGGAATTGTTTAGAATGTGGAATTGTTGATTCGACTCTACGGGAACCAAAAAATAACGTAATAAGCATGTTCGCTGCCAATGCCAGCGCTGCAAGCGATTTCAGCGTTATCAAGAAGTGCTCTTCCCCCAATGGTACACCTTAGGCCAAACGGTTAATACAGTAATCGCCAAATACTACCAGCCACGCACATCTAAGATGAATTCGGGATGATCCAGCAGGTTTCGCCAGCGGCTTTTTTTAGCCGATTCATGATCGCTAAGCCTTCGTTTTCCTCTGGAACTTCTTCTACAAGGATGAGGTCAACCCCCTCATGCTCGAGGGTCAATAGCCCATCAAAAAGGCGTTGAGCAATGACAGAGAGCTCTGACAACGAGCCCAGAGTATAGGGATGCCATTGAAATGTTGGGTCCCCCAAGAGCGCCTTGGCCAAAACAGATTCAGATGGCGCCAGAAGCCCTATTTTTAGCGGGATCGCAACCATGGATTTCCTGAGAGATGACAGCAGGGCAGAAAGAGATATGGGGTTTGCTCCGCTTGACGGACAAGGAGCTGTTCGTAGGAGAGTTACGGGGACTGCAGGGGCATAGTGGCGGTATTTCATGCCCGGAGTGGTGGGGGCCTGCTCGATAGTGGGGTCTAGGAAGTCACGATGATGAACGAGAACTCTGGGAGGTGTATGGCCGGAATGTGCACGGTTGAGAGTATCTTGTATCTGCTCTACGGTGATACCACCTGGTCGGAGAATACGAATGTTGCCATCATCATGCAAAGCATCGAGGACGGTACTCTCGAGACCAATGTCACAGGGGCCGCCATCTAGGATCAGTGCAACCTTGCCATTGAGATCACGGAAGACGTGTTCGGGGCGGGTAGGGCTCGGTTTTCCGGAGGTGTTGGCGCTTGGTGCAGCAAGGGGTGCGTTGGAAACGGCAATGAGGGCGCGCGCAACTGGATGGGAGGGCATCCTGACTGCGACGGTGGGATGATTTGCGGTGATGATACCAGGTATTTTTGTCGGATCGCTCGGGAAGAGGAGGGTGAGTGGGCCAGGCCAGAAAGCATTGATCAATGCCTGATACGAGGAGGAGATCGCATAGTTGGGTGGCAGGATGGAGCGGAGCATGGACTGCGAGGAAACATGGACGATGAGCGGGTTGTCGGCGGGGCGGCCCTTTGTGGAAAAGATGCGGGAGGCGGCGTCGGCGTTGAGTGCGAGCGCGGCGAGGCCGTAGACTGTCTCGGTTGGGAACGCGACTGGCTGGAGGGCGTTGAGCTGGCGGGCGGCGGCGCGGAGGGCGCGGAGGGTGTGCTGGGAGGAGAACGTTGGACGACCCTCAGAGTCGAACTGGATCGACGCTGGATCACACTCTAGTATTTTCGTGGTGAGCGAGTTCATCGTCGTCGGCATCCAACGACGACGGAGACAAGTCAGCATATGTAGTAACTAGTCGTCGCGCCCAACGTCGGGCATGTTCAACCCGACCCGCCGCGCCGTCGCCTCGATCCTCTCCTCCGCCGTCAAGTCCACCAGCGGATTGTAGTGCTCCAACAACCTCTGTGTCCACCATCAGCTGCGCACCAACACCAGACCAGGACGGGTACCTTGTACTCCCTCTGGGAGCGCATAAATGTCACCAGGTTCTCGACATCCTGGCGGAATACCTCGCCCTCGCCAGCCTCAAACACCCTTCGAAAGTGCGTAGCGATGTCCCTGTTCCTCTGCGTCCGCGGTACGATGCTCTGGAACGGTGTCAGCGTGGACATCCACCCAGCCAGGACCATCCCCACCGCTCTGGCAAGCTCCCTGGCCACACTGCGGTACAATCGAGCTGTGGTCATGTCAAAGCAACAGTGAAAGCCAACCTCTTCGTGGGACCATTGACATGTCCCATTGTTCGTCCACCTCCGTTCCAGCCAACACCCAAAGCTCCGGGCTCTGCTCATGTAGCTCAAAAGGCCCGTCAGAGTGACACCCTTGCTCATCCACGAACCCATCGCAAATGACCCACTTTGGCGTCCCAAGTTCCTCTGTGGATATCGCTCCCGCAACCACCCAGGATACCAATGCTGGGTCATTCCTATCTACAACCACATGGAGCACAGACCGGCCCACTGAACTGCCAAGTCGCGTCCGCCAGTCTACCAAACTCCAGAAGTCACATGCATCATCACGCCGTGCTCGTCGAGGCCACAGGCTGGAGAAGATAAAGACTGCCATCAAAGATGCTGCGAAACGTGATCACAAGAACAAAAAACTGGCCGAGCCTTGCAACCTGTTTGTTGGAAATGTACGTTTGCGCTCCTTAATCTTGTGCTCGGTCTCGCTCATGATGCGGCATCAAGATTGGGCCTGACGTGGATGAGGACGCGTTGCGACAGCATTTTGGCTGCTGCGGGAAGATCTTATCAGTCAGGATACACTGCTGCGGCGGTGTGGCCATGACAGTCATACCTCCCCCAGCGAGTTTCCACCGGAACCTGAGAGTTCGCCAATATGCCATTATCACTTTCGGATCAAAATTGGCCAGACGAAGGGCTTGTAAATTGGAGGGTACTGTCGGGGGACGCCAACTCAAAGTAAGCGTTGTTTCGTAACCAGGTCTATGGCTAAGTTCCGTTCGTCTAGGCTTCGATATTCATATCCGATCTTCCTGAAGTCCAGGAGAAAATAACGAAGCGTCTGGAGGAATATCGGTTGAGGCAAGAATCGCCAGATGTGCACCGTGCTCAAAATAGTGCGCTCAAGTAGGCTGTTTTTATCACTATGAGACATTGTACTGACATGTCGTACCAGGTCGCTCAAGATCGATCCTACAGAGCTGATAGACGCTAGATATGAGAGCGAGCGAAGGAGGCGAAACCAGGACCAGTTTATGGGCTTGAGTCTCTTCTACGCTATTATGTGATTAGCTTTGGAATGTAATGAATATCATCGCCTTGTCCTTCCAGTCGGCGCCACTTTCGCACATTGTCGGTCGGTTAAACAAGTTTTCGCATTCTTTCGAGGTTGTCGGTCGACTCCCATCTCCCGAGCGCGCGCGTCCAATAGCCCAGCTGAACTCGGCCCACCTGCATGGGACTGGCCTGACCACACTCGTGCAGGTAAGTCTACCTCGTCTAGCCGCCCAATCTCGCTCCGACGTATTGTCCAGTCTTTCATTTGCATCTTCGCGCACAATGGCCAAAACTGTCGCCCTCAACCCTGCATCCACTCCTTTCTTCCCGGGTGGCGTCCGTCTCAGTGAGGACGATGGTAGCTCATTGAGTGGCTTTGGTCTTGTGGTTTCTGCACGTCAAGGACACGATCGGGCGTCCCTTTCTGGTCTTTCTAGTTCTCCAGTCGACCACAGGTCCGTGTGCTCCTCCCCGGCTCCTCCTCGAGACGGTGACTCCCGGGAACCTCAACATTCTCGTCCATCCTTGACTGCTCCTGATATCTCGTCGACTACACAGTCCGACAGATTGTACAATCTTCCTCGTACTCGCGAGATGAATGCCATTGGTAGCTTGGAGGCCTTACCAGAAGCGGATGATACACTTGCACAAGTCACGATGGATGAGCGAGTGCAGACTCCTGCAGATCCCCCGTTTTTCCCAGCCCCCATCCAGCAGTCCAGAGGCCACGCCAGTACCCCTCCTTTCAACGTAATGAACAATTCGTCTCGTTCATCCGTCTTCAACATAAGCGGTCCCTTTGTATCTTCCTCTCCAGTTTCATCCTTAGATTCTGGTAGTCAGCTCGCAGAGTTTCCACAGAACCTTGACGCTCAGCTCAAAACATCGCCCTTCATCCAAGACATCCTGGAACGTTTATTGCGCTGCGAGTTCACTACTCAAGAGGTTCAACGAGAACTTCGCGATGTCCACCGCAAAGTAGATTTCCTTGTCGAGCGTTCACTCAACAATGCACTACAGGCTACCAATTCACAGCCAGAGTTCAAGGACCCCTTTGCACCTTCCGGCGGTCAGTCCGCTACTTCTTTGACTGTGCCAAGACCGTCTTTTAGCGTGGGCATTGCTCCAAACCAGTCTCCGCCACCCGACGATATATCTCAGATATCACAGCGCTTAAACACCTTGACCACATCCGTTGGTCAGCTTCTTGCACTACAAACACAGCAACACATCCAGGGCGCGAATTCTCTTGGTCGGCTTACACCTCGCACACCAGATCTTCCTCCGGGCCAGCCATTTGGACCCAACATCAGCCCCAATCCTGCGCTGCTGGGTCACACTCGACCGGAATTAAGGATTCCCCCCCGCGCTCCGAATCCCCCGACCCGAACATGGTCTGCGGGAAACCTTGACTTACCTCTGAGGGTCGACAATGTTGTAACTCTCGGGCGTAACGACCCCGTACGTGACAAACGCCGCTCCGTTACCGGAGGATTGATGCGTAGGGAGTCACTCGGTGTGAGTGCCTATTTCCAGCGCTGCATACAGCTCTGACTAGTGATTGATAGATCATTGATGGACAGGGCAGTGATTGGTCGGGTGGTTCTCGCGACAATGGTCCCATGGTTTCTAAATGGGAACAGTTGAACCTCGCACCAGACTTACTTCGTTCCCTGACTAAATTTGGGTGACTCCATTCTTCGTATAACCAATTTCCAAGGCTGATAAAGTCGACTACTAGTGTTGGCCCCCCGAATAAAATCCAGCAGCGCGCACTCCCCTTCCTTCTCCGGGGTTCGGACATCATCGCACAAGCTCCCCCGACCCAAGAACGTATTGCTGCATATGTCATACCTGCCATTCAAGTTGCTGTGGTCAATACGTCGGGGAGACCTCCCAACAGGGGTCCTCTCGCAGTAATGGTATCCACCACAGTGGATCAGGCTACACAGGCTCAGCGTATGATTCGCGACCTGGGAGGACCCATTGGCATCCGATCGGCATTAGGAGTTGGCACGTCAACAAGTGTGAATGACCTCACACAGGAGCTGCGCCTTCTCCAACAAAATATGCCACACATCATCTGTGGGACGCCACAAAAATTGCATGCGCTGTTTACTTCCCCTGGAGGTCTCACCGGGTCAGAAGTCCGTTTTTTGGTGCTCGATGAGGTCGACCAGTTGATTGCCCGAAATCTGCACGAGTTCGTCTTTAACATTGTCAAGCTACTCCCTCCCCCTAGGTCCCGTCCTGTGGGTGCCAGAACGCCGACACCGAATTCCAATGGCTCAGGACAATCATCATTTGCCTCGTTTGATACCAACAGCGCACTAGCTGGCATGGTAAACCCCGCACGGAGATATTCTGCCATCCCTCCGTCACCCCCTAGTGATTCAGGGAGCAACCCATCGATCATTGAGCGTCAAACCGCACTATTTTCGAACACAGTGCCTCAGGATGTTCTCAACCTTGCAACGGCCATACAGCTGAGAGAACCCGTCAGGGTCCTGGTACGCCGGGATGGAAACGTCACCAGTACGGAGACAAGTCAAGGTTCCAGGGGTTTACGCCAGTTTTACTTGTATCTCGCTTTTACGGCTGGTGGTCGCGCTGACTCGACGAATGCTGGTGTGCAAGGTGGCGGTCACGGAATCATCGGTTCAGGTAGGGGTGCTTCGAGCCTGGAAACGGCTCAAGCGCGAGAGTGGAAGCTGGATGCACTGGCCGACATCTTTGACGATATCGAAGTCACCCAAGCGATTGTTCATGTCGGCGGGATGAACGCTCTGGATTCCGTCGTGTACAAACTGGCGAGTCGTGGATTAGAAGCGATCCCACTCGTAAGCCGTTTTTTTATGTCGCTATCGAGCTAACCTATTTCGTCAGCATGGGGAAATGAATGCTGGAACCAAATTGGCAGCTTTGAACAAATTCAGAGGTACTGCCTCAGCCATGATGAGGCAACCTGTGACCAAGGTGTTGGTTGTCAATGAAGCCCAAGTCAAGTTCCCAGATATATCACATGTACCTCTTATCATCAACTATGGTATATTAAGCATTTCATGTTCCTCTTTCGTACACTAAAGGCTTTGTAGATCTGCCCAAAGCAGTAGAAGACTATGCTCACCGGTAGGTCTCTCGTACTTTTTCCCAACTCCTCTCATCTCAGCGTCGCAATAGCGTTGCTCCTGCCATCGCATCAAGCTACGCACGCGCTGGAGTTATCGTAAATTTCGTGACCGCAACAGGCGGGGATGTTGAGATGCTGCGCTCTATTGAATGTTTCTACAAGTAAGGTTCAAATTCGTTTGTACAGAACCCGATTAACTTCGCTCTACCCACAGGATAAAATGCGTACGTTCTTTCTACCGGAATAATGGTTGACGTATACATTGACGCATGTTCACAGCCTGAAGTTCCGATGAGTCTTCGCGATATTGTTTAAATTTGGTGGACCTTCTTCCTGTATCCCTACGTGCATGGGCCTATTTTGCTGAAGTCGAGGCCCTGATTTGCTTATTCAAACATCAGTTACCAGCTACTATATCAGCACATACAGGTAACCCCGGTCACTGATCTCCTATACCCGTATATCTCACACCCCAAAAACATAACGACCAGAACAAGCTGTTTCCGTACTAACTTGACTCGCCCGACACCTACTTTCCCAATCCTTACCACTGTATAGTAGATGTTTTCCTTTTCACTATGATTGCGTTCATTGCGTATACTGTGTTACATGAATTTCTGTCGCCTTCTAGCGAATACATATATTTTATACGTCAACGTTGGACTAGTAATATCTTGAGTGTACCATCTTCGCTGCATGATGCTAGATATTTTTCGGTAGGTGCATTCGTGGATTGCCAAGCCAACCTATGAATCTGATCGATGTGGGCAACACTGCAGCCAAAGATGAACACCCCACGAAAACCAGCAGGTAAAAGAAATCAATTTACCTAGTAGGAATCGAGCGTGCAACTTCCCATCTTGCAGGAGCAGCGAGTAAGTTGTAATAGATGACCACCTCTCCTGTTTCTAAACCAACGGCAAGCAACCGCCTGCATGCTCGTCAGATTCATCTCACAAACAAAAGGGAATCTGCCTTGCTCTGTAGCGTCTAGGGAACAAAAGGCAATTGCAGTCGCTGCTTCGTCGAATTTCAACGTGGCGAATGTAGGCCACCGTTCCGAATTAGCCTTTGGAGACCAGATCCTCACCTGAAACGACTCCCATGAATGGGTACAGTGAAAGCAGGTAAAGAGGCACATACAGTCTTGTCCCGTGAGGCAGTGGCGAACACGTCCCCTTCGCGACTCCATGCGCAATCCCAAATGATGCGTGCATGAGACTTGTCCGCAGCAACTGGGAAATAGCCTACACAGAGATGCATCACGCGAAGACCGAGTCATGCGAGGCAAGCACATACCGCCGCCACGCTTTTCGAATGACCGCCACGTGCGATCACGGCTGACAGTAACAATGTAACGGTCATCCGGGCTGAAGGCAATACGTGTGACTGTGAGGGAATGTCCTTCCAATGGTGAACCGAATAGCTGATATGTGGATGACGAGTACACGCGAACCACAGCGTGTTGTGCAGAGGTGGACTTGCAAGCAGTGGCTAGTAAATCACGCGCATTGGATGAAGTGATAGTTATTGACTGACCAGAGATCATATTCAATGCCACACGCTCATAGGGTTGTTGTAACGCACCTCGTAACCATGGCCAAAGACCTTCTCGATCTCCGGCCAGAGAGTTGTAGCCGCAAGTTCACCTTCAAAGGGTCGCCTATATGGTCGCGACGGATCTAATTGCGCTGGTGCTATCAGAATCCTGAGATGAGAACGGTAGTCAATTGGTTCAATTGAAAAGTCTGACCCTCGTTGACGGCCTTGTTTGACAATCCGAGTGGAGGTACATTGGCTGCAATGGGCCGCTCCTCCTAAAAGAGGGCATTAGCGTATTCGTACCCTGAGCCACTCCATTTATCCTTACCGTACTCTCTACCGTACCACGGACACCCAACTTTTTGATTGTTTCCACAAATCCTCGAGGGGCTTCAAAAATACGTGCCACTTTTTCGTCCGCGACACTCGCGAAAGTCCACGGACCCAGCCAAGTCGAGCCCGTAAGATCATATCCATGTACTTGAGGACGCGCAAGTTCATGCCACACGCCTGATGAATGCGAAGGAGAGGAAGACAATGGAATGGCACCATGGACGCGAGTCGTCTGGTCCAAGCTGACCCAATTAGTCTGATACGCGGATGCTATCAAGTTGACTCACCCAACTGAAACGACGTATTCTCCTGCAGGACTCCAGTCGAGATCCTTCACTGGCCCACTGTGCCCACTGATGGCACCGATTTCTTTCCAGTGCGCGGAACCTGGGTTTCCCTCTGTCTCTAGTACAGATCGCCAGCGTCTCCATCCCCCATTCCATCCCCAGCCGATAATCTCATCGCCATGCGTTGGTTTCGTCCACAACCCACCAACAAATCCACCAAGCCGTTGGCCACCAACATCACCAAACCGCTGTTGATTGACCCATATTGAACCTGCTGCTATGTCCCTAGATGACGCCAAGGGCAATATTTGGCTTGGAGACCACAGGATCAGAGAAGAGTCTGTCGAACTTGATAAAAGAATTTGCAATGATGAAGCGCTTGCCAGAGTAGATGGTGCCCATGCCAGCGATGTTATACCCGCTTCATGTCCGATGAGCAATGCATCGAATGTGATAGCATATTGTTGAGCCCTTCTCAGCGCTTGGTCAAAAGTAACCACAACAAAGTTGGGTAGAAAACACACTCAAGATCTCTGTATTTTACCGTCAAAACATGTCGTTTTAGCGATATTTGTCTTCCACCCTCTTCGCCTTCCGTTGGGTCCATGAGTGAGGCTTCGAAGGCGTCTAGTAGATCGTCGCCAAGCGTATTGGTGGAGCCGTTTATATCGTCTTGATTTTTCGGGTTCTCCAGAGCCCTTAAGTTCCACAATCTGATTGTTCCATCCTGCGAGCCAGAAGCAAGGATGAGGTGATTATCAGAAGAGCTCCCTGCAGATGGTGTCGGTGTACAGAATGCTAGGGCTCGAACCCAGTCTTCATGACCCGGAAGGGAGACAGAACGGATAAACTATGACGGCCTTAATATCCGGAAACATTGAATTACCAATGAGGACCCACGTCACTGTCAGAACGTGTTAAGATATGCACATTTCTATCGGTTCCGGCGATGGCAAGGATGGTGGCTATCAAAAGGAGATGAATCTGACGTGGACTTCAAAAATATCAGGTTTTAGACTAGAACGAACCTTGAGAACGAGGAAGGGTTGCCACGGCTAGTGACAGCGGGAGCTTGGGCTGTAGAGAGATGACTTGAGTCATCTCAACCTTGGCTATGAGACAAGAGAATCAGTCGGACTCTCAACCAATTAAACAGGAAGCTCTTGCGTACTAATTCCTTGTTCCTCGGAAATGCTCCATATCTTGACGGAGGAATCAGAGCCACCCGTTACTAGGAGTCCTTTAGACGCTGAGAGAGTCGAGATCGATTTGGAATGCCCATGAACGGTAACAGTATTTTTCCACTGACGTTCGTCGTAAATAAGAGAGAGTATGGGGATAGGAAAGAGTCTCCCTACCTTTTCGGCCTGTTGCCAGAACCGAATGTATCCTTTGTCGTCTGCACTCACGAGAAAGTCGTTGCACAGAAACCGCACGCAGGTCACCAGACCCTCATGGCCGACTAGCGTTTCGTAAATGCCCTTGTCAGTCTGGTCCTAGGGACTGAGAACGTCAGCTGAAGGAGAGCAAGAGAAAATCTGGCCATCTTGCATTAAGGTCCCACAACGCCACGAGACGACCTGTTCCAAATGCTACAACAGCAGTGTCGGTTGATACATGGGCCGCATGGTTGAAGCGGTTCGTAGACGCGGCAATGTAAGCGGTGGACACTTTGATTTGTTCCATCTAGTCGTGGTAGCGCCAGAAGGAAATTGATCTTATCATCATCACGTGGGGTAATCATAGATACTGCGTAGTTAAATCAATGCCATGAGCTTGGATATTCACTAGATATATCTCTTCCTCAGCTAAAATAAGAAGGCCAGACCTTGTGAAGATCATGTTGGCGCTTGTCCTGTTCAAAAAGAATTTCCCAATGAGATCACCCTCGGAATTCCATACGTGCGTTCCGTCCCCACACCCTGAATACACATTCCCCTCCGCGTCAACTTGGACGCCATCTGGGATGCCAGAATCACTGTAAGCAAAGACGCGACGATTTGTGAACGCATGGGTCACTGGCTCCACGTCAAAGCGGTAGCTATATCAGTGAGTAAGAGTGCTTGAGAACTTGCAATCAAGTGCAAGGAAACGTACATCGTGGCAGGACGTGCCTGATTGTTTCCTGACAACCCATTACATACACCCGTGTCGGTCCTGAATGTTTTCAAGTTCCTCAAAACAAGGTAAGCAGATGCCACCAATATCTTACTTACACAAACGCGTTTCTGCCGTCTCGGGTAAATGCAATACCATTCGGGTGTACGAATTTGTCGGCAACAACACGCACCCGGCCAGTCGATGGATCGAAGCGGTATACCTGGGAGGGTAACATTGGTTTGGGGCGGAATCCAAGCATGGAACCGTATCTACACGCATTTGTCAAATTATCCCGCCAAGCTAGGAGAACTTACGTGGGGTCCGTAAAAAACATGATATTCGTGCCAGGCAGCACCTTGATATCATTCAGGGCATTGAATTGCCTGCCGTAAAAATTATCCAGCAGGACCGTGGCGTTAAATGGTGGAATGGGGTTCACGAGTACGACTGAAGGGGGAAGAGAGGCACGTCCTGATGTAACGAAGAGAAGATTTCCCTTGTAAGGACCTGTGCCCCCATTGACCATCTGCACGGTCTCGGAAAGGTTCACCTGAGTAAGTGTGAGTAATGTCCTCTTGGCACACCAACTTGGTAAATGCTGACGGTCTGGATACGAACGTTGACCCCATCAGTGGTAGTCGCAAGGGACTTATCTACGTCTGTCATGTTGAGCATTGAGACAACACTATTATTGTGCCAGCCGCTATATCCAAAAGGGCCACCATCGTTGCTAGAAAAAAAAACGACGTCGAGTTCGGGGACATAGATTGGCGCCTCGTGAGCAAAGGCAAAGCCTAGGTGCGACGATACAAGTCGAATGACTGCATTTGGACCCGTTATGTCCAGAAAGGAGGGGTCGAAGACCTGGATAAATGGTGGTGTCGCATTGGTAGGGTTGAACCCCACAAAAGAGTCGTTTGTACGCCAATGGGCATAGTCTGCACCCACAACATTAAGCTCTAGTGGGTTAACATACTGGGCTTGTTATTAGTCTTGTCTCATACAACTCAGGAATGTAGTACATACCACAGCGCCAGGGGGTAATATGAGACCTGTCAAGTTATCAGCGGCCGCTGGAAACTGAGTTGACGCCACCGAAATGGCAACTATCACAGCGAACGCGACCCCCATCAAGTGGAAGGCCTGGAGAGAGATTCGACCTTGTTCTGAGTTCTTGTTTTTACTGATCATAGGTTGGAATCAGCCTGGATCGAAAGTCATCAAACTCACCCCTCCTGGACATCCCCGTTTTTGCCATCTCGCGTCGAACTTTCGTCCCTGGGCTGGGCACCTTGGCGACTCCAGCGCTCCATCTAGAAGTCGGCTACGCTCTAGCGAGGAGATTGAAACTGCCGCACAAACCCAAGTTAAGTCAGGGACCCCTTCTTTTAGTACCGCTGATACGTTTCACTTTCCACCAATCAGAGTAATGGCCAAGAACTGGTAAGTCATCAATTGCATAGACGTCACCGGCGATGGACCACCTACCCAACCTCACTGGTTTGAAGGAAAAAGAAAAAACTTCTTTGCAGTTCTATTCGCTCCGCTCACGTTCCATTGCTCCAATCTGTTCATTTGGCTGTCACGACTACACTCCGTTGATTCGGTCAGTGCTCTTGCTCGAATATGTATAATCCGAGTTTCACTTTCGCCTGTTAACCAGACAGTTCGCATTGCCTTCTGCCAATCTAGATTGCCCCCATCGTTCATGCTCATCAATATATTACTCAACACACGCTCGGGTTGGCTAACTTGAGTCATATTTCACTTTCCCATTTACATCGGCTTCCTCTCTGCAGGTTTTTTCGTTGTACATACAGTTTCTGTTGTGCAGATCACGAAAGTACACAGCCACACGTAGCGCTGCCACAGATGTGGCGTTTTACATGTTATTACGCTCGTTCTTGACTCATAATCCGTAATTCAGTGTAAATGAAGAAACCAAACACCCGGGCTGATTTCAGTGGCGAACCATACAGGGTTCAGTTCCTCCCAAAGCGATTATGCACAAAGGCCACCTGTCATGGCTGCCAGCAGTTCCTGGAAATATATTGGTGGTGCGGCCAATTTAATGGTCATCTCTGATCCCACAGCGTATCCCCCCATAAACGTGGATAAATCATATGCTATCTAGATCACCTGGTGCAAGGTCTTCGGCGGAGTCGCTACTGGATTGTCGTGCACCTTCGGAGTCTAGGCACAGTTGCCGTAACTTGCTGCACTTTTCTGTCCGAAGGCACCTTGCTTCATCCATGGCGTACTCTGTTGGCTCCGTGCTCTGAACCCGCTGCCAAAATCCAGTTATACTCCCTCGCATGTTATCCATGGCAATCGACACCGGTGTTATTTCAAGTAGGTTTTCAAGAGCTTCCTGGTTCTACTAACTAGTGGTCCACCATAGTCGCATCTAGCACCATCGAGTTCTTGATAACCGTTGTCACTCTTTTTCGACTGACTTTTCGATTGAGGATACAAAGACTTTGGTGGGAAGATGTGTGGGCAACGGTAGCGATGGTTGGTACAACAGCGTTTGCCATCGCCCTTTTGATATATTTTCAATCATGTCAGTCGTGCTTGATTTATAAAGTGCACGGACACAATAATTTCCCCATCTCTAGCAAACTTCAAGACAGCTATCGTTGCCAGTTGGATTTGCTCTTACGCGTTTACGAGTGTTGTGTGGTGCGCCCCTTCGTATTTCGTGATCATGTCGTTCAACAAGCAAGATGCAGGTCCGTTCGGATGAGTCTGCTTTACTCTGTAGTCCGCATCACCTCACCCTCCACTCGCCTTCGTAAATCTATGCGTGCTACTGGAGTGCTCTTCGTCGTTGTCTGGGTGTCACTCATCAGCTTGAAGACGTGGTGGTGTATAGGCAACACGAGACCCAAGTATGGTCGCCCGACATGTTCTATTCTGTATCCGATGGCAATTTTTGAAGTAACCGGTGGGTGTGCCAATTCTTTCATGGCCGGGCGCTCAACTCCTTGCAGCCGATTTTGTTGGAGATGTGGTTCTCGTTTCTTTATCTCTACGACATTTCTGGAAGGTCAAGCTTCCTCGACGACGGCGGAGGATGATCTTGTCAATATTCTCATCCAGCGCAGTCATGTCGACGAGCTCGTTGCTGCGTGCTATCGCTCAAATAATGAATAAAGAAGACTTGCTATTGGTGTTCGCCAACTTGGAGGTACGCCTTTGATGAAGCTAGCATCGTCGACCAAACTCAAGCGAAACCTTCGTAGCTCATCTCGTCCATGATTGTATGCAACTTGCTCGTTGTCGTAACATACATATACCGAGTGTGGATGAGTTCATCAGAGCCGGGGAGTTCCTCGGAAGATGATGACTTCACCACCCCGATGTCGAGAGACGCGATGTCCCTCACTACGGTAGATTTGGACTCTGTGGATTCCGCCACTACGGGACCACTTGCTGCCGACCAGAGACTGTACGAGTACATTCCTCCCTCACCTACCTTGGTAACCTTGTGATTCCCCTGGAACTCCGCGCCCCATACCTATCTATATCTAACTCATTGGGATGCACAGAACTCCCAAGCAGTTGTATACTCAATAACCCGATGGTTATATAAATGATATAGGTGAATAGACAATTTTCCCTGTCGGAGCGAAGATGGCTGAACTTCACCAATCATCGGCAGTGGATATTGACCGGAAGCATTTGAAGTTACGTGCGTCCGAGCTGATGGGAATATATAAGGCATCTACAAAACTTGCGCGCCAGAAAATACGAAACTCGCAACTTTGGTGCACTGGTGTTCAGATGAATGCATATAATAATCGGCTTGAAATTACAACTTGGCCATTGACATCAGACAAACATCAGCTTGCTTTGATCTATCAGGGGTACAGGTCACTGGAGCGTTGTATATGCCACTGCAATTCTCAGACTGATCACACAGCGACCTTAAGCCCGGCCTGCACCCCAGGACGTGCGAGGAGGCGTTCGACCCAAGCCTACGTAATAATGTTCGCCTCTAGTTCGTGGTTCATGTAGCGCAGGATGCTTACCTTTGTGTTTGGGACGGCATCAAGGTTGTCTATCCCGGCATATTCATAGCGGCGGACCCTGGTGCTGATGTATAAAAGAATAATCATGCGTCCGACAATGGACGTACCAGGGAAGAGCATTGAGGTCTGCGATGCTCAACTTGCCCTTTCCCGGACCGGCGAGGTATTCACGACCCTCAAGACGAATGTTGAGTACATTGTACAGCCGAGCAGTCTCGTCAATGTAGCCTGGGAGTGTTTCAAAAGACAGTGATCGAGGGAATTTGAGCACGTACGTTTCTTTCCATATGGGATATCCTCTTTGGCATAACGCACGAAGTGGGTTGCTGGAAGATATAAAAAAGTTAGGGTCACGTATGACCAAGCCGCTACAGAAACGAACCTTGGCCCTGCATAGGACCGATTCCCCCGTGCTATAGCAAGCCTGGTAAGCAGATGAAACGACGTTGCCATGGCACGCACAGCAAAAAAGATCCATTGGAGCATGACACTTTCATCATCGCTTCCGGCGGGGAAGCTGAAGAGACCTTTGGTATCGTACTTGCGGATGAGGTACAAGAGGATAGCAGCACTCTCAAAGACAACGAATGGCTCTGGCTTGTGCTCGCGATCGACAAGGACAGGGATGCGGCCATTAGGGTTCAGAGCAATGAACCATGGTTCCTTCTGGCGGTTGGTGGAAATATTGATTTTCTCGACCCTGTAGGAGCTATCTCACTGGGAGCTACATGGTGCACGAGTGGTCTTACTCGTAGTCCACAACGTCGCCATAGGCAGCTCTGAGTTCTTCAAGCACGGTGGACACCTTGATTCCGTTGGGTGTCGGCGCGGTGTAGAGCAGGAGGGGTTTCGACATGGAGGACAGGTTGAGAGAGGGGAATACATGTGGTGTCACTTATATTCCAATTGCTAATGACGGACCTCAGTCAGCATGCCATCCTTGAATCACACCATCGGTCGTGCTTGATCTTTGAACGATCAGAAATACCACGGTTCCACCGCCATCTCGAGACAGTTCGGGATGGCTAATGGTAGCCATTATATGTTCATGTAAAGTTAGACAATAGGAATCCGAGCATTTCGGAAATCTAGTTTCACACCACAGACCTGTTCGAATAAATATAACTCGATTGTCAAAATGACTTACTCACCTCGCCGTTCCGCATGGATCAGCAGAATTATACATGGGAATGATGGAAGTGGAACCTTGTACATCCTAGTAAGCGGGTGTCATTGCCATTGGACATGGTGGAGCCCTAAAGAAAAGATGGCAATATGCTAATTTTGGCAAAGTTCAACATGACCTGATCGGATTGACGTGAAATATCGGCTAGATACAGTGTTTTCTGGTGGTTTGAAGGCTTCTGAAACCAAACGGTCTTATAACGCTGCAAGACACTACTTTGATACAGTGTAGTCATACACGATACTCAAACTGTTTCAAGAAGGTACTTTAAGTCCGGCTTGTACCCCAGGACGTGCGAGGAGACGTTCCACCCAGGCCTGCGTGCGATAAGATTCACTTCCGACGCAGCGATTCATGTAGGATATCTACCTTGGTGTTTGGGACAGCATCCAGGGTTTCTATCCCGGCATACTGATGACGACGAACCCTGGAACTGATGCATGAGAAGACAACCGTCGTCGTTGGACCAACGACATACCAGGGTAGAACATTAAGGTCTGCAACACTCACTTTGCCCTTTCCTGGGCCAGCAAGGTATTCGCGACCTTCGAGACGGATGTTGAGTACATTGTACAAACGAGCAGTCTCATCAATGTAGCCTGGAAGAGGGTCTAAAATGACGAAAATCAAGGTAGATTTAGCACATACGTTTCTTGCCATACGGAATATCTTCTGGGGCATAATGTCGAAAGTGGTGTGCTGGCAAAGATGCAAGAGTGTGGCCAGCAAACAGAAGATGCCAACGGTGACTAACCTTGACCTTGCATGGGACCGACTCCACCATGCTATTAGAAGGATGGGGTGAGCAAACGAAGACATATCTCCTAGCCACATACAGCAAAGAAAATCCACTGGACCATCACGCTTTCATCGTCACTCCCAGCGGGGAAGCTGAAGAGACCTTTGGTATCGTACTTGCGGATGAGGTACAGGAGGATAGCAGCACTTTCAAAGACAACGAATGGCTCTGGTTTATGCTCGCGGTCAACAAGGACAGGGATACGTCCGTTGGGATTCAGAGCAATGAACCACGGCTCCTTCTGACGGTTGGACCAGATATCAATTTTCTCGACCCTGTGCGAGTCTGATCAGGGCGATGGTGATGCAGGACGGGCCTTACTCATAGTCTACGACATCGCCATAGACAGCTCTGAGTTCTTCGAGTAAGATGGACACCTTGTATCCATTGGGAGTGGGCGCGGTGTAGAGCAGGAGGGGTTTCGACATGGCAGTCAGCACAGATGATGTATACCCTGATGCTTGCTAATGTTCTCCTCGATCCTATGTCTTTTTCCCATCCATGTCCATGTTGCCCCGAAATCTCTTCCGCATATCCAACTGGTGGTCGTCATTTGTTTGTGCCGCAGCTCAAGACGAGGACGTACCATGTTTCGCTTGCAATCATATGTAGCCTTTCTCAAGTTCTGACAAGCCTCTGGTAGCTCGTCCGTGTGATGCTTGAGACATTCCGACGGCAGTCGTCCTTGTTTTTGAACACAGTCTGACTCGAGAAGACACGTCTTCAATGCCCCGAGTAGCTCTGAACACGAAGACGACATGGTGGTCGTGTGTGACTCGCTTGTCTGTCGCATCCCACCATGCAGACACTCCTCCGCTCGACCCCCAGCTTGGTCCGCGTACCCCACCGCGCAGTGCTCGCCGTCTCTGGCAGCGACGCCACGCATTTCCTCAACGGTCTGCTCGCAAGCAACCTCCAAGGTCGTCCATGCTACAGCGCCTTTCTCCACGCGCAGGGCCGCGTCCTCCACGACGTCTTCCTCTTCACCTCTACCGCGTCGCCCTCCACCTATCTCATCGACCACGACCCATCCCCGTCCGAATCTCCTCCGCTGCTCTCTTTGCTCAAACGTTTCGTCCTACGCTCCAAGGTGCGCATTCGTGATGTGACAGAAGAATGGGACGCGTGGGCGGCATGGGGCCCTTGCCAGGACCAACGGAGATCCTGGCACTGGGCAGCAAGTGGTGCTATCGAGCCCGTCCGGCACGATATCGACCCTTGGCCTTGGGGCACAGAGCACGGCGTCGTCCTTGACCGTCGTGCACCTGGCATGGGCCGTCGACTGCTCGTCCCCAAAGGCGACAAACGTCCGTCGTGTCACTTGACGCTTGTTCTTTCGCTCACATTGCTGCTGTTGCATAGCCAAGGAAGCTTTTACACATGATGAACTACCGGCAGATGCATACCTCCTGCATCGGATACTGCATGGCGTGCCAGAAGGCAGCGCCGATATTCAGCCTCTACATGCATTCCCCATCGAGTCCAACCTCGATGTCATGGGTGGCCGTACGTGACGATTCCAACCCCTGATTCACACTGACACTGACATGCCCTTGCGTTGCAGTCGACTTCCGCAAGGGGTGTTATGTAGGACAGGAACTCACAGTGCGAACCTATCATACGGGTGTGGTACGCAAACGAATACTCCCAGTCCTTCTCTCCACGACGTCGGCAAGACAGTGTCCGTCATTACATCTCCCTATCAAGCCTTACTTGATCCCCTCACCCGCTGCTCGGACCCCCCGTCTTCGTGGAACGTCTACACTTCTTTCCTCCATCGCTACGCCATCCGTGGGCCCTGGGACTGCGGTCGGCCTCGCTCTACTCCGCTTAGAACACCTGCGTCCAGATACCGCCTTGTATGCAGACGAACCAGACGAAACCAGATGGAAAGTAGAACCTTGGTGGCCTGACTGGTGGCCTGAGCGATCATCAAGCGAGAAAACAATAGATGTAGACTGACAGGTACTGTACATTAGCAGTGTGAATGAACAATCATCAGGCTGCATCCTCGGCGACGACGTATGCGAGGATGTACCCCCCGTCGTGGCTGACGGAGACGTGTAATCTTGGGTGTGGGTCACCAGTGTTGGGATGGTAAACGAGTGTGGGTTTGGTACCCGTCTGGAGATCGAACGTGGTGAACGTCAACTCCTTCCACGTCGGCCTGAGTGGGTACAACGCCTTGTAAGCTGCCTCTTTCACTGCCCAGCTGTGGTTGGTTAGATACTTGCGGTACCGGAGACGAGTACCCACCGCACACCCAAAAATCGCGTGGCATCGTCTGGACTTTGGTGCTGGCTGAAAGTACTTTGTTCTGATGGACTAAGAATGCGCAAGGCAATTTTGTTCGTGCCTCGTCGGTTGATCAACGCAGCCATACGCGGGATGTGCAAGAGGTCGACACCAATACCGTAGATGATGGTCATGGTTACAAGACGGTACGACTGGTAACTCGGCAAAGTAATCACTCCGTGTCCGCAAAATCACCCTCATCCAAGTCTCGTGGCTGTTTCGATTTGTACGTGAGCACCAGACCTCTCACCAGCCGACGAACATACCTCTTTTGGTTCTTCATCCTCCCCATATTGCATCGTAAAATCAATATGACTGACAACGATTTCAAGAGATTCGGTCGACGTGAGGTCCAGAGGCAAGAAAGAAACAAGCGGGTGGTCCTCAATCTGAGATGTGATGATCATCTCGAGCGAGTACGAAAGAGAGGTCGTACCAACTGAACAATGGCCCTGTTCAACTCATGGAACCGGCTGTTCTCTCTTTCCGATACTTTATCATGCCCATCGCGTGCGTTCGCAAGTAGGAGTGGGTCGGGATCAAGATAACGTGCAATGTCGCGACGTGCTCGTCTGCCATTTCGTGGTTGAGTGGTGTCCGAGGAAGAAGATGGCGAGACGAGATCCATTTTAGACATGATGTTTATCCACGGAACTTCGAGGTTGACCATGGCAGACATGGCAGAGAGGACTCCACTGAAAGTGAATCAGACCAAGCTGGTGATGTGACGGATGGAGAACCTAAAGAATTTGTAGCGGTCTTCCATAAATTGGGATTCGAGAAGATACACCGCGCAGGTCCTGAGGCCCATTCGCTGCAAATTGCGAGCGAGCGAGGGGAGGAATGGATGATGCGTATACAGCTCAATTTGGCCTGGATACATGAGTCTCTTGACTGGCACAACGAGAAGAGGTACGCACCGGGACAATCGATGATGAGATAGTCGTCGTCGAATCCGCCCAGTTCCTCCTCGAGCCAGTCCATGTTCTCCAAGAGATATCTGGCCACGGACGTCGGCATATGCCCAGCGAACGCTGGCGGGAACACTCACTCACTCGAAGCAATACACAAGACCACCGTTTGGGCCCATACCCATCTCGGACATGATGTCCTCGAGCGTGACGAGTTCCCTGATGTCGATCGCGGGCTCGTACTCAAAGGCATCCCCTGTCGCGGCGGGGTCGAGATTGACGATGTGGGCAACGCGTCTGGAGAGCTGCAGATGGGTCGCAAACGAGGTGCAGAAGGTAGACTTTCCAGCACCAGCTGGACCAGTTACGAAGACGGCGTAGCGCATCGGGTACGACGAGGAGACGAGATAAGATGGATTGCAACTCCGCACCGGCCAGGCTTGATCACACACCACCACAGGTCATGTCGAGACCTCCGCTGTTCCCCCAGCAGTCTGCGTCTGGGATTGCGGTGGACCCGCGCACGCTCGAGCGGGTCATTCCCGAGTCGAAACGACCAGACGGATCGTGCGTGGCTGGCTTGCAGCTCAACCGTTTGCTAATGTACGTAGCGTACGGAAGCAAATCAGGATTCGGCCTGGATTCACGCCTCAGGAGGATGTTTCGCGCTTCCGGGGTACACGCCAACAGGCTATGGACGCCGTTTCCCTCCCCAAGGGACACATTCTTGGCTGGGTCGGACCGTCCTCGGAATCGCAACAAAAGGCAAAAGGTACCAGCGCTCCACCGCCGAATAAGAACGCGAAAAAGCGAGCGAATAGAAAGGCAAGGGAGGCAGCGGAAAAATCCCAAGCGGTGAAAGACGATTGGGAGGATGAGGACGACGCTGAGAAGAGCGGCGCCGGTGTACAGACACCTGACACGGAATCCAAGGGCGGTGGTCGCACGACTGAAGACAAGGAGCCTGCACCGGAGACAACTCAAGGCGAGGAAGAGGTTACGGACAAGTTTTCAAAACTCAAGGTTTAATGAATGTGGTGAATGTCTTCATCATGCCATATAGGTCAAGTTACGGATTACTGGGTTGTAAAGTACATGTGAAATGGAGGTGTCATTGGGATATTTCTGTCTCTGAGGGTGTAGGAGGTGGTGGTGATGGTAATGGCGCTCTTTGTCTGTTGATCGTATACAACTCCATGGACACGATGATGAGGACAAGAAAGGCACTCAGTGCGGCTACGAGATCGGGATAAGAAAGACAAGTTGGAGGGGAGACGAAAGACAATCACCAACTGCATTGCGCATATTGTCCCACTTGACCTCTTCCATGCTCGCGCGGAGGTCACCGAGTTCGACGACAGACTTATTCAGGACTTCCTGCTCCCGAGATGAGAGATCGACAGGATGGGTATGTGCAGAGACACCCACCTCGATCATGATGCTCTGCTGTTTCAAATCTGACTTACTTTCATTCTTGCGGGTATCCAGTTCCATTTGGATCCTGAAGGGGGGTCCAAACGGGACATTAGAGAAGAGCTAGTCAATGAACGTACTCGTGCTTGAGATTTCCAAGGTCTTCCTTCATCTTCACATCGAGCCTGTCGACCTCCCTGCGGAGCGCGGTGATAGTGGCACGCATGGCAGCCGTTTCGTTTCGGGAGCGAGCACTCTGCTCTGCTCTCATTTCAGACAACGCAGCGCGGAAGAGGTATGCTTGCTATCATTGCGAGTGGGTGACGAGGACACGGCCGGGGGAAGTGTACGTACGTTGCCGAGGTCCTTCACAGTGAGGCCATCGCGCTTGACTCTTCCGATGCGGTCGACGAGGAGGGCGCGGGTTGCGCGCATAAGGCTGCGGGCCGTCGGGGATGGGAAGGAGCGTTCGAGGGCAACGAAGAATGCATGGGTATGGAACGGCGGCGGGGAGTAGGGCGTCGTTGACGCGGGTGGGCGGGCAGGGACAGGCGGGCCCGCCTTGTCGTGCTGCAGACGGACGAGGGCGCGCGACAAGACGGTTCTATTCATTCCTCATATCCGAATGCCGATCCGAACCTACTACTACGACTACTCCTACCATCGCAGAGGTCGCCAATGAAATCGCAGTTGGCTCACAACGTCCCTTTCTGCTTCATCCAGCCCAGACGGACCAACCCATCCTGCACCCTCCACACCCCGCAACAATGCCCGTCCCTCCAAAAAGTCTGCTTCATCTTCGGTCCAGCAGATCGACTCATCAATGTCCGTTTCACCCATGCATGAATCCCGAGGGTCGGCCCCTTCGATGTCGTCCACATATTCCGGCACCATCAGGTCGCAACCTTCAGGCTCACCTACCAAGGGGTGCCAACCCCATATGTCGCCCCGTTGGTCGACATCGTCGGTGATGCATCGATCGCCTTGGGTCTCCGTGACGGCGGACTCAAAGTAGCCAATGTTTGATCCTACTCCCAGTTCCGAAGGTACATTTGCTCCTCTCCAGCAACCTTCGCATGGACAGTCGTTGCCTACGAACCCATGTGGCGCCAAATTGTACCAGGTCGGAATGCCCAAGGGTACACTTATCAAAGAGTTCCTTGGCGATGCTCCTCGGTCCATCGTCTGTACGTCCGGTTTTGCGTCCCTAAAATTTTCACTCTCGACGTCTGGTACATCGATAGCGTCCTTTAGTCTTGTTATCGGTCCAGGATTTGCGGTAAACATCTGGTCGAGGCCGGGGTTCGGTTCAATAAAGTACTTGGAAGTCACTGGTCGCAGAGGTCGCAGATCGGTGGCTTGGAGATCAGCAACTCGGCATCCTACCTGGGATGCCGAATGGGAAGGATGGAGTGACGAAACGTCCGCGGCGTGGGGAACGAGAGGCTCATAGCCAAGATCTGATCCAGCTTGCGACGAGCCATGAACGATGGGTCCGGTCCGTGATTGACCCTGGATAACTGACAAACTCCAGGTCTGGGCCCTATTTCGGCGTTTCTCGTATTCCTCGGTCACATTGACAGACGCAGACCATTCTGCATCACGCAGGTTGAGTATGACGGGAGCGGATTCTTTGGTTTCGGGCTCGCTCGAGACACCACACGCGGAAGACGGAAGTTTGCTCTGTATTTCAATGTCCCAAATTTCTGATTCGGCTGCTGTACGGGTCGGTGTTCCCGATTGCTTGTTCAAAGCGGGCGTCTTGGCACACCTGCCTTGCTTGCTTTTTGTGCGATTCGTGGTGTGGGCCGCTCGGGGAATGGACATCGAGCTATCATCTGAATCATCGTCGCTCTTGGAAGTGTCAGCGATCCGCTCACTCGACTTGTTCAAAAACGCCGACTCGGAAAACAGTTCATTCCTCGATGCTGAACCCATGAGCACTAATTTTTGACCACAAAATAGAGTAACTTACAAGACTTTTTTGTTGTTACCCTTTTCTTCACGGATGCCTTCCCTTTGCTAAAAACACCGAGAGAGGGCGCCGACCTCAGCTGTCAAATAGTACGTGAGAGCACGCAGCCGAGGATGCATGAAATCACCGACCGTGAGCCTGTCTTTGGTAACGTTCGTAGCGGAAAATCCATACAGCAGTGCCAACTCAGCGGGCTGCTTTGCTTTTCCTTTCTTCGCGGCCACGGTGCGTACGTTCTCTTCGTCGTCCTTTGGCGGAGGGTCCACAATGGCGCGTTTCTTGCGCCTACGCTCTCGGCGGTCTGCTAGCCCTATGCGAATTCAAGAGGGCGAGTGTGCCATGTACGAGAGTAACCTACTGACTGCATGTTCGTTGTCTGGGGTGGTGGCTTTCCTGCATTTGTTTCTTGGCTTGTCCTTGTCGCCTTTGACGGGGTCTCGAGCGTCGTCCGCAAGCTCGGCTCCGCGCTTGCTCGGTTTAACGAGCGTACGAGGGCGGAGCACAGGGGTGTCGAAGCCAAATCCGAGGTTGCTCTGGGGAAGCTTCGTTGCCTCGCCCACGACATCCTCTGTGGTGTACGTCGGTATGTAAGCCCTCTGTCGCTCCACGTACTGCTGCACGAAACGCTGTCTGTCTTGCCCGTTCATTGTCATGGTGTTGGTTATTACGTACGGTTGGTCGGGCGGATAAAGTCGACAAACTTGTTATAATTTTATTCTTCTCGTGAAACACAGCGGTTCGTTTTGTACGGACATTCCCCACATTCTTCGCATGCTACAGCTAACCTGAACTTTCTCCCGTTCAGACTATCTCCCATGAAGCGCAGCGCTGGCGCTATCGGAGATGCAGACACGTCGAGGAGCAAGCGTTCCAAGACGTGTTCTCAGCTCTATTTTGCCGATGCGGACCCACCCCCATTGACGGTCACTATTCGTCAAAAGGAATTTGAACCAACCCCCGCGTTCGATGCCTTTTGGCGATTGGCAGCTGAAAGGCACGCCATTGATGAAAGGCGTCGCACAGGTGAACCTGCCCCGTAAGTGTTCCTTGGCTGAATCCCCGCCGCGTCTGACAACCGTCGTAGCTGGACAACGGACCCCATTCTCGCCAGTTACAAGTTTTGCAACACGTTCCGGATCCTCGACCGGGTCAGCCAGTACATCGTCGCCGAGGTTATCGAAAAGGGTCCACAGCGACGCGAAGAAGTCACGTTCCGTGTCCTCCTCTTCAGCACGTACACCAGCATCCGAACGTATGAGACACTGCGCAAGAACATCAAGCCCTTTACCTGGCAGGCTTATAAACGCGCCGACTACGAAAGGGTCCTCCGTGACTTGTACGACAATGGGGTCGCCATCTACACAGGCGCATATCAGAAACCAGCACCCGAATTAGGGTTTGCGGAGAATTTCATGAATCACCTTGCATTCCTCGAGGTCCTCATGCGCGAGTTGCCTGCCCAGCTGAGCGACGCAAAGTACATGGCCGACATCTTTGATTACCTGTGCACATTCAAAAGTGTGGGTTCCTTCACCGCCTACCAGCTCATTCTGAACTTGTCTTATTCCAATGTCATCAACTTTTCCGACTATGACTTTGTGGAGATATGCATCGGGTCCAGGAGGGGGCTACAGAGGTGCTTTAGCGAAACCGTCCCCCGCGCAGCGGAAGTTGACATTGTCCGCTGGATGCAGATGTCCCAATACGAACACTTTGAACGATTGGGCATCAGGTTCAATGGTCTAGGTCCCGAGAATTTTCCCATGATGCTCTGTGACATAGAGCACACATTGTGCGAATTGGACAAGTATATCCGCAAGTGCACTGATAAATCCCCGAGTCGTTCATTCGTTCCAGCCGGATCGCTGGGCAAGCTGCGACTCCCTAAGGCCTGGTCGCACAAGTCTCGACTCGCTCTTCGTATTAGATCCGAGCGAGAAGCTGAGGCGGAAGTCCTAGAAAAGTTCATCGTGGAATCCATCAAAGGCCACAGAGAAGTGAATGGTATGCGAGAGTTTCATGTCTTCTGGGAGGGGTACCCCGAGGACGAGGCTACATGGGAACCTGAGGATTCGCTCATGGAGGACGCACCGCGCATCGTTCGCGCATATCTGAAATCCATTCGGGGTACGGGCATATTCTTCAGTCTACACAAACACTGATTTGACGTCTGCTGGTGTAGGAAAAGCTGAAGGGGGGTGAGGGATCTGCTGAGAGTTGGTTGTGAGAGAAAGAAGAGCCTGGCGATGACTGGGTGAGAAAGGGCTACCTTATAACCCGCGGTACCAAGTATGGCTTCCACGCTGTGATGACGTTTAGAGCGTTAGTGGCCATATGAGCAATATGAATCTCGTAAGACCGTTACACTGACCGGTTACCAGTGAGTACAAGTCGGAAGAACAGTGAACAGGAGACATCGCTGTTCTCTTTACTGCCGAACATCATCGCCATGCCATCTCCCCCGCCGACTCCTATTCACAGGGTTTCAACCGACCAACGGTGTGAGGTACAATGAGGTTGGAGTTACTGACCGCAGCTTTACCCATGTGCGTGCAGCGTTGCCTGTTGGTCGAAACAACACTGTAAGGAGATGTTGTCAGTCGCCTTGCTCACCCCACGGAGGATAATGATTGTCCCACCATCCTATAGCACCAGCCGGGGTAGCCTTGGCCCGACACACACATATGGCAGAAGGTGAGGATAAGCCAAGCCCGGAATTAATGGCACGAAAAAAAAAAAAACTCTTGCAAATGATGTGGACAGTCGTATGATTCTGTTCAGTTGCCTCTGCTGATGCCTCTGATCAAGTTGTTCCTCAAAAATCCTAATGCATGATGGTTCTTCAATGCACCTGACTCGCGAAGATCATATCAGGTCCAACAGAGATGCAGTCTCGACTCGGTCAACACAAACACAGGGCAGCCTGACAAGTGCCCATCTTCGTTCACTCAGGCAACGCCGTACATTGGGGTCAAGATTTGAGTATAATGTGAATACTATGGCCATTCATTTTACAGTTTCTGGATTATAAGAGCAGATGCAGCACCACCCTTGGGAACAGGTCAGAGACTGATAAAGACGAAGTACACTGACTCACTCCATTGCAGATACCCGCCGCCCCATATTCACCGGCTTTCAGAGCATGGACAAGGGAAACAACGATCCGAGCCCCAGAGTTTCCAATAGCGTGTCCAAGAGCGACAGCACCACTAAGTGAGTTCTCAGCTTGTGACCACAACCATCGGGTCATCACAATTGCTTACCCGTCAATATTGATTTTTGCAGGGTCAATCCCCAACAGCTTCTCTGCAAGACGAACGACGACTGAGAAAGCCTCATTTATCTCGAACCGTGCGATGTCATCTTTCGTCAGGTTAGCTCTCTTCAGTGCCTCGGGCAGGGCAACAGTAGGAGCCGCTGGGAAATCGATAGGTTCAACACCAGCATCCGCATATGCTGGTTCCCCGAGAGTTAGCGATCAAGTGATTGATGAATAGGTCGAGAAGAACCCACAGATGACCTTTGCAAGAGGTTTCACGCCCAATTCCTTGGCCTTTTCCGCCGACATGAGGATCAAGGCAGAGGCACCATCGTTCAAGTTGGATGAGTTGGCTGGTGTGATGGAACCACCAGATTTGAACGCAGATTTGAGTGAGGGAATCTTGTCAAAGATCACTTTCTTGTACTCTTCGTCCTCATTTACTACTGTATCGCCTTTCTTCCCCTTGATTACAACTGGGGCAATCTCCGCCTTGAAGACACCCTCTTTCCAAGATTTGTCGGCGCGCTTGTATGAAGCTACAGCATGCGCGTCCATAGACTCCCGGGTAATCTGATGCTTCTCAGCAGCAGCTTCTGCGCAATTGCCCATGGCAAAGTTGTTGTAGACGTCCCAGAGACCATCGACCTCGACAGAGTCTCTTGTCTCAAATTTGCCAAATAGAGGGTTCGTACGCGGCAAAAGGAAGCTGTTGGTACAATCATCAACGGCAGAGGGCAAATGGATGGGGATATAACGGACGGTGCATTACTCATGCTCTCCATGCCTCCCGCAACGACGACCTTCTTGTACCCAGACTCGATAGTCTGGGCAGCAAGTATGATGGACTTGAGGCCACTCGCGCAGACCTTGTTGATGGTCGTCGCGTCCGAGGATGTCTTCATACCTGCACTGAGAGCAACCTGGCGAGCTGGAGATTGACCGACGCCTGCCTGGACGACATTGCCAAAGTAGATTTCTTCTGCTTCTGTGGGATCAACGCTTGATTCCTGGAAGGCATGCTTGAGGGCAATAGCGCCAAGCTGCGGTGCAGTGAGCGTCTTGAGTGATCCGTTGAGCGATCCGACGGGCGTTCTGGATGCAGCAACGATGACGGCTTCGTGCGTGGACTGTATGTGTGTGTCAGGACATGGGGACAGCGCGGCGGACGGAACAAACCATGGTGCGGGAGAGAGAGGAGAAGAAAGCGGGGCGGGAGAGAGAGGTAAGGCGTGTTGTCAGAATCATGAAGGGCTTTTAAAACGTGCAATAAAGAATAAATCGGGCCACTCCGACCAGAGACGAATGAAAAACAGGCGTTGGCGAAAAAAAAAGTGTAATGATCAGGCCACAAACAAAGCGACGTAATAGTACTTGCGGGCACCGAGTCTATATCAGCGTGTGGAACGTTCTCCAAGATCCACGACACAGCCGAGCACCAGAAACCACGCATCTAACCACCGCATCGGTCCAGCCGGGTCCTGCAGACGCGTCTCCGACCAGGCTGCCAACATCTCTTCAACCGCAGGACCAGTCTCACATGGGTGGAGGTACCAACACTGTGAGCCGAGACATGGATGATCACCGAATGAGAGAAGCGGGAAATTGGAAGCCGGATCGCCTATCGAAAAGGTAGTTGCCTCCATGCCATCAAGTGCGTGCTTGCGAAACAGCGAGGTGTGCATGATCTCCGAAATGCCAATGGGTGAACCAGCTGAGCGGGAATGTAGCAGGAACGGGCAATCGGGTGTTGCACGTACTGGAGTCATACACACAAAAGTAAAAGGTTGGTACTTGAAACGTCGCGGAAAATACGACGGACTGGTGGCATGTGAGGTGGTCGGGCCCAGGCATGGCAGCTGCCGGGTCATCCGTGGGCTCGGGTGGGTCACTGTCAGCGGATTGTTTCTGCAGTGGTGTAGTTCTGTGCATGTAACCAAGTCCCCGTAGGACGGGGTGTTCTACCCAAGTCCAGTCATGTCGGTGTTGCACGAATGTCTTGCATGCTGTCTCGAACAGTGAGCGGGACCATGTCATCTCCCGGAGGATGTGGCGTGAGAATGACTGTAACAGCACCTAGATCAAGGTTTAAGCCACCGCTGGCCAAAACACGTCAAGTATCAGCCCACCGTCGACTACACACACCACAGCCAGTCCCACTTCATCTCCACCATGGCTGTAGGAAAGGTACGTGTAGCGTATTACAACCACTCGTTTCCTCACGTTCTCCAAGAACAAGCGTCTCTCCAAGGGTAAGAAGGGTATCAAGAAAAAGGTTGTTGATCCCTTTTCTCGCAAAGGTACGCGCCCTCTACTCAAGATAACCTTCACTTCAACCCTCCACAGAGTGGTATGACATTAAAGCCCCCTCCACTTTCGAGGTGAAGAACATCGGAAAGACTCTTGTCAACAGATCACAGGGATTGAGTATGCATGTGCTCTGTTAGCTCCACCTTCTCTGTTGACCGCGTTCTACAGAAAATGCCAACGACTCACTAAAGGGTCGGATCATTGAGGTCTCCCTTGCTGACCTCAACAAGGACGAGGAACAGTCCTTCCGGAAAATAAAGCTACGGATTGATGAGGTGCAGGGCAAGAATTGTCTCACCAACTTCCATGGGATGGACTTCACCTCGGACAAGCTCCGTTCGCTCGTTCGCAAATGGCAGACTCTGATCGAGGCACACGTGGATGTGAAGACGACAGATGGCTACCTGCTTCGCCTCTTTGCCATTGCCTTCACGAAGCGCCGTCCAAACCAAGTGCGCAAAACGACCTACGCCCAAACGGGTCAGATCCGTGAAATTCGCAAGAAGATGTTTGAGATCATGACTCGGGAGGCGTCGAGCTGTGATTTGAAAGAGTTGGTGCAAAAGTTTGTCCCGGAGGCAATTGGTCGTGAGATTGAGAAGCACACGCGCAATATCTACCCACTACAAAACGTCTACATTCGCAAGGCCAAGATCCTCAAGGCACCCAAATTCGACATTTCGAAACTGCTTGAACTCCACGGCGAGTCAACTGACGTGAGTGTTTTACGCGCTTGATGGATTCTTGCGCTGACCGTTTCCGCAGGAGACCGGCACGCGGGTAGTGAAGGATTTCAAGGAGCCTGAGATCCTGGAGTCTGTCTAAAACATCCTTACGTCCTACTGTCCCGCTCTGTATGACCTCACTGCACGTATCCTGATACAAGTGTTACCCGTTGCCCCTTGATTGCCTACGTGGAATAAATAAGCGCACGAACAAGCGGATCGGTTCGAGTTGAGGTAATTAGCACCTGAATTTAAGTATCATAGATTCCGGCATCACGCTCTAGTACTCCCTCCACTTCCCCCACTTTCTTTTTTTCCCCTCCCCAGTGTCCGTCATGTCCGACATCGTTTTTTTGCGAAGTATCCTCCCCGTATACCCAGACTTTCCCAAGCCGGCATGTTCTCTCTCGTCGAGTGTTGTGCGTTCTCAAGCGTTCTATTCATCAGGGCGTCTGTTTCCTCGATATCTTTCCCATTTTTCGTGACCCCCTCGCGTTCGAGACATTGATCACACATTTCGTCTATCATATCACTTCCCACACGATACCCAAGGCCGTCCGCAAAAAGGTCGATGTCGTCGTTGGCTTGGACGCGAGAGGGTTCCTTATCGGACCCATTATCGCACTGCGGTTGGGCGCGGCTTTTGTGCCGGTGAGAAAAAAGGGAAAGCTTCCAGGACCCTGCAAACAGGTCTCGTACGAAAAGGAGTATGGCACCGTGCGTTGCATCTCTCTCGCCTATACTACCACCGACGTGTTCCTGCCAACAGGACACGTTCGAGATGCAGGAGGGCAGTATCCAGCACGGACAGAACGTTGTCATCGTGGATGATCTCATCGCCACTGGTGCGCCCATACGTGGTCTCCACGTCGTTACTCAGTTGCATCTTTTCCTAGGTGGCTCTGCTGGTGCGGCGGGCGCACTTGTCCGCATGCAGGGTGGGAATATCCTTGAGTACCTGTTCGTTGTCGAAATATCCTCTTTTCGAAAGCACTGGAACCTTGAGGACCCCGTCTACTCGATCATCCAGGAGTAGGGCACGACTACCACGTCAAAAGTATACTTATTCTCTTTCTCTCTCTCTTTTTTTTCTGTTGAATTAGCTGTGAGACGATAATTATACGCTATTTTGGGTGCTGTGCCAGCAACCCACGAACGTTGCTGTTCGCTCGGTTCGCCATAAATCCGGAATGAATGAATCCCATTAGGGGTCAAGTAATGAAACGTCAAAAAGAAATGCTTGGCCGCTTCTGTCGTTTCTAGGTCACGTGAGGACCCTACCGATGTAGGTTTAAACCATCACCTGGGCAACTGATCTCAATTAAGACATTCAGGTCAAGTTTCTCCGCTCAAGGTAGAGGTGTTTCACAGGAGGGTGAGACATCGTTCCTGAAGCAGAGCTCCAAGCTTACTGACTGACACGGTTTGGGTTCCTGACTAGTGTTGCTCATGCCTGAGACCGGAAGCGGATTCATAGAATGCGCATACGTTCTTGAGATGAATCAATAATGCAATTGTAATTGGGGTGACTTGGTATGAATGAATGTGTATACTGCGACCGAAGGGCGGGTGTTGTCGCAGCGTTAAAACGCAAATAGTCTGATTTTTATAGTATAGCAGGGCCAGGGCCAGATGGGAGGGGGTTTGCGGTCTATTATACCAATAGCCGTGTGTTCAACAGGGGGTGCCCGTTGATGTACAATACACGTGGTGTCTGGTCTTTCTGGTTGTCGCGGTCGCCTCCGGCCTTGGGCTGGGTGGACCATCCTTCGGGTTCGATAGAAAATAGAACATTCCCATATCCAAAGACACCAGAGGAATCCAACATGGCCGAAATGCTCTGCCCCGCCTCATGCGACAATAGTACGATTGCAACGTCTTGGAGCTCGCCGGCTGCGGCTACCTCATCCGGGGTAGTCGAAGGGTTGATGGGTGTATCATCGGTGTTAACAACGATGACTCCTGAGGCACCTGCGTCCCGAGCATGGACGAGCTTCTCTAGGAAGGTGCATTCACCCCTCCATAACAATATGGCATCGCCAGCAAAGTCCTGCTCAAAGGGTCCGCATCCAAGCAAATTCTTGCCGTCTTTTCGAATCCGAACCCCTTCAGGGCGCCCAAATGTTGGCGTTGGGAGCACTGATTTGGTTACGTCGGCACCAAATGTAGCAGTGTGGGCGGTCACGTAGAATTCAGCATTGAAATCCACCATCCCAGGCCGAGACGGAAGCAGGGGGTCAATCGTGTCGAGGAATACCCGCAAACGGACGTCGGGGACACGTGAGGCTTGGAATTCATCTTCTGGTAATAGCAATGCTGTATCATTAATGTAAACCAACTGGCCAGTCCGAACAGAGTGTGGGCCAACTAGTTGGATCTAATTGAGCATAAAGTTGAGCAAAAACAAATTTACTCACGTCTGGTGATATCATAACCCTTTCCGTCAAGGCGACTGACTATATGAGTTCGGATTCCAGTAATGTTCTGGAGCAAGAACCCATCCGCCACCAGTTGTAGCTTCTGATTTCCTGGATTTGGGTCCTCTGAAACTACACGACCTCCTGGAGACATGATAAAATCATATGCCTATCACAGCTCGAGAGTCAGGGATCCGATTATTCAGCAAGTGGGCCTCACAAATGGTTCTACTTGAGGCAAGGAACACCAACCATCGGGGGACCAATAGCGTTCATCCAACTGTTGAGGTCTCAGCCCAATCAGCTCTCTTGCATAGTCAACGTCTGGGCGCGAGGCTATTCCACGGGTGAGCCCTGTTACCACACCACTTGGGACAAAGCCCTGGAAAGGATGGTATGCAGGGCATTGCAGACTTTCCTCCCTTCGGAGTCTCCGACGTGCAGATGACAAAGGCCGTAGTGCATGCCTCGGCAAAGAAAGAACGTGTCCTTCGGTGCTCAACACATAATTGGAATCGTCACTGTTCAGAGCATTCTCTTCATCAAATAGAAGGTACAGATACTGTGGCACATAGTCAGAACCATTCCAAAGTCCATAAAAATATATACCTTGAGAGTCTCTGAAAGTGTAAATGACTCCATTCTATCGTCTCTTGCGTTGGTACGCAAATCCTTGATTCCGGTGAGTCCACAGTCCACTTTTGCTCTAATAATGATGTCTTTCAGAACACGCTCTCCAACATCCAGATAGTAGGTGTCTCGGGTAGCCTGGCTGATGTATCAGTATCGGCGATCTAAGTTGTTACCACTTCTACTTACCCTGTAGAGATACCAAGTGGATTCAATGAATTCGGGGCGAAGGGGATATTGGAAAGATGTGGCCTGCATAGCATGTGTATCCCACACCTCGGGCAATCCTGAATGCCGTCTCCATATGTTCCAGTCTGCACAGAGGTCAAATCACGGTGGAACGAGGCACTATGCAGCTACTCACAAGTCAAGTGGAACTTGATAGCGTTGGCAATGTCACCACCGAGGACTTGCAAGCCAGGCCAAAAGGCAGAGAGCGAATCCATAGTTGTATACACTTGGTCTCCAGTGTGGGGGTTGACTGTACGGTACTGCAATGCATCGTCAATATCAAGAGGGGAGAGGGGAGATTATAATCTCACCCAGTGACCATCAGAAGAACGGACATGTCGCATAATCGCCGCGTACGCTTCTTGCCAAACATCCAAAAATTCAACTTCGCCTGCAACACGACGATCAGAACCGATACAAGAGATATTGCAAGAACCTACCACTTAAAATGTACCACTTCAGTGCGTACTCATAGAAAGAGTCTATGCCAGCACCAATTCCCGTTGTCTCTGGGTACATCCATAGCTAGGTGAAATTTCAGTAGGGTCAAAGAGCAGACGGGGTATGCGATTATCGCTTACTCCAGTCCAAATATTGATCGTGTTCGCCACCAAACCAAGGTCTGACTTGCGGTTCCAGAGTGCAAAAAATGCTTTGTAGGCGACTTTTTCGAAACGATCGTCACCAGTAAGTCTACTCAGAGTAGCAAATTCCAGTATTAAAGAACCTGCTCCGGCAGTACCTAGAATAAAATGAGTGATTGCCACAGAGCTGCAGAAATGACGCACAGGTATCTGTAGACTCTCCCCTTTGAACGCCGTGCCGCAGATTAAGCTGAGGGAGATGAACATTGGGGATTGAAGGATGTAAACAATGCCTACCCTAGCATATGGAAGCCCAGTTGGTGTCGCAAATGCAGGTAACAGTCGCTTTCCAAGGTCGTAAGCCATGTTCAAAAGTTGTCCCCGATACCATGGAAGATAAAATGGTTGGTCTGGCTCGCTGGCAAATATATGTCCAGACAGAAGCCCACCGAGAACACGGATCGTAGTCTCAAATACTTGTGGTTTTGTGTTTACGTCGAAAGAAACCCAATCGATAACATTCTTGACTGCATCTTGGAAACCTGGCGGATCATCAAGTACAACCAATGTATCCAACACATCAACAAGTGTGAGAGAAAAGTTTCCAGAAACATCATTGAATGCGATATTCGCTCTGACATGGCGTTAGCGTCATTCACTACACGAGAATACGATCATACGGGTTCTCCCAGTCTGGCCCCCTCCCTGTACAGGAAAGTGGTGAGAGCTTGGGTTGGTTAATAGTGTGTAATTATGCATTGGCGGACAACGAAGTCACCTCATCAAGCGGAAAGGCTATACAGATTTAGGTGTAGTCATAAACGAATGACCACCGGAAACGCACCTCTGGACATGTAACTGTTAAAACCATGATACCATAAATCGCGGGTAGCATTTCTACACAACATGCTAGATTTTATTTCCTTCCCATGAAGGCCAGGACATACCGGAACGTCTGCTTCCGTTGACGTGTCCATATACTTGGCTTAACTATGGATGCTTCCGCAAGGCCGGGACTGTCAAGAACGGCCAAAAGATAGACTGCAAGTGAGACTGGCCATTTCATGTCGCGAAGGATGTTCAACGAGTACTACCGCGACGTGGGCAAGCAGAAATGACGGCTGTCACGTGTTCTATAATACTGCGCAGGCACACGCAGCTTGTCGATAAACACCCAGCATTATGAGCAAGATCATCGATGTATCCAACAAACTCGGAGAACGCATACTGACGGGATGGGTACAAGCCAGCATCCTTTCAAAGAGTTCTATTAAACTTATGGGAGGGACATCCAGGTCCTTACAGAATGCCTTTGTCCTCTTCCCTCTTGTAAGGGGGTACCACTATTAAGATCTCCGGATGGTCAACAGCCTGTCGTCCATTACTGTGCCAACTGCGGAGGGTCTCCAAATGGTGAGCAAATTGCCTATCATCGCATTACTAGAGTTATCACCCGGTACAAAGCTCAATGGAGTGAAGGAACGGAGTCTTCTTCTTCAACCTTTTCCTCTGCATCACACGGCTCACGTCCCTCGACCCCACCGACGGATCTATCCAGTTCTCTGAGTTCACCTACGTTTGCACCTCCGGTTGAGACCGAGGATGTAATCCGACGTCGCCAGCAATCAGACCAAGCATCTACTGAAATCGGGAAGCGTCTACTAAAGGGATGGGCAATGCTAGGGGAGGAGTGTCCCGGTACCCGATGTTTCGGGGTTCCGCTCGTCAGACCACCAAAGACAGGTATCGACAAGGATCCTCCCAAGGTCTGGTTATTTTGCACAGCTAGATCATTACACATAACACCTTGACCAGGAATGCGTCATATGTGGAACCATATACATCACCGAGGACTCGGAGGGGTGGCAGCGTCTTGTCCCCGTCTCAGCAGCAGTGTCTGCCACCAGACGCCGGTTAACTGGAACAGAATCCGACCAAGACAGGGCTTTTTCTCGAAACAGTCCACAACCAATACAGCTCCCTACTCTCGATCCCCCTCTTCAGACCCCCAAGGTAACCTCAATTGCAATCACGAAAACACCTCTGACACCGCGACTAGTCGACCATGGAACTTCCTAATTCTGAGCAACGGGGAACCCAGCTGGTGATTGTCTGTTCGGTCCACTCCAAATCGAGCACTTAGCATAATGCACAGGTCCCTGTTGTGCCGACAGCTACCACACCTCTTGACGCGTCCATTCAGGCACTGGAGTTGGCGCTCGGCGTATTGTCCGAGAGACTGTCCATCGTGTGCGCTAATTCAAGTCTCTTGGATCCGCCGACTGTAGCAGTGACTGCGGACGCAATCAGCAAAGTCGCTCATGCCCTTGGACAGGTCAAACAACTTCAACATCAGGGTGGTACTCTGAGCGGCCTGATCTCCTAGTGGGACACGCATTGATGGCGTGATGCGCCCAACGGTGTGTACGGTGTCAATTTGCAGTGTTGGCGTCCTTAATTGTCTATTGTGAAGCAATCTCAGATCCGCAATTTTCTTGGTACAAATGCTATCATAGGACATGGAGGTCTTTGTTAGAGATTCTTAGTTAAAGTATGACTCGAGCGTTGAACCGTCGATGCGTCCTCCTGCGCTCGTTAATGGAGACACCAAGGAGTCTTTTTGGATCTGTTGTTCACGTGCAAGCTGTATTTGGGCCAAATGGCTGCCTCGTGTCCGTCGCAGTCCCATAAAGCGGGCGGTTCCTACCATGCATCAGGCTTAACCTGGACCTCGAGGATGCCCTTCAACATGTTCAAGGCATTCTCCAGTGGTTCCCGCAATCGCACTCATCGTGGCGATCCCACGATATACTCTGATTATCCCCAGGGCTATCCCGCAGCAGACTTTCAGCCCGAGCCTGTGATTCGGTCACAGCCTCAAGTCTTGAGAAGATCAAGCACAAAGGCGAGTCTCGTTCAGTACCAGGTGCCAACCTTTTGTTCACGTACGAGTTTCAGAGAAGGGAGCCTGTAAGCGGCCACATTGATCCATGACTCTGGTTGCTTCATATCAAGTATAGATTTTCACCCCGTTACCGTCACGTACCCCGAGTGATACAGACGAGTATAATGAGGGCTATATTCGAGTCGACAGTCCAGACGCAGTGATGAGAGGCGCCCTTAACGCGCGGCCAGGCAAGATGGACTCAGTTTTACCACCGCTTGGAGCACCAATGGAAGGTCCCCTTTCGGAGAGTTTTTCAGAACGTGAACACCGCGAACACGCAGGAAGGTTGCATGATGTTCCAAGGTTATTAGATCGCCCTCCACAAATGCAACGAACGGGCTCGTTTCACAGTGGCCATGTAGACCGGCTTAATCCCGACGAGCCTATAGTCATGAACCATTCTCAAGGCGGATCGTCTCCTGCGAGTGACGATACTATTGACGCCTTTCGTGCGCCAATTTCTGTGCATCCGAGCGAGAGAGTGGTATGCTCAAAATTTTCCACCTTACATGCGACTGACTCTTGACAGATCCCACCTCTCCCACATAACTATGCTGGGGGTTACCCACCAGGTGCAAGATCACCGACTGATATCTATGGAAGCCATCCCTATGAGATAGGGCGCAATGTCCGCCAATCCTTGTTGCGGAAATTCAAATCTGACCCATTTCTTCTAGGGTTATTCTCACCACGTTTCAGAGATCTATAATGATAGATACGGACGTGCAAGCGGATACGGGAGAGATGGCCCGGTGTACTATGTAGTTCCTGGTGGGATGAATGTGATATTTCAAGATGAACACGGAAAAGAAATTACCAGGCAGGCCTTCAATCCGCTGATGCCATAGATTGCAGATGACATTGGTATTTTTCAGGGTCGGAGATTTCAGCGGAAGGTCGCGACCAGCACGACCTGGTCCGTACGTGGTCCAGGATGAACACGGAAGAGAGTTGTATAGGTGAGGCTATATCCTTTGCAGCGTTATCAACGTTCCAAATGCGTGGATTAGGTATGACGGACAGGATAGAGGCACTCATCTTCGGGGATATTCCGACCCGCCGATCGTCCGAGTTGATGCTTATTCGTCTTCCAGCCAACTCATGTAAGATGTCCTTATGCTGTCTGATCAGTCTCTAAATTGTCTCAGACATGATGGGAACTACTCGTCCCGTCACCGCCCCGATCCATATAGGCGTGGTCATGATTACTACCCAGATCACAGGGAATATCGTGATCGCAGAGAAAAAGATTGGCGTGACCACCGGGACCGCCGGTACCGGGGCTACGATGACTGCTCAAGGTACAACGAGTACTCAGAGCACAGAGGCTACAGAGATCCCGGCACACACAAAGATTATGGCAGTTATAGAGACCGCAGCGGGCATAGAGATCGAGGTGGGTACAGCGAATATGGTGGGCACAGAGATCGTGGACAGAGAGAATATGGCGGATACGGAGATCATGACGGGTACAGAGACCGTGGACAGAGAGAACATGGTGGTTACGCAGATCATGTCAGGCACAGAGAGCATGATGAGTACGGGGAACATGGGTACGGGGAGCATGGGGAGTACGACATCCAAGTACGTCCCCCAAGCAGGGTGTCCTCTCGAGCATCACATAGGACCCACACCAGTCGAGTGTCTATGCCAGGAGGGCCTCAGCAGTACATGAGGTAGGCTCAATGGCCGTTTACTTTTGTGTTGCGAACTGATGGCACAAGTTCCATTCCCGATGAAAGACGATCAGGAAGAGATTATGCACCGTCGCATACTTCTATGCCACACCCGCAGGACGAGGTTGATATTAGTGGTGGGCTACAGGCCCTCCACATTTGAAGGTGTTGATTATTTATATAAAAATATCTGTGAGTATGTACTGTGGTCACAATATGCATGCTCGGAATCGTCGTGTTTTAACATATTGTACAACTGCAGTTGTAGGTAGGATAGGCCACTATGAGATTCTCTCTACAACATTAATGTGGTCGTGCCGATCCCATCACCGAGACAATCTCGTCCTGACCAAGCTTAAGGGTTCCTCCAACGAACTTGCCGACTCCCATCCCTAAACCTCTAGCCCTTTTCCTCTTCTGTGTGGGTGGGTTTGAGTCATAAAGCTGCTTGAGGGTTGGATGATAATTTCCTAGATTTTTAGCCTGCAGCAATGTCAACAAAACATCAAGGGTGACAACGCAGGCAGCACCTCCTCAATTGCCCATTGTTCTTTCTCTCTATGCTTTCGAATCAGACCGTCCCGCACGCGCTTTGCTGCATTGTTACGCTGCTCCCGACGAAACAAACCTTCACCCTTGCCGAGCTTTGCTTTTCCCGTCAACTCCAAGACACGGCCTGCTAATGCCCTGCCTTTTTGGGCATGATTGAGATCCAGCTCTGGGTTAAGGGATGCTGAGAGTAATTGAGTATGTACCAAGCGATGAAGGATGGCATCGTTTTGGGCATTCGTACTTGCCGTTTAATCAGACTTCCTGGACGGTTCGCTACAAATTCGAAAACGCGCACCGTTCATCCTCAGACTGTTCGTCAGGTCCATTTCCCTTGGATATAGGTCGCATGAAGGATGATGTGACGTTGGACACTTTGGACGACTGAAAAACACTAAATAACATTCATAACATTGAAATTAGTTTACCATAAATGATTTTTTGAGCTCCTTGCCCGATGGGCTAACTTCCCGTCGCTCTCTCTTCGAGTCTACAAACACTGTCACATCTGGTATGCGCGACGAGTCCCCAACAAAGTCATTGTCTTGTTCAAAATCTGTGAAACTTTCAGTAATAGTTTAAGTAAACCAGTTACACACCACTGCTGCTCTCTGCATCCAAAGGCGCAGAACGAGGGGTGGATCTGCTTTCCGAGGAACTGAAGCCCATCCATTCCTCCTCAGACTCGGCCGAGTCTGGACCATCTGTGCCATTTGCTTCGTGTTTCGGCGCAGGGATGTCAAACGCGCTCAGAAATTGTTGGCCGTGGACGTGCAATATGTTGAGGAGTTTCTCTGTGTTGTCTTGCACCATCATCGCTTGGAGTAGCCACGAGCACTACAAGTAACGATAATCAGTGTTACACTGAGTCATCAATAAGTTCTACCATTCAAGCTCGGAACGATGCAAGAAGTATTAACATGTGCCCAACATCGTATAGAAAGTCAACAAGATGTCAAGCTTGCTTGACTATGACGAAAATTACGAGTAGCAGGCATGAAAGGAAAGGCTCACCGGGTGAGGCTGAACAGTGAAGACCCTAACATTGTCGGGCCCTGAATCGTTCATTTGTATCCGACTACCATGTCCAAGAATCGCAGGAGCAAACCCACGGAACAGAAACCTCTCATAGAAATACCCGAAGAAGAGAAATGGCGACTGATACAAGAAAGTGGCCTGCTTGAGAGGTTCAAAGGTTCCGACCATGATCCCTCTTCGACTGGCCTCACGGATTCCGTGACGTCTGGCCCTAGCGAACCTGACGGACCGTTTCCGCTCGCAGAAGAGATACTCAATGCGCTCATGATCATAATGCCGCATACCTTCTTCCTCGTTATGATGGACATGTGAGTATAGTGATGCATAGTCACAGCTGTACTGACTACTTTTCGCGTGTACACTCCAAGCTTGATCCACCGCCAATACGCGAAACAGGCGTCCTTCCAAGATATCATGGAGAGGCTCGTAAATACGTTTCCGAGTATGTTTTGTTATACTGAGCAACGTCACTGAACTCACCCGATCACTCCAAGTCATGGCGATCTTCATGTTTTATAGTGAGTTAATTTCCTTGGAGCTTGATTAGAGACTTCAGTGTCACATTTATTGATTAGCAAATCGACACAAGAACAACACGATCATGCAGATTGGACTGTTTCTGCTTTCTCTCGGTGTTGGTCCACGCATGATATGGCTTATCAATCGAGGATCGTGGTTGAAGAATATAGCCCAGGTGAACAATATTCCCTTCAAGACTGGATATATCGGCTTACACAGACGCGTCGACCTAGTGCCCCCAATTCGCCACCATTTGGCTGTATACAGTTATTCAACTCAAGCTCTCTTTTGCACTCCTTAGCCTCGTTCTGATAGGAGGATGGACATCGTGGACAGGCATGAAGCTATTGCTTTGATTTAATGTTCTACTTTGATATTGCACATATCAGTTCAAGTAGCATACGGACACGAATAATGAATTGCTGATGTTTTGTCTGCCACCAATAAATATCATAACATCCATGTCGTGAGGTCCACATAGGGTTGAAGTTTAGATCTCTCAAAGTGGATATTGGTAGCAAGGATATTAATCTCTGCTCGATAATACACCCAGTTGGATATGATTTTGAATCCGGAGGGCACCTTGCACGAGCATGCCTTGACTCATCAGGTATTAACCTGGACTCTGCCGAACAGACCCAATAAAAATGGAGATGGACTACAAGGTAATCACAACACCGTTGCGAGACATCAAACGCCATCTCCTTGATCAAGTTCACCTGCAAGAAGCTCGATCTTAGCCTGTTATGTTGTTTCAGCGTATCAGCACAAGTAATGCAGATTTGCACAAACAGAATATGTCGTATTACGACCTTCAAGAACTTGTCGTAGTATGCGCAGTTGCCACTTCAAGCGGCGGCTCGCTCGGCGGTGAATTTCACTTCGATTGTTGTCAGTGCGATCAACGAAGGCTCTGAAGACCCTGTCATCTCGGGCAAAGTA
The DNA here is from genome assembly GCA_038094475.1 of Phylloporus aff. rhodophaeus. Taxonomy (NCBI): domain Eukaryota; kingdom Fungi; phylum Basidiomycota; class Agaricomycetes; order Boletales; family Boletaceae; genus Phylloporus; species Phylloporus aff. rhodophaeus. The sequence goes on along the minus strand of JBBPUD010000004.1, from coordinate 121,690 downwards.
ATAAAACTAAACATCGTGAGGGTCGCAAATGAAAAGCTATCACGGGAATACGCACCGGTATTGGTTCACCATTGATGGTCTCAAGTACCATTGACCATGCACTGAGCAGCAGAAGATCGGCAGTAGCGTTCGCCACACTGGTGAAAACGGTCTTGCACCAGATTTTTGCACCAGATTGTGTCCCACTCACTAATCCTCGAGTGAAGCTATTGCTTCAGCCTTGCTCAGCTCTTTGGTCGCGAACTTTCGCACTGCAGCGGAAGCGGTGCTCACGGGTTTTCCAGATGTGCCGGACCGCAACGCAAGCGAAACAGATGATACTTGGGCTCGTATCCACTTGTCACCTTCACTCATGACCAAAGTCTGTAAAAATGAAGCTATCAGATCACTCTGTGATTTGTGCAGGCCGTAATCAATCGCGAGCTTGAGGTTCGTTCCTAAACACGAGTGAGCAAATGAAGCACCTAGATTATCACCCATACTCAGAGCTTTCAGAACGACTCTTGTCTTTGGTAGCTGGACTTCGTCGTCGTCGAGATGGTTTATCCAACGTGAGAATGCACCTAGGAGGAGTATTGCTATATCATTGTGTGATTGACCAATGCGCATAGCGTGGAGAAGCGGAGTGGCATCGCCAGTCTTGCGCAGAAGGAGCTGTAGGTGTTAGACCACGCGTCTCTTTTACGGGCTATGGGGACTAACTGGAAATGCTCTATCCCGAATTTCCATAAGAAACACGATGTCTTTGCGCTCGATAGCCCTGAATACTTCGTACGGCTGTTAATGTCGTTGGTGAAGAAATCCTAGATCCACCAGGAACGAGATATGATACCTGCGGTTCCTTCCATGTCTTGGAGGAGCTGAACTTTGGTATGTTGATACTCCAATTTAATGGTGTCACTGGCGATGTCGGAGACGCTGTTGGCGAGACACCGTCCTCGGGCCGATCAGGTGTTGGGATATCCCCGGCTACGTCAGATGGTGGATTGGATGGTGGTGTGGGGCTGCGGCGCAACTGACGGAGAATGGCTTTTGGAGCAGCCTGACTAGCTTCACGCTGTAAGAAGGCTTAAGGAATATTGGCGATGATATAGACTAGCAAATAATCGTACGAGCCTGTAGATGGAAGCCGCGCTGGGAGACAAAGCTCAGAGGGTTGTCGAGGTCGTAAAATGGGCTTTGGCGAGGGTTCTGAGTTGAACTGCTCTACAAGAGAGTGTATTAATGAAGCATTATTAACCATGTCACTGGTCAGAAACAAGGTGTTCAGGGCGTCATGGAAGAGCTGAGTCTGCCTGTTTTGTGATTACCCCTTGTAGCACTCAACATTAACCATCACCAGATGCTCAAGGCCTGGAGGGATTCTAGCTCTCGTTCAACGCCTCTTGTGCCGGATTGTCGACCTCCCGACTTGGACAAATCTGATGTTGATGATCCCGAAACGACTTCTGTTGGTGTGAAGCGCACAAGACAGTCGAGTCAAGGTCGTAGTGACTCACCATCCTTAAAGAGAGCAAAGGCCTCTACTCCTCACGCGGTATACCAAAGGAATTCGACTGGTCTTGTAACCACATCCACAGACCAGTTGCTCGAGCTCGCAAAAACTCGCAATTGTAGGTTATTAAGAGAGGCTGAACAGGATCTTATTGACGGTTCTTTAGTGATTGTTATTCGCAGTCGCATAGATGGTATAGTGTTACATGTTAATCTTCCTCCATTACTGACATTATGTGTAGATGTCACCGACGTATCGTCCAAATTCTTGATGTGGGTGGCTGAAGGCCTGACCACATTCCTCAACGGTGACTCTTCTCGCGGTAAAGTGTCCGTTGTAGTGGTCCCGTAAGTTGATTCCCCTCGAATTCAGCTCCAGCTATTCTCATGGCGTCGGCTTCACAGAAACAACGCGGATATCGACGAGCTCACCACGAAGATAGCCATCGGATCTCACTTGAGAGTTGCCGCGTGCCACCGTCTTGTAGACACTCCTGATTTATCTCTAAATCATGTCGTCGTCTGTTCCGTTGATGCAAGTAGACTGGTCTTTGCTCTACTCATGCGATTCACGGTTTATCCACAGATGTTGCTCAGTCACATTACTCGAGGGATCTGGACAATTGCGCATTTTTCTGCCTTTGTGATAACCGAGGCCCAGTTGTCTTTACGAATAGGCGATCCGTTAACCAATGTCTTGGAATGGTTCTCCCGCAGTCCGAGCATATTCATGAAGCCCAGGATCCTCGCACTCAGTGCGCCGATGACAGGTACTGATATCGAAATAATGGAACGTTTGCTCCTTGCCGAGGTAGCATACTCGGTTCCTCAGAAGCTTCGCCCCTCACAAGTTGTTATCCAGTATGAGCCCAGCAGTACAAATTCGCAAAGCAAGCTCACACAGAATATCCATCAGCTAGATCCTGGTGGGAGCGTATATGAGCCCCTGTTAAAGGATGCACAATGCGCCTTGGAGGAGTTGGGCTGTTGTGCTAGTGATCTCGTCTGGCGTCGTGCTTTGAAGGTCCGAATGATCCCTGAACACGATGACGATGACCCTGTTGAGAAGAAAACAAGCGAGATCCGGAATCTCATTGAAAATTGGGCTTTTTCGATGCCAAATGCAAATATCTCTTCTCGAGGTTTCAACCTTACTTCAAAATTTACTCGGTTAATCCAGCTCCTGAGGACATATGGACCTAGCGGGGATGACTTCCGCGGTATCATCTTAGGTGGGCCTTCACTCTACCATACATCGTTTGCTTACCCTGCGTAGTACGGCAGGGCTGCGTTGCGACCATTATGGCTGACATGCTACGTGTGATGACTGATGGCTTGGAGTTTCTACGCCCATTTGCTGTGACTGGTCGCCTTCCTGTGACTGATGTTCATTATCAGGTAAATAACATTCCATCCTGATGTCTTCGGTTGCTCAATTGTCGCCTAGGCCCATATACGGCGCAGTTTCAAAACCGGGAAGCACAATCTCCTAATCTTAACCAAAACACTAGAAGATCTGGATATTCCTCCGGCCTTACTTGTTATAAGGTCTGTCTCCGACAAAAACCTTGCGAGCTTTGGTATGTAATTGATATTGCACAGATATGACACGTTCGAGAGCCAGTTGTCGTTCTCATATGCATGTGCTCATGCATGCCTTCCCTCCAGTTGCCTTGTTCACATGGCGGAGAATGGCAACGATGTACATCGTCGGATGTTGTCACAATTCTCTGAAAGAGCATTCAACGAACGATGGATTCCGGTAATCATGCACAATGGGGGGGTTGTCATTCCACCGTCGCCGCTAGTAGAATGTCAGCTACCTTCGCAGTTCGGTGACGACGTTGAGATAGCCTCATCACCTTGCATTGAAGATCCGGTTACAGGCAGGCGGTTATATGAACACGATGCTCTAGAGGCTCTCTATCGTTTCACTGCCGTCGTGCAGAAGTCCGGCTTCTCTGGTGCACCACTACTGGTCACTAGTGAAGTTCCCGTTTCTCACAATCAGCAAGCATGGTTTTGTCATGTGACCTTGCCGGTTGGCCTGCCCATCAAGGACGTGACTGGGCCAACTCGCTCAACGTCTACTCACGCTCGCCGGTCAGCTGCATTTGAAGCTTGCGTTCAATTACACGAGCATGGTGCATTCCATAACAACCTCTTCCCAATGCCTCAGCAGTTCCTTATTCCCGACACAAGTAGTTCTTCAGCTCTTGGCACAGACAAAGCGTCCGGAAATCGTTGCTATCCTCGCAGGCGGTCTCTTTTCTGGTCGAATTCCATCCGCCTTCATAAACGTCATTTGTACCCTTTCGTTGTCTACGTTGACCGCGAGGGTGTAGATTATGCACCAATCGTACTCTTGACTCGTCGACCACTACCCCGTATCCCCTCCTTTCGTCTCTTTTTCCCGGGAGCTTCTGAGACCATACGAAACCACCGTGCCCCGCCGCTCGAGGTGGATGAACAGTCCCTGGAAGCCCTTTACCTGTTTACTTTAAGGATTTGCCGAGCAATATCCAACAAACCGCTCGCTTGTCCTTTGGAGAAGATGGCTTACCTGTTCGCACCGCTCAAACTTCCTGAACAATTGGACGTTCGATCTTGGGATTCGACCCGTCTCGTAGAATGCATATCATGGGAAGTCATCGAACTTGCCGGAAAGACGTGGATGAAAAAATTCGACTTGGACGAGCTCCGCACATCTTCAGAGGCAGTGCATGACCTTGTCATACAAGACCGGTCAGTTGAATTCACCCGACGGTATTATGTCGCACGCCTCCGGGAGGACTTGACTCCTTTGAGCAAGCCTGAAGACAGCCCAGTATGTGAAACGGTTTATTACCTTTCTTGTGTGCTTAGCGCTCCATGAGCGGGAAGTAGGGTATGCGAACCTGGTTGAATATTGCAAGTCTCGGCGGAAATGTTTCGATGGGCTGACGGATTATTCGCAACCCCTCATAGAAGTGTCTGGAGTTGCCATGACGGGGAATCACCTCAATCCGACTGCCATGGCCGCCGCCACAGAGCCAGTGAAGGCGGCCGTCAAATGTACGTGTGGTTCAACCCTGACACGGGATGCTGACATTCTCCCAGATTTAATTCCGGAACTGAGTGCCAAGTTTACTATTCCTGCAAGGTGCCGAACTCAATCTGGACAGTTTTGTATCGCTCCCAAGTACTGACGTTATTGAGCAGCACCTTCCGGTCCGCCCTTCTCCTTCCTTCCATTACGAAACGAATAGAAGACTTCCTAATTGTTCACGAACTCAATGCCAACTTATTCGGTTATTCAATCCACGAGAATCTCTTGTTATCCGCCATCTCCACCCCTGCCGCAGGTTTCGAGAACGATTATGAAAGATTGGAGTTTTTTGGTTTGATATTCTCCACACCATCCTTTTCACGTCTTCATTCACATCTGTCACAGGAGATTCATTTTTGAAGTATCTCGCGTCTGTCTACGTTTTTGTTCACAACCCAACACAGCATGAGGGTGCCCTGCATGCTGCGCGTCAACGCATCATCAGCAATAAAGTGCTAATGCAAAATGCTGATCGGATCGGTTTGCCACAGTATGTTCAGAGCAAACCATTCAGCCACAAGCTGTGGTATCCTCCAAACTTCACCGCTGATCCTCTATCCTTGTCGAATATGGCAGACCCCGCGGGTAGCGGAGATGAAATTGGTGTCCTGATGGATACCTCGCAAGGCAAACGGGACTCAGTCGGCCACGATGAGGAAATAAGTGTGGCCGGCATGGTCAAAAAGAAGAAAAGGCCACGGGACGATGATGTGACACAATGGCTGGGTGACAAGGTACATATCTGAGAATCAATCTGACTGCGAGACGCGTTGATGGCATTGTTTACTCAGACAATTGCGGATGTCACAGAAGCTATCATCGGAGCAGCGTACATGTCCGGCGGACAAGATAGTGCGCTCCAGGCTGCAAAAGCATTGCAGGTGCCGATTCCCTTCGTTCAACAATGGCAGGATTTCTATCGAAAGGCAGCCGCAATGCCTTCTGCTCCTACTCGGTCCCTTCGACAGGGCACGATAGAATCCGTCGAAGCAATCATCGGGCACCGCTTCCGCCATCCTCACCTTCTCGCTCAAGCGCTGGTGAATAGTTTAGTTTCAAGATGTCCTTTGCATGTTAACTGAGACGACGTTTTAGACTCATGCGTCAATAGAGGGCTATGACGCTACTTGTTACGAGAGGTTGGAATTCCTCGGTGATGCCATCCTCGACTTTTGTATGTCTCTGTGCGTTGGTTAAGTATTGGCGCTGAGCTGACGTGACTAGTGACAGTACGATACATATTTCATCGCGAGGACCACTTGTCACCTGGCGCAATGACAATGCTAAAGGCAAGTTCGGGTTGCTGTCTCCGGTTTATCCCTTGGCTAATCACACTCTTCTAGGGAGCGATGGTGTCCAACGCAGCCCTCGCCGCATTGTGCGTCTCGTGCGGATTGTACAAGTATCTTCACTTTGACTCTTATGCTTTGGCTACCACGTTTGAAGCCTATGCTCAACAAATGGAGGCGAAACGACTCGAAGTAGAGGCAGCTGCTGAGGACGATATGCCCGGACAGCATTGGCTACAAGTTGAGCCTCCGAAGGTGGTTAGAGACATTACGTGTTGGGTAGCGCACTGACGCGCAAGCATTTCATAGGTACTCTCGGACATCGTGGAGTCCACCATCGGGGCACTTTACGTTTCCGACGGGTTTATGATAGATGGCGCAGAGAAATTTTTCGTGAAAGTGTTCAAGCCATTCTACGACCGACACATCACATTGAAAACGTTGTCTCATCACCCAACGAAGATTCTCTTTGAGTTGTTGCAATCACATGGATGTCAGGAGTTCGAACTCGTGAAGGAGCGGAACGAATTGACGCAAGAAACACGTTGCGACTGTAGGCAAATCTCCACAGGAAAGTCATCACACTTACGTTTAACACGCAGGCGTGATTCATCAAAGCACCTTGGCCAGTGCCATGGGTGCGACAGCGCAGGCTGCAGGACGTGCGGCGTCAGTACTCGCGCTTGACGCATTGCAGTGTAACCCTGAACTGCTATCAAGAACGTGTGATTGTCGGGAAAGTCGACGGTCAAACAACAATGCTCAAGCACGTATTAAGAAGATGCTCGTGGAGGAGATGGAGGACGGAAATAGGGAGTGACGAAACTTGTTCGGATCTTGGCTGCGTGGTACATGGTAAAGTTAGAGTAAAAGAAGACCAATGCAAACGTCTACTGAGCGGCTCAAGCACCCGATTTTTTTCTGAAATGGTGCATCCTTGAGAATGAAACCGAGAGAGGAGACTGGTCCTTACAATTGGAATGCCGCGGCGGCAAAAGGAATGCTGAAACCTGTGAGGAGGAACAGGGAGAGCTTTGCACCAAAAGCTGCATGCCTTTTCCCCGGGAAGGCAAAGGGTAGGTGCTAAAGTTGAGTGTAATTATGCATGAGCTATAAAGCTATCTGGGAAGCGTACGTGGTATTCGCCATGGCCATGGGCGTAGCGTGCGGGAGTGACGGCGTGCAGACGACTGACTTGAGAGCGAAGACTGAGGGGCGCACGGGCGAGCATGGTGATGGTAGCGGTGAAGGAGGACGACGTGAGAAAACCGAGGACGACGACGACTAGAGAGCGCCGACTATATAAACAGTAGCAATCCGGTCGTCGCCTGGCGAACATGGCTCTCACCGCCAACGTCGTCATCTCCGCCACGAAGCGCGTGGTCGAAATCCCAACAGGTCTCTTCATCAATAACCAGTTTGTTCCCTCTGTGGACTCGAAGGAGCTTATCCAGTTCGTACAACGTTCATTCTTGTCATACTTCCGCTCACGATAGTGATAGTGCGATCAACCCGGCAACTGAGGAAGTGATTGCCTCTGTCGTCGCAGGTATTGTCTATGCGCCTCCCAAATGCACCCCAGTCTGACTACACGGTCTCTGAAGGGTCAGAGAAAGACATTGATATCGCTGTTGCTGCTGCTCGCGAGGCCTTCAATACCACTTGGGGAAAAAACGTTACGGGCTTTGAGCGCTCCCGCCTGCTGAACAAGCTTGCCGACCTCATCGAAAGAGAACGACAAGTCCTTGCAGAAGTCGAGAGTTTCAACAATGGAAAGCCAGTCAAAATAGCCAGGTAATAGCCATCGCCTCATCACAACAGCCAACCCCCTTGACACGTTTTGACAGGGACTCTGACATTGACGACACTATCCAGTGCTTGCGCTATTATGCTGGCTGGGCGGACAAAATCACGGGGGAGGTGGGTCCTTGACGTGGCGCTGAATCCCCGTCTTACACTTGTCTGTGCATATTAGACCATAGAAGTTGACAACAAGACGAAGCTTGCTTTCACTAGACACGACCCTATCGGTGTCTGCGGGCAAATGTATGCCGTAGTTTCTCCATCGAAGCTTAACTCCTATTCAATGAATCTGTACAGCATCCCCTGGAACTACCCCATCAATATGTGGTACGCATATCCACGCCTTGCGTAAGAGTTTCATAACCATCATTTCTACTAGGGCCTGGAAGGTTGCACCGGCACTCGCATGTGGATGCACGATTGTCATGAAGCCCTCAGAATTAACACCGCTTACGGCACTCTTGTTATCCAAGCTTGTCGTTGAGGCCGGGTGAGAGCACCGCAAACTCGTTGTCGTTATGAAAAATCATTCATCTCCAACGGATAGATTTCCACCTGGTGTGTTAAACACGATTCCTTCTCTAGGATCCATCGGCGGTGCTGCACTTTCAGCTCATAAGGATGTTGATAAAGTGGCTTTTACCGGATCTACTGTAACCGGCCGGAAGATTTTGGAGGCTGCGGCTAAGAGTAATTTGAAGAAGGTTTGCTACATGCCACTCCCGCGTGGCAATAAGCACAAGCGCAGTACACTGAACGTATCCCAAATAGGTATCGCTGGAGCTTGGTGGAAAATCTCCGCATCTTATCTTCGAGTCGGCGGACCTTGACCAAGCGGCCAATTGGGCGTGCTTGGGCATTCTTTACAATACTGGCCAGGATTGTACTGCAGGATCTCGTTTGTACGTGCAAGATTCCATTTACGACAAGTTTGTGGCACTGCTGGTGGAGAAGGCAAAGGCCCTTGTGATTGGAGATGGCTTTGATGAGAGGAGCGGAGGTGGTCCTGTTGTCAGTTCACCGTGCCGGGGTTCTTCTCTAGCTTATAACCTTATACAGGTCTCCAAAGTTCAATATGACAGAGTTTGGGGATACATCGAGAGTGGCAAGGCTGAAGGTGCCAAACTCGTGCTTGGTGGCCAGAAACGCCCGGGCAAAGGGTTCTATGTGGACCCAACCAGTAAGTAATATTCCATCCCTACTCTTTTTGCTCAGATAGAAACCACGTCACAGTATTCACGGACGTCAGACAAGACATGAAGATAGTAAGATCCACTTTCTTTTATTCGGAGGAATTCTCTGATGCGTGACGCAGGTCCGGGATGAGGTACTTCGAATAGGGTACTACAAGCGATACTGTTTCCTGAGATGTACTCTAGATTTTTGGACCTGTACTCGCGGTCGGCAAATTCAAGACGGAGGAAGAAGCAATAACGCTAGCAAATGACACTTCCTACGGTCTTGGTGCCGGGCTTCACTCGAGTGAGTCTAACACACAGAAGGCATACATACACAGGCCTAACCACGATCGCCTGTAGACGACGCTAGCCAGTGCATGCGAGTTTCCTCTGCTCTGGAGGCTGGCACGGTGGGTAAAGTTGTCTCTGATGATTCCATGAGTCCTAACAGAACACTCGAGGTGTGGGTTAATCAGTATAACGTGGTCGGTAACAACATTCCCTTTGGTGGGAAGAGACAGAGCGGAATAGGTTTGTCATTCCATACCACTCTTGGACGATTCAGCTGATATCATGAAGGTCGTGAGCTTGGCAGTTATGCCCTTGATGAGTATACATCTGTCAAAGCCGTTCACTGGAACTTTGGAGAGAAGCTCGATTGGCCGTTGTAGGAAGGGTTTGCAGATGCAAAGGCCTTGGATTGAATCTGTCTTTTTCGGTGAATATTACTATTGACAAGTGTACGTTAACAGACAAGAAGACAACAAATGATTACGGTTGTAGCTGCGGTGTGTGTGGTAGCATCATGTCTGTCTATTGAGTCCGACATGACATGTGCGCAAGAAATGAATCCGCCTATGACCGAGATTACAGAAATGTGGCACACACGAGCACATGAGAAGCAGAAGACATATCAATGAAAGCATGCAGGTGTATACAACCAGAATGGTACTCTGGACAAGGCTAATGTACGCAATGATGAAACAAGACTTGCCCAGGGATACCGGAGGGAGACCCACGGAGGGGATGAGGGCATGAAATCAAGCCCCATTATGATCGTTGAACACGTTCTGACCATAAAACGCGTCTTGAGTCGTCGCGGGCTGTTCGCTCTCGTGTTGGTTGGCGAGGCTGATGAAAACGCGTCAAACGGTAGATGACACAGCCAAATGGGCTTCTTACGATGTCGCAGTGATCGTGTCCGCGGGGTATTGTTCCCCAATAGTTCCCGTGAGGAAGGCGTAATAATTCTCCTGGAAAGGAGCCTGATACGCAAAGTTCTGAGGGGGAGCGAGATCATAGAGGGTTTCGTCCCATGGCTCCGTCGGTGACTCTGCCGACGCTGGGGCGCCTTGATCGACTGTGGCTTTCGCCTCGACGGGCGAGAACAGGCTGCAACCAGTACCACGTCTCTCGCAACGGTGGCAGCGCGTGGAATTGGCGTCGTACAAGCACTAGGGTAGTGTTGAGTTGGAGTCGGTCTAAAAAAGGGTGGAGTTACCCTTTTGTGACTCCGGCGACAGGATTCGCAAGCCTCCTTTGCTCTCTGTGATGCTGCGTTCATGGTCGTCAAGTTGGATGTTGGGCATTGAAAGCAGCCCAAGCCTAAATATACGAGCGAGGAGAAATGAAATGCGCAAACGCACGCTCGCAGCCAGATGCGTGATCCAAACAGCCGTCGTAGCAGGATCAGCGTTTGAGAGGAATAGGCCAATAATCTGGCAAAACATGTTCGGACCTCCACCGCAAGCCTGGACAAGGTCTTCTGCGGGTTCACCGGATGTTACATTTGCAGAACATAATCGTTGTCAGAAGCTCAGTTCAATGAGATTGGCACAGGTGAATGAGGTCGGAAAGGAGCGTTGGGGCATACGCATCACGATCGACACGTTGCCCTTGCCAATCCACGTTGTCTGTCGGACGCAAAGTTGTTGTTCCACTCATAAACTTGACGTAGGGTATTCGGATGCAGACAGGCTCCGAGAACCACGTACTTTGGTATGAACACCGCAATCGAGGGGGTGGAATACGCGTTTTCAATCCTGATCTTGTTCAGGTGATCGCGCCCTCGACGGACCATCAACACATTGTCCTGGAATAGGAATAAAACGTCAGCATTTGTCGTTGGAGCAAATCTAGCCTCACCCCAGAGGTGTGGACGATAAGAACTCGCTGATCCGGCTTTTTTTTTTTTTTTTTTTTTTTTTTTTTTTTTGTGGTGTAGCTATAAAAAAAAGGTTTTGTTTTAATTTCCTTTCCCGGTTCCGTATGTGGGGCTGCGCGGGTGAGGTCGGTGAAAAGTGACTGAAGCCCGACGAATGTGCCTTCATTTGCTCAAGCGCCTTACAACGCCTCCCAAGAGCCGACTCAACATCTAATTAGACAATGGTACCGAACAACAAACAGCATAAGAGCATAAGAAACTAGCACGTTCGCAGAACAGTATCAATCAAGAGGAATACTATGCGCAAGTCCGGAGAATATTGAAGTGAGACATGTCCATTAGCGGATTAAGAGCCACCGTGGTGAAAAAAACCAACATCTTGCTCGCCTGGGGAGCCTCCATCATCGCTGATCTGCGGTTCCTCCACGACATATCTATGGGGTAACATGGTGAGACATAAATTACGAACTGAGTGAAGATCGAACCCTATGCTTGGTTCACCATCGTTCGCACTCTGAGTGACATAACCCATCATACGAACATTGGAGGATCTGGGAGTCCCATAAATCCGGGGGTGTCAAAGAAGCTCAATTGACTGACGTGGCGTGTCCGTAGTAGTCCTGGGGATAGTAAGGCAATTCTAGATCGGCAGAACCTTGAGCAGCACTTGAGCTGAAATGGTTTATGAGAAGGGAAAAGGAGAAGCAGACGCGGAGTCGTACTAGCTCTGATAACAGTCTTCCATGGCCGACGCGAGGGGAGTAAAGTCAAATACCTCCGGCCTGAAACTGTTCTCAATGTCTGCGTGACGAAATCTTATGAATAGGCGTACGCAACATGTCCAGACACGAAGGTGGTGGTGCTTGGGCCTCGTTGTTCTTCCGAGGCCACCATAAACGTGGGCCAGCCTCCCATCGGGATTGGGACCGGGTCGGGTTGCGGTGTATACTGAACATTGACCTCAGGACCCTGCATCGGTTCTTCATTCGGGCCATCAGCCGAGGGCGGCGCGATGTGGTGTTGGACAGACGCAGTCCCCTGGACACTGGATCCCGAACTCGGACTCTGGGAGCGGGATGGCCGAGACAAATCGCAGTCCAGGCGGTGCAGGACGCAACGACGACATGGCCGGTCGTTTGTTCCATATTTATTAGGCTCGCACTGTCAAACGCCTGAACATAAGCGACAGTCATACAAGGCAGCGTACTAACACGATGCTTCGCTTTCTTGCAGAAACTACAAGCTTTCTCTGTTCGAGGCCTTCTCTGAGTCGGACGCTGAGCACGATTCGAAGAGCGCTGGGGAGACATGGAGAAGAAGAATGATGGGAGAGCTCGGCTCAGACCCCCTTTTAAATCTCGGTCAAAAGTGCAGGAACCACTTTCCTTTTTGCCTTGCGCAGAATCCCGCCGTCTCTCATCACACCAAAGAATGTTCTCGATTGCGGTGTCACAAACGCGTTGATTAATTTTACACATCACGTCAAGGCGGCCTAACTTGAGATACAGACTTGTTCAGACCTGCCCTGTGCAGCTTCACTGAATACGGGTGGGAATTAATTAAGAGGCACGAACAACTGAGTGGATACCTCACGATAAAGAGAAGGTGTGAATGAAACAGTTGATGATGGCCGGTGGATCAGGGATGGGTGACAAAGTGAGCTGGATTTCCACTTCCATGACCAACGGGGGTGAGTACAACGCTGCCAACATTCTCTCAGCTCGCATTGATCTGTATAGCTCAAGAGCTATGATCTTGAATCATGAGTGACACTCGTTGCAAGCAGTTCGAGTGAAGGGCGAGGGAAGCTCAGCAAAAAAAACATCAGAGTAAAGCAATTCGGGGTAAAAACGTACGCAAAGTACAGTACATGTCACAGAGCCAGATAGTCTTTCACTTCTTCTTCAGTTAGCTTACGGAAAGTAGGTCGCGGGCGACCAGTTGGGCCCCCCTCCTTCCCAGCATCGAGTTCTTCCGCAGTCGGCACTGTGACTACGCCGATCTCGATGGTCTTCTCTGTCATTTGCCCCTCGAACCCTTCCTTAAGGGTTAACAGGGCTGTATGAATGGCGTCCTCCAGGCTAATGTCATCGTTGTATCTTATATTTACGTTAAAAGTGAGTATCACTGTGACAGTCATATGCTCGGAACTTACCGCTTCTCCAGAAAAGTCTTTGCGTTTACCATATTTTTACCTATTGCGCTAGCCTTCCAAGCCCAGAAGGATCCCGATGGATCAACTTGGTAGAGGCACGGTCCACGATGAATATCGTATCCCGCGACTAACAATGACACGCCGAACGGACGCACACCACTATGAAAAAAATGCGTGAGCAAGCGAGTCACGTGTAAGGATCAGACCCTACCCAGACTGTGTGGCTTCCTGCATGACGGTCGCAATCTCCTGAGTTAAAACTTTCGTGGGTGGGTACTCTCCGTAAACTTTCCAGTACGCCTGGGCACTTTTGCGTGCACGGGCGATGAGGATACGGAAATCGGGACCCATGCCAGAGTACACGATGCCAATGTTCGGGCATACCACCGCCACCTTCTCGATCATTGAATCGTCTATCAGTATAGAGGACGACTTCTTCTCCGTGGCGATGACGATGCCATTTGACGCTGCACAAGATGAAGTTGAGATGGGCGGATATTACGATGATGATACCTTTAATCCCGAGACTTGTGGTCCCCTGTGAAACAGCGGCCAAAGCGTGTTCAATCTGCACAAGCTTTCCGCTCGGCGAGAAGACGGTCAGGGAGTAGCTAACGGATGAGATGAGACTTGAAGACAGGCTTAGGCGTGTATGCCATACCTGTACGCGCCGCCGTCTGCACTAGCCATCTGAACGTTGAGGAATTAAAAAGAGACAGATTGAGGAGCTAATCGGTCACGGGGACACGCGTCTTTGTTGTTCACTGTTTGTGCATACATCGAAACTCATACTAGTACTACAGTTACATTGTAAGCCTGACCAGCAACCTACCGGTCTCCTCATTCACTCCACCGTCAGCGGGGTCGTCCTCAGGTATGGCTGCGCGACAGTCAGCACGTCGTCCTCAACACAATCATACACTCACTTTGTGGGTGGTCGCATTGGGGAACAACTTCTGGGCTTCCTCTTTGGTGACGGACGGGTGGACGATCACGTCCTCGCCCTTCTTCCAGTTGACAGGCGTCGTCACCCTGTACTTGTCGCCAATTTGAAGAGCTACAGTGGTCCTTTAGACTCGATAAGCCATGAATCTGATTGACCCTCACAATCGATCACACTGTCCCATGTTAGCGCGGGGTTAAGGGGGGAAGAAGCGCAATGCTAACCGAATAATCTCGTCAAAGTTCCTGCCCGTCGAGGCGGGGTAGGAAATCGTCAGGCGAATGACTTTCTTGGGGTCAATGACGAACACAGTTCGGATCTGCTGCAGGTTAAACGGAGCGTGGGAGGTGGTGGTACCACGCCCACCGTGAAGGGGAGACCCTTGCTGTCACGGTTCGTCGCATCTTGCTCGTCAAGCATGTCGTACAGCGTCGAGATCTTTCTGTCCGCATCGGCAATCTGCGGGCAATTGAGTCCGAGCAGGACACGAAAAGGGGACGGATTACAATCGGGAATTGGACGTTGGTGGGACCGAACTTGGCGCCATACTCATTGATGTCGTTGATCCAGTTGTGGTGGTCATCAAGACTGTTGGCAGAAATACCGATTATCTTGACGTTGCGCTTGGCAAAGTCTGCGCTACGGCGGGCGACCTCGCCGAGCTCGGTCGTGCAGACAGGGGTGAAATCTCCAGGGTGAGAGAAGAGGATGACCTGGAGAACGCGTGAGATGGGATAAAGGAGGTGAGAGAGGCGATACCCAAGAGTTGTTAGCCCACTCATGAAAGTCGATCGGACCAGCTGTAGTGTCCGCTTTGAAGTTCGGGGCGGTGTAACCTAGACGGAGGGTGGGCATGATGTGATAGGATATCAAGGATATCCAGGTGCGTTTGATGATCAAAATCACCTTTTTATATTCGCTCACTCATGATGAAATATGGCGTCTTCACTTCTCACGAGGGATAACACATCTGTCGTCTAATTGCAATCGTCGCGCGATCTAGTAGTATGCAACCGCATGGAGTATACTGTGTGGATGCCGCTCTTGCTGCACCTGAAGTATCCGGTCGATGTCCTCATCGATGTCCTGCGACGCCTCGATCTGTCCTTCTTCAGTCCATGATCAATACCTACATGAAACGCTTACCGCCGCAGCCAGGTCCAACATCGCTTTACCCGCAATGAGTGCTTCCTCATGGTTGTCCTTAATCTCGATATTAACAACATGTACGGGCTTGTTAAATTCACCGCCTCGACCCAGTAGATCTATGCCCGTATATCAGTATTAAACTACCTCATGTCTCGGGCGGACCTACCATCACATACAGCATCGAAACAGCGTTCCTCACAGGTGATGACCACATCTGCAATCGTCCTGCTATCTTGCCACCGCTCTGGAGCCAGTTTGATTCTGCGGTTGCGATCCAGCATCTGCAACAGTCCGTTTGCCGTATACCTTGCGCCCATAAGTCCAAATGTGGAATCGACTTGTGCCTCCAACTTACAGACGTGGGTCTTTTGCTTGGAGTTCTTCATAAATGGTATTATACGGCGTCCCAAATGAGTAGATATTTGGTTTATCTATCGAGGGACCGGGAAGGCGGACAGCGGAGCCTGTACCATACGAGGTGACTCTGTAACCTGCTTTTCTAAACGTCAGTCAGAAAACCCCGTTCTACACGCAAGGGCCACCGCTTACTGAAGGACGTGGTGTCCCTCCATAGAGCGATTCTGGATGGCGTCAGTCTATCTATACGCGCGGCATATACCATCGTTACCTGGTTGCTAGCACAAACAACACAGAAGAGCGGTCGCGGTTTATATACAGAGGAAGCAAATACTTCATTGCTGGGCGGCACTGAGGTGTTGGAACTAACGTCTGGGGACGCCTGGTATTGCACTTGCTGAGCTGGGTGCGAATCAACGGGTGGCCAAGACGGTGGTGGTGGTGGTGGTGGCGGGGCTGGCGAACCCGAAGAAACTCGTTGCAGACGGGGATCAGCGCGAGCAAGACGCGGGTCACGCGCACGACGAGGATCCATGGGTGCTGAGCAGCTGAAAAATGGTTGAGCACGGTTCGAAACGGAGTGCAGAGAGAGTAATGTCAGCAGTATCTTGAACATTTGTAGTCTCCAGATCGACCCAGCAAACGAAGAGCAGGTCAATGAAGCATCCACTCTGAATCATCCTGAAACAAAACTAGAAGGACGGGTACTTACGCTACTGAGTGAGTCAAGGTCAAGGCGTAGTGTGACAAGTCACACTGAGGCTCCCACTCTCCAGAGACACTAAGTCTTTTGAATAGGCTGCCCCCAATCGCTCAAAGGATGTCTTCCTACCGCTCTCCTTCGCAGGATGATGTTCGCATGATTGGGCGTGCAATAGCCTACGACGAACAGGTCATCGCTACCTTGAATTCCGAAATGAATACAATCATGGCACAGCTGGAGCAGATTCTGGCCGACGTCTTTGAGCTATGTGCCGAAAGCGGTTGGACTCGCGCTCCTCTCGTTGCATCGCATGTATGTTCCGCTTGGAGAAGAGCTGCAGAATATCCGCGCGTTTGGTCGCGTATGTATATCGACTGTGGTCTACGCAATCCCTCGATTAGGACAAAGTTTTGGCTTTCCAGGGCACACCGGTCTCCACTTTATATCACCCTTGATGTTCCTGTCAATGCATTTTCCGTGGACGAAGTCTTCTGCGTCCTCTCTGAGCCTTCTTCGCAGTGGCGAGACATCACCATCCGAACCCACAATTCTATCCAGCTAAACCACATTCTGTCACTAATGCACCACCCATTCCCACACCTACGCAGGCTTGACTGTGTCACTCACTGGGACTCCCCTACGGTGGACCTTGTCGACTTTTCCGCTGTTCACGATGCTCCCTTGTTACGTCGGCTCGATATCAAACAGCCTAATTTGCCCCGTTGGAGCATCCATTTCCAACTGACAGAGTTGTGCCTTGTTTTGTCGTCACCCAGGATTCCTTCGAACTCCGTTCCCGCGTCTGGGTGGACGAGCATGCTTGCTCATTTGCTTAACCTAAAGTACTTGACAGTGGAGCTCTCCGTCGACTTGGATTATCATTACGAACCTGACATCACCGAAGTGACGGAGCTTGCCCAGCTCGAGTCCATTGTATTCACGGTAACCCGCGAGCTTCTTGGTGTGTTCAATAACATGCGGGCTCCAGCGCTCCGAAAGCTCGTCCTCCGGTGTTCTGCAGGACACGAACACACCTCATCCGGTTCGGTGATTCGCCGATTCCTGGAGTCATCCTCTCGTATAGAATTGTTAGAATTACACGATGTAGACTTATCACGGGAGGAATTGGTGCAATGCTTTGCATTGTTATCTCGGCTAGACGAACGACAGCGACATCTCGGACGAGGAGTTGCAGTCTCTGTATGGTCCCACTGGTCTATGCCCGAACCTGGTACGGCCGGATGTGTGCTGGTGCGTGCATCTGACTGGTTCAGCGTTGGTTCAGCTCGTGCGGAGTCGCATGCAAATCGATACAGAGATGAGATCGGAAATGACACCCCAGCTGCAGGCCAAGGAGATGAAGGAGGTGGCTGCTATCAACTGTCTGCATGTAATGGAGCGGGACGTTCTTGATCTTGCGGAACATACCACCTGCAGACTCATGTTGAGAACGGTGGACGACTTTTGCCGTCAGCTGTCCAGCTCGTTCGTGGTCATGTTCGATCTCACCCGGCGTTATTTGCTCAGGGAACAGAGGCTGCTGCGCCAACGGGAGGTACAGACAACGCATGCGTCTGCGTCACAACATTGGTTTCCACGAGAGAAATCCGGTGTTGGCCAGGATCGTTCTATGAATGTAATACCAACAGTAAATAGCCTTGTCAGTCTCAAACTATGGCAAACGGTGGTGAGGGGGACACCGTACACCTCAAACCAGGACTTCTCGCTCTGTCGCCAAAGAGACAATCGTCGGCCTGTAGCAGACTTGACGTTCTTCTGCTCATCGGCGTTGAACAGTTGTTCTTGGATGTGGCTGTACAGTCATCTACTCTGTCACGTGGAACACGCCAAACTCGTTCACTCCTTCGACACCATGGGATACATAGACCGCACTGCAGACTTCCGAGAAGCCATAAAGTCAACGCAGGACTTGAACCACCCCACCAAACGACGAAAGCTAACAACAGAGGCTGAGCCTCGTGATACCTTTGGGAAACGGTATGTACAAGAGGCCTACATCATCGTACGTCCACCGTTCTGGTCATTCGTCCCATCGTTGACACGGCCTTCCAAGTTGAACCACATCCATGCTCTAACGCGAGTGTTGAGTGGCATTCGGAGACCCTACCTAAACGTTGACTCTACACTTGTACGGCAAGGCTCTCGAAACCTTGACCTCAACGACTCCCAGCAGCTCTGGTCAGAAATTAAGCATCTCTCCAACGAGGAAAGGGACCAGATTGACCTCCAGGCGCGACTCGTCCTCTCGCGTTGTGCAGACCGAGTGAAGGAGATGGAAGCACTCGAAAAGCGTGCGTCTTTACCTTGCTCTATGGCTAGAACGACTCTCCCGACTTTCTACTTGAACAGGACGTGTAGAGCTAGCCGCACATAAATTGAATCCCCTCACACGGTTTCTCCCTACGAGATTAGTACATGGCGATTCAGCCATGCTTCCAGAATATCTGGCGGCGCACCATGCTAGCATAACATGGTATCTTGGCCGGCGTTTAACCGAGGCGAGTCAGCATCAGAAAGAGTTACAGGAAGAACGCGTGAAACGGCAGCTTGAGCGAACGCGGACGCTTGGTTCTAGTGCTGCTCGCGAGGCTATGACAATAACCTCGAGGGATGATGTACAAACGAGGCAACAGCCAACCAGTGACAGCTGGTTTGGTGGTGCTTCATCTGCGCTTGTGTCGGGCATTGCTGCCACGATTGGTTCCGCTTCTAGCCGAACTGCTGGCGTCAAACCACCTGGACCCACTCTTTCCGTGGAGAATTCGGATGATGACGATGAAGAACTAGAGTTAACCGAATCACAAATCCTTCAGTTCGAGACTGAAAACGCCAACATTCTACGGACAGTCCAAGACACATTAGAGTCGGTGCAACAAGCGGAGGCGCGGTTGATGGACATCAGTCACCTCCAGATGGAGCTCATCACGCATCTTACACGCCAGACTGAGCTTACGGAACAGCTCTATGAGGACGCGATAGCGACCACTTCGACCGTCGAGAAGGGCAACGTGCAACTTAGGGAGGCAAGGCGGAGGGCAAAGGACAGCAGAATTTTTATCCTCGTGTTTCTTCTCGGAGCCAGCCTGTCTCTACTGTTCCTACATCTTTACTAGATCCTGTAGATCCCTTCCATGCATAGTATACGTTATTCACTTATCTACACAGGTTGGTGTTTTGGTGTATTACAACTTGTGTATAAGGTAGGAGTCCAAGATTTCGGAGAGAGATGTTCTGGTCCGTGAAACACGATCTCGGATCCTAAACGCATTGTCGAGTCAAGGGTCTGCGAGGAGAGGTGCTGATTCCTCGCTACCATCCAGTGCGTCTGGATCTCGCTGACCGGCAGCCGAACAGCCGCTGTGCAATGACGCAATTTCCTTGCGTACGAAATAGTAGACCATACTTTCGGTAGTTAGAAAATATGCAAGGGCAAAGGGAAGAACCTTACGAGCTGGCAACAACTGTGACCACGATGCCCCCAACAATCAGAGTGCTGTTGATAAATTTTGTTGCTAGATATGCCATCGTAAGATTAGCAACAACGGGTGCGAGCTCGCGTACTAGAATCCATGTGACTTCTCTGCTCGCCGTCCGAGAGTCCTGCAATGCGCGACCCCACAAAAACGTAGACCATGGCGCGTGGAAGGACGAAGAGGGTGGCGAACACAAATTGTAACAGAGACACAGATTCGATGCTCTAAGCAGACGCAACGTGAGGGGTCAGCATCAGAAAGTGAATTACTCACAGCAAATAAAGAGTTGGAATAGACCCAAGGTGGAAACGACGACATGCGGATGAGAACGATGAGGGGTAAACCCTTGGCATGCTGTTCGACACGGTGGATACGGAAGCACAAGAGTAACACATGAAAGGTACTAACAATCACGGCCTCGAGCGCTCTCCATTTTTCATTGGTCGCCGACCATTTGTGCAGTCGATTGCTGAAAAGAGAGCGCAAGACGACGAATACAAGCGCAGAACCCGCAACAGTGGAGATGGCCGCGGGAATGAATCCTCGCACACCGTAGGTGAATCCACAAAGGTGCATGAGCGTCGACCAGCCAATGAAGGGAGGGAATGACATCACAACTAAACGGATTCAGAAGAGCAGAGGAATATAATGTTTGAAATACATACCAATCGCAGTGATAGGAATGAAATAGCCATAAGGAAGACGGCGAATTACGACGGCGAGATCATACATGAACTGAGCGATGCGACTTGGTGTGACCACAACAATGAAAGCAATCAGGAACGCATAAAAGAGGAGGAGAAAACATATGATAGCCTGACTCTTTGGATGATCACGGAAACAGCAGAAAAACCAGCGCTACACACCTTTCCGCAGAGACTCAGGTTCTGATACCATATGGAAGCAGTCCTTGTAAAGGAACGCACTGGAGCACCGCGTGGACCTGGCATGAAGGAATCAACGAATAGGATCGCTGACTTTGAACCTAGCCAAGTCTAACTTTGGCTGAAATAAATAAATAAATAAATATTATTATTATTATTTTTGTCAAAATCACATGATAGATGACCCAACTTGGTACAGCCACTCCACTATTGGCTCCGACTTTTGGCAAGTTCGCATTGAAACTGAACCAGTGGATCAGTGAAACAAATTAACGCGGCGCGCCCATTGACAAGCGTGTTCAAGCGGACACAGCATCACTTACGCCTCATGGAGAAGTTCTCTGCGTTTAGAGTGAGCTTTTAATCAGCTCGGTCGCTTTATCCTCCTCACTTTGAGCAGGACCCTGGAACGGGCATACAGGTTGGCCGTTCTCTATATTCCACCGGAGATACTCATGAACACGAGTCAATCGGTCCAGCCCTTTCTTCCGCCGGTTCCACCATCAAAAAGCGACATTGTCTTCTCATTTTTGGTGCCAGTCCGCGTCGCATTCGCCGTTTTACGGTCCCTGCTCGTCATCGCGATTGCTGTGCTCTACATCACCCTAGTACACGGCGTCTGCACGCTTCTTGTGAGTCTCCTCCTCCATTCTCAGCCGCATCGTCTTAGAATTAGATTCCGACACCACTCCTTCATCACCTTGTCGAGGGGGCAAGTACGAGACTGCTTAGCCGACTTGCCCTTTTCGTGCTTGGTTTTTTGTGGATTACAGAAGAGCAAGTAGCTCGCAAGCGGGGGTTTGTCTCCTCTTTCACTCATCACACCCCCACTAACCTCGTATAGGAAATCACTGGATACTAGCTGGAAGCCCAATGCTGGTGATATCATCGTGTCAAATTGGAGCTCCTGGATTGATATCTTGTGGCTCTCGTATCGGTAGGTGAAACGCTGGGCTGGTGAACACGTCTAAACTACGTTATAGGTTTAATCCCATTTTTGTCTTTCCGGTTGCTGACGAGATAGAGCCACCGACTACTACCCCTACACGGGAGACCATATCCTATAAACCTGGTCGTAGGACAGGTACTGGTTCTGCTGCGATATCTACTCCCATTCGGTCCATCAGCCCACCCCTACCTATCCGGGGTTTCCGCCGAGTTTCCCTGCTGGCTATGGTTCGAGCTATTGGTGGGGCTCCCTGGTCACCGTCTTCTGGTCCCTTCACGTCTCTCGAAGACATTCGAAAGTCTGCACAACGACCAGTGGTGGTTTTCCCTGAATGCACGACGAGCAATGGGCGCGCTCTTCTTCGCTTTGCTCGTGTTTTTGAAAACTATAGCGTGCCGGTGAAGGAATTCAATGTATTCGTAATGTGCATCAGGTGGGGGTTGTAGCCTGCTTCGATTCTATTGCCTGATGCCAACACCTCTAGGTACAACCTCCCAACTGCCTTTCAACCATCCCTTACGCACCCCATTCCGACCTCGTTCAATCCACTCTATCATCTATTCACCATCACTGGGGCCCTGTTTCCCCACGACATGTCCGTTCGCATGCTCCCACTTTCTGAGTCGCCTTCCTCTCAGCTCTTTGTAGTGAGCGAGGTTGTACAAGACCCAGCCATTGATATGCTATCCGAAGCTTGTGCCGTGTTGATCGCAAGAATTGGTAAAATGAAGCGCATCCGCTTCGGCTGGGAAGATAAGGTTTCTTTCCTAGATCTTTACTCGGGTCGGAGCAAGTGATGCTCGTTCTCAACTGCCTTAACCGTGGTAGGCGCAATCTATATTCGACTCATCGACCCTAGCCCATCTGACAAGGTTCATCTACGGATCATTCGCGAAGTTGCTGAAAAGGCTAATCATTGATCATCCATCCAAGTAATCAATGATCGAAAGACTAGAGTGGGATAGCTCACACGAAATATTAAATACCTTAATTCAATGCGACAATACAAGTTAACTAGCGACAAGACGTACATGTATCCAAGAAAGCAATTACAAAATCTAGTTTATGCATTTGGTGGGTTCAATACATCCTGCATCAAGGTCGCCCACCTCTCGTCCATGCCGGCCTCTCCCGAAATCATGAGATCCAGACCATCGAAGTTACTGGTCACAGCCTCCGTGGGCTGGGATGGGCCAAAAAAGTTGATGTCGGTAAAGTTTCTCAGGAACTGTTCGTCCAAACCAGCGGAAGATGATGTCGCCATGTAAGCCTGTTGAGTTGACGATCCAGTAGGCACAGTAGGCAAGACATTGGTAAATGTATCAGGTTGGAACATAGGGCTGGGGTTGAACTGGAATTGGGTGGGCACAGAGACCGCGCCGCTCTTCGGGCTGGGTGCTGCGGGGGGTGGTAACATTGATAGATATTCAACGAGCGATGGATGAACTTCAGGTACAGGATCCGGATTGTGACTCTCTTCGGAGAAGGCAGATGGAGAGCTCGCTGAACTTGTCGGAGAAGTACCCCGAGTCTTGTGACTCTTCTGTGAGAGAATCTTGCTCACGAGGATCTGCGTCTGCCCTCCGAACACTGCGAGCTCATCAACACCCGTCTCTGGGAGTAGGACGGCGGGACCAGAGCCAGCTCTATTAATGGGTATCTGGCCTTGTGCTTGCTGGGCTTTCGCTTTCAGGTTCATTAGAATAATCTAAATCACAACTAGTTATCAGCAGACATCCCCTGCAGGAAGAGAACCGTAACCTACCAGCCCGGACTTTGCACGAGGAAATATTAATGCACCGCTCTTGAAAAGGTTCAATGCTAGATCAAGTTCTAACTGTGCAGCAGGTGCCATCGACGAAGACGGTGCACGGGTTGCGATGGTTCCAACAATAATCTAGGGGCACGAGGTGAGTTTATGCAAAACCTTACGTGACCGAACCGACCGCAGCAGACAATAGGTGGTTCCATATCACCCAAAAGCGAGCAAGTAAATCAGGGTATTTCTGCAAATTCATTATAGTGGTCTTCACAATTGCTGAGGCGCATCGATAAGCGGCAAGAAAAGATGGTGCAAAAGGACTACGAAGTGGATTGGAGGGGAAATCCAGCATGGCACGAGCAAAGTAGGTGCGGTGTAAATTCAACATTACTAAAACGAGTTATGAGTAGAAGGATGGAAATAAGAATGGAGAGCATACTGGACGTCCTAAACTGTGATAGCATCCGGCCTCGGACATAGGCACATGGTGTAGTGAACTCATCAATAGAGTTTGAGCGGTATAAATTCAATGAAGGAGGGATAGCTCTCTCCCGAACTTTGCGGTCCAATTCTAAAATGCTCTCATAGGTCGGTGGGGTCACTGCGAGGGTAAGTTCAAGCACTGGTATGAAAACCTCTTTCGTGAAAGAATATTTCCAACGGAAAACTGAAACGCTATTTCAGTGGGGAAGAACGAACAAGGCAAAGATCTTACAGCCCATCTCCACCTCTCCCTTATCGTTAATAGTTGCCGTGTCGTCATCGGGGAATTCGCAATCAACATATGATAGATTAATGGACGGAGGACGCCCAAGGTTCAAGCTCTGCTCGGATGAGAATATGATGATAAACTGATCAATCGACTTACATGATACATATCGCATGATAATAATTCCCAGAAGAGATAGCGACGTCGCTGAATTGCCTTTGGGGGCATGTTAAAACGAGCGGGGTCACGATCTAAACACAGATAAGAACTTATCCGACCCTGAATGCACGGACATACGTAGGCCCATCTAACAAAGTAAATTAGTATCACTCAATTATTACAATGAAAACTTACGCTCTGCGCAAGCTTATTCGCGAGTGCCATGATCGACCATGCGCTATCCAGTGTAGGATACCTCGCATGGTTTGCATAGTACAGTGAGCAAAGATACAACGCTTGTAAAGTTTGAATAGTGGGTAAATCATAAACTGGCTGCAACGACAGCGCAAGGCGACCCAGGTGGAAATAATTCTCCGCTTCAGAGTTGTAAGGAGGAAGAGTAAGGTCAGTGAGTGCGCCGTGAGCAAAGACCATATACAACACAGCCAGAGTGTGCGAAGATATTTCTCTTTTGTCTTCTAAGCCATTCATTTTTCTCTCTTGGGCCAAGGCATAAACGGGTGCAAAAATGTCGTCGATAAGCTCTTCGCGAGTAATCGGATGATAGACGAACGCTGAGTTCTCCAAGTAGGTTTCACAGAGGGTAGTAGCACGAGGGTACTCGGGCAGAAATCTGAGGAGAGTGTCGAAGATCTCGTGCTGCTTGTCGACGTCGCTGATACCTGCCATATTGAAAGGGAGGAGCGAAGCCAAGTGACTAATCTCATATGAGACCTGGGGTAGATCGTCGCCCGGAGCGGCAGAAGGTCCGATGTCAGTTCCGCTCAGTTCTGCGCCGGCCTATTTACGGTATGTTAGAGTATGATGTGCCATCGATAGAAAATGCTACGGACCAAAAAGAGTGTCTATAAGGACAGGTATTATCGGTGTTTAGAAACCGCGAGAGTGGTGGTGAAACACACCTCGGAAGCCCCTGTACGACCGAAGTAATGAGAATCACCCTGTTCGTTGATAGTAAGAGTGCCCAAGCCATCTATCGACACAGCCTGGTGGTCGGCTGGTGTTTCCCGAGGCGATGCTTCCAGCCCATACTTGATAGCCAACAGCTCGTCAGTCAACAAGGGATGGACATCAGTTGAAACTCCTGCTTGGAATATGGCCAGGGCATCTTCCAGTGAGCGAATTCGGTGTCCCATCTCGGCGATTTTGCGATGGAGATGTTCCGTGTCGGCAAGGACAAACCTGAAGCAAGGATGAGACGCGCAACCGTGCGTTCATATTTACGTACCGAGTTCCTTGTCCGGTTGACAGGCTACCTATCATGAGGGTAAGGGCGGGGCCTGAATATGATGACAGATCGCGGACAAACCATTGGGACAGATAGTGGGACAACCCCTGCGTACACACGAGCCACACGGGAGTTTCTTATCGCATTTGAGCTTCAGCCTGGGCTGGGATGAGTACAACACAAGATGGGCTGAAAGGGTCGAACCTTCTGCACTCTGCACAAGATATCTCGCCCCGCGCACGCTTGAGCTCGATCTCCTCGTCCGTCGAGATCTTGCGAAAGTGCCGGCGTGAGACATTCAAAGCGATGCTTTTTGAGGCGTCGACTGGCATGACAGTCAGTGGTCAATCCGTGCAGTCATTCAAGCGCCCAGGGGCGATGCCTTTTCTGTCTCCGACTGAATTTACCCAAAATCAATTACACGTGACCAGTCGCGTCGCGTCTCTCGCTCCCTCTCCACAATGCCCCTCCAACTCGCCCTTCTTCTCCTCCTCCTCACCCTGCCATCGCTGGTCGGTGCTGCAGTCACCAACGCCACTCACAAAACAATGCACTCCTTACCAGATGCCTACCAATTCGATCCTCGGGATGGTTGGGACTCGGTTATGGTGACGAATCTACGCTACAAATACCGCCGGTCGCCCCCCGAGGCTTCACCACATAATAACTCGGCCAGCGTGCTTCAGCGTCCATCCAGCACGAGCACCAAACGTCCCTCCATAAAGAGTGCCCTTAGATCTGTTGGCAAGTCTCTAGCCGAACTCACAAAGAGCATCATCGCTATCGGCGAGCCCGAACCTGTCACCATCACTTGGTTTGATACTTCTGTCAGTTGTTCTTCTATCCCTGAACTCGATATTCAGGTATACTGGTCATGATCTTCTCAACCCCAGTTGCTGGCGCAACCCAAAATGGTCACCCACGGTACCGCATAGAGTTTGTCACTCAGTTTCCTCTACTTATTTATGGGCCCGCGCAACAGGACAAATCCTTTGTCGCGGCCCTTACTCTTGACGGATGGTTGAAAAAGCCAAAGTGCTTCAATTTCATTGAAGGTAGGCGGTGCTTCCCCGCACCTGTACCCCACCAACCTGTTTTAGTCTGCAGCAATTCCACCAGTTGCATATTCGTTAGGGTGGTGGACACTTGCGCTGGGTGCGAAAAGGGGACCAAGCATGTTGACCTCACCCGAGCAGCTTTTGAAAAGCTGGCGCCACTTGGTATGGGTGTTTTAACCGCACAAATGCGCGACGCAACAGAACCCACGGAGTGGTAGGTGCAAGCATATCTCTGGAATTACATCATCGGCGACGCTGAGACGACTTGCTAGGGATGAAGACCTTTGGGGTCCTAAAGACAATTGACAGAAATACGTTTCTAGATTTGTAATCCACATACATGGGATCGCAGCATAATAAATCGCGTCGCACGTAAAGGCCATCAGGTCTTGATGCTCAGCCGCTTTCTTTTTTTTCCCTCGGTGATCATCTGGAACACCTTTGATTCGTCCATGCCTTCTTTCTCGAAAAGGAGGGAAGTACTCTCCTCTTCATTTTTACGACCCATGTATTGCAAAGCGGCCAAGTTATACCCAACCACGTCTTTCTCGCGTCTCAGAGCATTTCTCAAGTGAATTCTCATCGGAATTAACGTCGTTCGCATGACTCGGTTAGCCACGATCTGATGATGGTGGACCTTGAGGAGGAAGAGCGCGATGTACGAAACAAGCAAAATGTTTCGCCCCTGTTGTAAGAGTTGAGACCAAACGAGTAAGAAAGGCCAGTCAGACCCACCTTTTTTGCCCATAGATCCAGATACCGCATCAAAGATAACACTTTGCCAAATGGTAGCACCAGTAAAGCGTCGCATAACGCAGTGCGGGAGATCTTTTCCACGATCCTGAGGACGTAGCTCTCTGGGTCCAAGTCCAATGCGGCAAGAATGGGATTGCGAGGGGGTGGCTGCAAGCCAGTAGCTTCTAGAGTGCCTACACGTGCCTTCTGGTCTTCAAACTCTTGAAAAGCAGCCCGTTCATTGTCCGCGAGATCCAAAGCTTCCATTATACGCTCCCCGGCCATCAGAGTTTCCGTAGTCTGCTTGGTCACTGCCCCTACTTCGGCGGAAGGTATACCATCAGCATTTTCTCCTTGACCAATCGCAGTGTCAGGCTGATTCAGGTTATCCGCCAGATCGCTCTCGTAAAGATGCTCTAACTCTCGCTCGCGTTCTTCTTCCAGGAAAAGCTGAGAGGTTGTCAGGGGTAACAGTCGACGAAGAGACAATGCATCGTACTGGTTCGTCCAACTTCTCCCAGATACGAATGGACTTGTCATGCGACCCGGTCACCACAAAGTCACCGTGGTGACTGACTGCGAGTGCCCAAATCTCATCGTGATGACCGTCAAGCTTCTGGATGTTTTCAAACTCGAATCATGGTTCAGATAGAGGTTCGCAAGGCGATAACGGGAATTACCTTGTCGCCGTCCCAATATTTCAGTAATTTATCTTTACCTACAGTCCAAAAGAAGTGGGATTTCTTCTCGAAGAAAACTTGCGTGATGCCATCTTCATGCGCAAAGATCGACTTGTGACAGTCCCCAAAATCAAGTCCCCATATTTTGACATTCTTATCAGATGAACATGTCACAATCAATTTCGAGTCATCCGAGATATCCATTGCAAGAACCGGTAACTGGGATAAAAGGTACAGTGTGCTCCTCGAATTCAAATGATAGGACTGACCTTATGTCCATATAGCGAGAGAAAGAACTTGAGGGTATCTTCATAGAAGATCTTGACCGTGGAGTCAAGAAGAGAGACAGCGAGGAGTTTGCTATTGGGACTGTATCTCAACGACAACACGTCGTCAGACATTTTGAGTGTGCGTGTATGTACTAGTGCCAGTGATTCCTTGGGCCGATTCTACCAGCACCGTGACTTTAGTATGGGAGCCAGACTCAAAAATATCGTGGTACTTCTTTTTCAGCTGGTGCGTCATGCTCAAGTTCCCAAAATTTGACTTCTTTGTCAGCACTACCACTCGCAAGCACTTTCCCATCTGGCCTGAGGTGTAGTGACCACACAACCAATGAATGAGCTTTGACTGTATCGACAAGCGTAGAAGAGGCCACATCGTAAATCAAGATGTCGCCCGATTTTGTACCCACGGCGAGCTACCAGAAGCATCAGGCAATGCCAACCGTGACTGAGTCAACGGTACATACGTGTCTGTCACCTGGCAAGAAGGTGCTACAAATGGCGTAGCCACAATCCATAGTACGGACACATGCTGTCGTCTTCACGTTCCATAATTTGAGTGTTCCTGCAGGGCAATGAGAGGTGCAGTGACCAGATCACAAACACGCCTACCGTTAGATGCGGTGGCTAAAAGCCGATCATCAGAACTTAGACAGAGTGTTCGCACGTCAGTTCGATGTCCTGGTATGTCCAGGGAATAACTCCGACTAGCTTCAGGAGCTGACTCTTTTGATTTTTGGGGTGGTGGAATATCGTAAACCTCTAATGCATTCGACGCAAGCGCTAAAAGGATCTGAAAATAAGGTAGGCAAGTACATCTATTGCTGTGTAGATGACTGACCTGAACACCCGTCTTGTGACCATTAATTTCTTTGGTAGCAAAATCAAAGGATCGGACTTTCCCACTTGCTCGAATGACAAGATAGGGTGTAAACAAGTCGAGAAGCCCAATTTCATCTGGAGTTGTCTCTTCTTCGTCCACTTTGTCGACAAGCTCTTTTCCCTTTGATTTGGATTTCCCTTCTTTTTCTTTGGCGCGTTTCCGACGTCGCGCCTGCTTTTTTCGTGCCTCATCTTCCGTCCGTATGCGGAAGACCTCGACGGATCGGTCGTGCGATTGGACGGCAAAATAGGGCTGCGAATTATGAAAGAGGATTTGGGAAACTCGGTGACGCGAGGAAAGAGGGAGTGTAGTGGCAGCTTGGATCACCTTGCTGATCTGCAGGTATAGGTTATAAGTCCGCAGGCCTACATACTTCTTGGTTGGTACATACTTCTCCTGATTCCGTCGTCTTCAGACCCGCAGTGATGGCGTCGTAATCTATCTTCCATGCCTTTAAGTCTCCTTCACCACTTCCGGTGAAGATGAGATCATGCCGGGGACTGAGGTCCATCGACCACACTTCTGAACGATGCGCGACCACAGTCTGCACACAATGTTGTGTGGAAATATCCCATAACTTCAACAGAGTATCTTTTGAGGAAGAAACAAGGAAGCCGTTCGACCTACTTGAAGTTGAAGGTAGGTCGGTGGGTGAAAGGAAACGTATACCAGTAATCTGGTCACGGTGCCCACGAAGCCTAAGACATGATGTGTGAGCAGCAAGGAATTTAGAGAGGAGTTCTCTGACGAATTACCGATAGAGGCCAACATCCGCAACAAGATCCCATATGATGAGGTCTGTATCTTGCGAACCAGATGCAAGGATTATGCCTTGTCCGTCGAAAGCAAGTGCCGTCACGGCTTTTCTATGACCGTTGTAGGTTGCTCGAACAGCACCAAGACCACTGTCCCATAAGCGAATCGAACCATCTGCATATCCGACGGCGAACATATTTTGTTGTGGAGAGTGTTGAATGCAGGTGACTTCCGCTCTGTGGCCAGTTTCATGCCACATTGCAAGCTGTAGAAATTGTCAGGCGTGGCGTGTAAAAGGACGTAGCTTGGAGTACCATGTGTCCTTTCTTCATGTCCCAGACAAGGACGTCTTCCAGAGCGGGAACGTACGCCAATTTTCCATCGTACAAAGAATTCGAGGAAATGCTGCATATCAAGCCGAAAGCCTGCACGATGTCAGTCAAGGACAAGGAAAGACATCGTCGAATGGTTACCTGCGTTGGACCGTGTCTTTGATAACTCTGGACCATGTTCGAGGATGAATTAGGAAAGCTGACCAGCCTGGGTCTTTCATCGCGACCATGACAGCGTTATCTTACACGACCGCACCAGAGGCTGCACAACGCTTCTTGGCTTTCCTCAATGCATCCCCGACGCCCTTTCATGTTATTCACAACGCTGCGGCGCGATTAGAAGCAGCCGGATTCCAAAAGGTTTGTCGCAAGTGGCTCGATGTAATCAACCAAGTTGATCAATGTCCCAAGGTGAAGGAACTGGACGACTGGGAGAAGCATATCGAGCCAAAGGGAAAGTACTACTTCACGCGGTATCACGATCTAACATCTCGTTTGGCTGTCTGGCTTATCTCGTGTTCCTTCAAGTAACCAGTCCTCTTTGCTCGCGTTCACCACTCCCTCCAACTGGAAACCGGGCACGGGTGTATCCATAGTGTCGACCCATGTGGATAGTCCCAACTTGCGCGTAAGTTGCATAAAATATTAACTCGGTTCTAAAGCATCCTTTGCCCAGGTTCGTCCGATTTCGAAGAAGAGCAACGTTGGGTATCTTCAAGTTGGCGTTGAAACCTACGGCGGCGGTATCTGGCACTCGTGGTTTGACCGCGATCTGTCTCTGGCCGGTCGGGTTGTCGTCGCACACCAAAATGGGTCTTTCCAGTCCAAACTCATCAAGATCGAGAGGCCGCTTCTGCGCATTCCGACTCTAGCTATACATCGTAAGTATCTTTCATGCCGACGCGTTCGTTGACTCACCGTCTTCAGTTAGCCGAGGCACTGACACCAAGTTTAGTTTTAATGAGGAAAGCGAATTTGTGCCAATTGCCGGCCTGATCGAGAATCAGCTCAATACCGCGAGCAACAACCTTGGCCAATCCCTTGCGTCCAGCATCCAAGAAAATCATCACCTTGCGCTGTTGTCTACTATTGCCAACGAACTTTCTGTTGCTCCAGAGCAGCTTCATGACTTCGAATTGTATGTCTTCCCTATCGACCTGAAATTCACCGACAAATGTTTTCTTTCAGGCATTTGTATGACACCCAACCTTCAGTTTTTGGAGGCTTCAGCAACGAATTCATCTTTAGTCCTCGTTTGGACAACCAGTTCTCATCGTACGCCGTCTGCTTTGCTTTCGACATTTGAATGACTGCCTAACGGACCCAAGGTTCTGCGCTGTAGAGGCATTAGCACGTTACGCGGAAAACTCTAGCTTTTGTGACATCAATGGAAACGTGAATTGCATCGCGTTGTTCAACCACGAAGAAGTTGGCAGCGTATCAACTACTGGCGCTCAGTCGTCCCTCGTCCCATCTTTCCTCAAGAGGCTTTCTCCCTCTCCGGATCATTATTCCCAATCGGTCGCCCAATCTTTCCTTGTCTCGGCAGACGTGGGTCATGCGGTCCACCCCAACTACACTTCCAAACACGAAGATAACCATAGGCCGCAAATAAACGGAGGAATGGTTATCAAGACTAATGCTCAGCAACGCTATGCGTCGGATGCTATTAGTACATTCCTCTTCAAGAAGCTTGTTGAGCGCAAGGGCGGGAAAGTGCAGGAGTTTGAGGTTCGCAATGATATGTAAGTCGGTATTCTGTTACGAGAGTTGGATATTATGAAGCAGCACCCTAGGCCCTGTGGGTCCACCGTCGGACCTCCGCTCTCCAAGCTCGGTATTCGCACTGTGGATGTTGGTAATGCCATTTTATCCATGCATTCGATTAGGGAGACGGGGGGCACCCGGGATGTGCAGCACGTTATTGATGCATTCGGATCACTATTCGAGGGATTCGCGGAGCTCAACCAGTCACTCGTAGTTGACTGAGGAAAGGGGGGGTGTTGTATACAAGGCGTGCAGCGGCAGGTTGTATGAACGGATCTACGGTGTCGTGCCTAGTACCCACATAGGACTCGGTGGGTACAATAATATAAAGTGTGGATACCCAATGAGTCACTGTTTTTGTCGCTTTGTCGAGTCTTCTCCTGGTTCACTACTCGATAACAATCTCCGTTTCTTTGCCGTTCTGGAATAATGTGCAAGGACCCATTCTTTTTCTGCCTCTGCTTGTTCAATCGTACCTTGTCTTATTTCATATGCTAATAAGATGTCATTTGGATGGACAGGACAAGCAACCATGGAGACGCACGCTTCATTTCAAAGCGGGGACCGACCTCGGCAAGCTGAATATCACCAGGAATTTTGACAAATACGTGATGTCTATCTAACAGTGAATCGAGTTTGAAACTGTCAGACCAGATACAGCGCATACCGGAACGAGATGAAATCATCTTGATTTGCAAACGTCATGACACGTTTACTGTCTTCCTTTGGTACGGGGAACAAGAACCTGAGGACGTCCCTTATCCGTAGGCCGAGTTTCGAGGTGAATTGTTCGAATATAAGATGTGGGTATTGTTCTGACACGGTGGATGATCTGTACGAGCCAATATCATGACGAAGAGCCACATTATGAAGTGTGAAGTAAACTGTCGGACCATGGGGGAAATGGGAGACAATCAATGCATCTGAAAAGTGTGGGTTACGGAGATGGAAGGCTGGTAGGTTGCCATTCACCTGGAATGCCCCGATGTTCGTGTAAGACAATAAGATCGGTGATGTCGTTGGCACGGCAGGCATCTGCGAGTTCTTTCACGACATAATTCCCGCGATTTATTCGATGCGAGTTGGGAAACACGAGTCGTATTTCCTACCAGACGATCATGGGACGGTTGTACGACGGAAAGGGATTGGCTTGTACCTTTGAAAATTGGAGAAGTTTCGAGCTGGGATCTCTTGAAGTGGTGATCAAGATCTTGGGATCATTGACGCCAGCACGAGAGTACTCGCTGTCGATATGTGTGGAGGGCTCTGTGATTATAGTGAGTAAGTCGGTGAGTTTAGAATAAGTGGTGTCCACCTTGCTGTGCCTCATCAAACGCGAGATCTTTTCCTAGATCACTTGCGTCTTTTTTGAGCTCTGTCGGCAGTGGCTTGCCAGATGCAAGCGCATCCTTGAGGAGACGCTTGCGTTCATAGGTTTGGCGTTCTTGTGCCTCCAAAGACTTTTGGTAGACGTATTGTCTGCGTTCGCGAGCTTGTCGCCTAAGCTAATGGACGAATAAGCGGTGTGGACGGTGACTGGACCAGACAAACCATTGGTGGTGTGGTGGTGAGTGAGACACGTGACTTGGATATGGGTCTGCTGACAAACACGAGACAACAACGCGTCGCGTCATTTTAGTTGAACTACACAAATACAAGCAACGCATCCGAAGCCCATAAAAACGCGGCGACACACAACTTGTTTCTTCAGTACCACTTCATGGCCACCTACATTGAAACTCCTAGCAAAAAGGTATGCTGCTTGTACACCCCTATGCTGTCTCCGCTCACCTCCTCTTAGGCCGCAGAAGCCATCGCAGCCTTCTCATTAGAGTCCCCTGCAAAGCCACAAGAATGTCTGCTGGACGACAGGAAGCGTTCCGTTTCCCCGGATACCTTGGGTGACGAGTCCGACTCTGAGCAGGACGACCTTGCAACGCTTCGCACAAAGTTTGTTGGTGAGGTGGACTTACCCGAGTGTCAGTTCCCTTTTTCGTACCATGCAACCAACACCTGCTCAATTCTTCCCACAGGTGAAGAACCACTCTTGAAGGAGTCCAAACGTCGTTTCGTCCTCTTCCCCATCCAGTATCATGAGGTGAGCATCTCTCTTTTAGATACTGCTCACACTAACACGCGTCGATAGATATGGCAAATGTACAAGAAGGCGGAAGCTTCCTTCTGGACCGCCGAGGAGATGGACCTTTCCAAGGACCTCCATGATTGGAACAACCGTCTGAACGACAACGAGCGCCACTTTGTGTCGCACGTTCTCGCCTTTTTCGCTGCTTCGGATGGTATCGTCAACGAAAACCTCGTCGAACGTTTCTCCAATGAGGTCCAGGTCGCAGAGGCACGTTGTTTCTATGGTTTCCAAATTATGATGGAAAACATCCACTCCGAAACGTATTCCCTTCTCATCGACACTTATATCAAAGACCCAGCGCAGCGCGAGTACCTCTTCGACGCCATTGACACCATCCCTTGCGTAAAGCGTAAAGCCGACTGGGCCCTGAAATGGATCTCAGACGAGCGTTCTATATTCGCAGAGCGTCTCGTTGCCTTCGCCGCCGTTGAAGGCATCTTCTTCTCTGGTTCTTTTGCTTCCATATTTTGGTTGAAGAAGCGTGGCCTAATGCCTGGCCTCACCTTCTCGAATGAACTCATCAGCCGCGATGAAGGGATGCATACCGATTTCGCCTGTTTACTTTTTAGCCACCTGAAGCGTCGTCCTCATCCCGACGTCGTTCGACGCATCATCACGGAAGCTGTCAAGATTGAACAAGAGTTCCTGACCGGTAAGTTACATTACAACACTCCATACTCTTACTAAGTTGGTTGTCAGATGCACTGCCAGTTGCGTTGATTGGGATGAACGCCAAGCTTATGTGCCAATATATCGAGTTCGTTGCCGATCGACTACTGGTTTCTCTAGGCAACGAAAAGGTGTACAACGTGACCAACCCGTTCGATTTCATGGACATGATTTCCCTCCAAGGGAAGACCAACTTCTTCGAGAAGCGTGTGTCCGACTACTCAAAGGCAAATGTAAACCATAATCCGAAGAGCGAAACGGTTACCAGTAAGGCCTTGTAAGTCTTTGATTCGCGCCATTATATCCTCGAACTCATGACGATGGTGAACAGTACACTAGACGAGGACTTCTAGATCGGTCCCTTTTGTTTTCGTTCGCATACCATTTGCTTACCGCGCCACCTTGTCACGACCATTATATATTCATTCCATGCATGTCATTTGTAGATCTGTCGACCATTTGTTAGCCATTAGCTTGTACCGTTATCCATGTCATTCATTACATAGCATATCTAATATCATTGCTGCAAACGTCAACCTTGTCAAGGTTCTACGGTGTTATAAATCATGAAGCCGACCCTAGCACTTTTAAACCCCACTGTTCCCATAGGACCGAATTCCCTGTGGACATAAATGTCTTGGCGCCCCAGGTGATGGCATAATGTTTGAGCACTAGGTTGAGTTCCTCAACCTCGTCAAGCAATTCAAGTCGAGATACCCTGAGTGAGGCAAAGTTGAGTGGTGTAAGTCCAGAACTACGTCATGGAGAAACCCACCGCTGAAGTTCAGCCCCATCAATATACTTCTCACGTACGTCGCTCAACGTCAGCGCATGGGAGAATGTGAACCCGTGTCGGTTGAAACGTTCACGAAGTGAATCGATCGTGGGATACGGAACCACGCCCGGCAGGGATACGTTCCTCGACTAACAATGCGTTTGAGACAAGGGGGGAGACGGAGGCATGGAATATCATACCCGCAAATTGTTCAGCATGACTTGGCCAAAGGCGTCTTGGAGGCCAAACATTTCGTACACGATAACTCCGAGAATGCTCCCATCGTGCGCTGCAGTAAGGTGACTCACAAACCAATCAAGGAGTGCAGAGGTCGATTCAGGTGATATGTAAACCAAGACGCATTCGCCGAGCAAGAGCGTTGGAAGTGACGGGGAGAGTAACCCACCAAGTACCGGTGCTAGGGAAGTAGCTGGGGGAAGACGCAGATCGCATGGAAGTAAATGATATCTGTTCGAGTGTAGAACAGTTCCGCCCGATGCTTGTAATTTTGAGATATACTCTTGGCTAGAGCATGTTACGCAAACTCACCAATAGTGATATTATCACCCAGAGCTCCACTGAGCTCCTTGCTTTTCCGGATAGCCATCGCCTTCTTGGTAGTGACTTCCGGGAAGTCAAGCTCAAAGTATGATTTCAGAACATGCGAGCGAGGCCCAGTCTAGGTTGCTATCATCAAATCGTAACCAAGTCCAAGCACGAGGCACGCACATTGATACGCCAGAATCTTGTATCGCTCCCGGCACCCAAACTGACGATTTGGCACGTCGTACCCTGTCGCTCACAGAACCCCAACCATTGTTCGACGAGCGTGTCAATAGACTTTGAACGAACATAAGTTCCGATGTTGATCAAGGGTGGCCGAGCAAGCTGGAACTGAGTACGCGGGAGGAGATGCACGATAAATGGATCCTCGAAATAGCCTTTCTTTACCGCGGACAGTCTTGCCAGCGCTGCATCGGTGTCGGTATGGCGAATGGCACCGTCTGGATCTGCGCCACGTTCGCGACCGGGTGGTCGAGATGGTGGAAGCATGCTTCGTCACGATCAACTTGGATGCGACGCTGACTCTTTCGCTTGAGGAGCGAATAGCAAGAAGTTAGAATCCTCTAGCACTATGTAATTATGTGGCGATTGGTACAGATCCTACAGTGTTCAAGGTAATAGTAGGCAGTCTACCACCAAGCTTATGTTCCTCCCCGTCCCCAGAACTCTGTTACCAACCAGTAACCTCATACGATCCCCAGTAGAAATTGGCATTGACCTACAGCTGAGAAACTGATTATTGTGCAAACTTGAGGACATCAAATTCTCCCGCTACAGGCTTCCCTCAGAGGCACCCAGATGCGAGAGAAATATGATCGAAGGTGATGGAGCTGTTTATTAAGACCCTGAACAGGACAGCACTCCATGGTGATCGATAATGATAGGGATCAAGTTGTCTCAACGGCCAACACCCTCGAAACACACAGAGGATAACTACTCACAAGTCGGCTGTGCGACGAGAAGGTGCTCGTTCCACCGTACGGACTCTACGAAGGCGGAGACAACGAGATTGAATTGACCTAGTTTACTCGAGTGGATGAACAAGCAGAAGATCAACGATGCTTCTTGGACTCTGGCAGTTTTTTCTCTTCAGCTTCTTTCAAAGATTTTCTGTCTTCTAAGATGGAGATCGTAATGTAGGCTACCAACACCACCTGCGCAGCGCAGATGGCAGTTATAGCGGCATAGTTGTGGTTACCTGAAAACGAATACAATAAATAGAAC
Source organism: Phylloporus aff. rhodophaeus (assembly GCA_038094475.1). Classification (NCBI taxonomy): domain Eukaryota; kingdom Fungi; phylum Basidiomycota; class Agaricomycetes; order Boletales; family Boletaceae; genus Phylloporus; species Phylloporus aff. rhodophaeus. Next base: position 84,288 of record JBBPUD010000004.1, on the reverse strand, counting down.
CCAAGTAGAGTTGGTAGCGATCCCGCACCTCCCCAGATGTACCTCAGCGAAAGAAAGTAGGATGAAATCGGTAGAATCGCTAGTGTGGCCGCAAAGAACAACAGCTTGAGGAGAGCACCCCTAAGTAGATGTGCTCACTTCAGACGAGTTCAGCGCAATAGAACCAACTCAGTCACCTCGAGGCGGACTGGTCACTCATAGTGCTGAAGTTCTAAGTTGAGTGGCAGTGCTCGTTTGAACATGGAAAGACCATGTTACAGACACATCTGTCAATTATGATCACAGTATAAAGACCCGAAGAGTGCAGAAATAATCCTCTGATACATAACTCTGCAACATGCTCTATTGATGTTCTTGCCTGCCTCTTCCTCTCGCAATGGGGCTGGATCACGCATGTTTACAGGCCTCACTCTTGACGTGTGGTATGATTCTATGAATTCTGGGACGCACTGCTGAGCTTTTATCACGGCTGGGCATAGGGCCGTGTTTCGGCAGTGGAATGCGGAACCCCAACCGAGAGGACACCTCGCTTACAAGGATCGCATCACGGGCAATTCACACTGAGCCTAGAGCTTGATACAACCCATAAGCAAGCTGATTTTTCCATTTGGAAAGATGGTATCGTGTGCATGGTCGTTTGTTAATATATCGGAGTTTTCTTCGCTCCGTCAGAACCTGACGTCCTTGTGGCCAAGTCGCAGTAGATGGCTTTGATCGATGAGGTAGCGTCGATGGTTCTAGTCAACATCGTGTAAGTGTACATGACCACACACAGGTCATGAATAACAACAATGCTTCGATTTGTCTTGGTAACCTGTACCATCATTCCATGGGTCAATGTTTTACCGTCGCGCGTTATGTAAATCGACGAAGAAAGGAAGATATTAAAAGGTTTTGTGCCTGTAAATGCGAGATTCGGAGTGGTCACTTGCTCAGGGGGCTCCGTGCTCGAATGCGTTCGCCATAGTAGTAAATCCATATGGGGAATGGAATCCCAATGACAATGGCAAGCCCTGCAAGCAGCGAGTTCCCACCCCCGTACCCTAACTTGGTGTACATCTGTTCTCCAAATAGGGGAAAGACGAACCCAAGAAGTGAGCGGAACACCTGAATACCGGTTGTCAAGGGTCCATCTGTAAATCAACAGGGCAAACACACCGAAGCGGCAGCTAGTGCACTGGCCGAGTATGTGAAGGTATCGACAAGATATAATTGAATCGGGAGGCTGTTGAGCATTTGGAACACGCATTTCACAGCGGTCTCTGACAAACACTCACAAGGTAGTCATCAGCGCGAAGCCATAGATCATGGTCCCGATGATGGGCATGATCCAGTGAATTCTCGCCTGAGCGGACCAACCATACCAGCTAAAGTGCGTCAATGCATGAAAGGCCCATTTGATATATCCACTTACAACAATCCGATGGGAACAAAGAAGGAACCAAATATGAGTGCTGGGATACGCATCTCGGGCTTCCCTTGTCCCTCGTTTCTCGCTGAAAGCTTCACGGTGCTTCAGTCGATGGGTTGCTCAGAAACCAAGCACGCACTCGAAGGTATATCTGATCCGATATCTTGGCACCAAATACGGTGGCCGCAAAGAAGCCTAATCCAAGACCAATGTACGCCAAACCGGAGCTGCCAACGTCGAAGTGGTATATGTTGGCGAATAATGCTGAAACAGACTTGAGATCTACACCAATTCATGTGTTCAGCTAAGACATACCAGGGAATGTAGCGAACATCAGGTAGTAGATGCCTGTCCAAGTCATTAGTGACAAAACTTGTCTTGTAATTGTGTCAACTAGCCATATATGCTAGGGAAGGTCAGCAAATACACGTAGCAGCATTTGAAATTAGTCACTTACAGAGCCATGTATAGACTAAGAATAAAGCAAATGAAGCTTCGAGTGAGAAGTATCATGGGTCGTTTCAAATTATCCCAGATGTAATCCAATCGACTCTGCCCTTCGAAAACGGGGATACCCTTTTCTAATTCTGCACCGTGTTCACAGAGTCGACTGCGAATGACAGGTGCATACGTCTCTCTCAGGAGGGGAAGCGCGAGGATGGAAGCAACGCCGCACAAGCCAGCGATCACATAAAATACATATTGGACACCGATCGTCTGGGCAATAAACCCGCCCATGATGGGCCCAATCACTGGACCTAGGCGGGATAACGAGTCATAATTCTAGAGGCAAAGAACAGATCTTACCAGTGAGGGGACCAAGGCAGTACAATGCCATGGCAGACGCACGATCTCTTTCTGCGAAGAGGTCACTGATACACCCTCCACCGACGGCGATGGGCGCACTTCCAGCAAAGCCACCTACACCGCCTTAGTTGGAGCGTGGTACAAGGTCTGATATGGCGACGCACTCAGAAAGCGGAAGGCAATAAAAGAATTGGAAGTTGGTGCTAGAGCACAACCCAGGGTGAAGCAGAGGCAAACTAAGTTGCCGATGTGCAGCACCTGACGATTGTCAAGAGGAAGAATCGGGTGTGGTAGTATAAGAACATACCCAGACTCGACCGTACATCTCTGAGAGAGGACCTAAGAATAAAGGTCCGATTGCAAAGGAAAGAAGGAAGATGCTGAGAGTCAATCCAACAATTGCAGGGTCGGTAATACTGTATTTCACAGCAAGATCCGGAAGACCCGGGGCCATCATGGAGCTGGCAAGGGGGGAAACGAAAGTGTAGAAGGAGACCTACGAAAGTTAGGTGAAGAAGACAGGGGTACTAGAAGTACGGACGAGGGTCGTGGCAGTCCACTTTTTCAACGGAGACCAATTGCGGGGGTTACTTGCACTCTGGCTCCAATCATCTGTCTCTGTTTTGTTGGTAGGGATGGCAGGCTTTTCTTGGTCTGGGAGGGGAGATATGTCGAGTTCATGAGTACGTATCCTACCACCGACGTGCGTGTGGGATGATGCGACAGAGACTGTATCCTCTGCAACTGGCATTGTTCTCAGCGGTGGAGAGATGAGCCGTGGGCAGTAACTGAACAAGAGCCCGTTTAAATTGTGTGGTCTGACAGAGCACTCATGACACTAGTCGACGGAAATGCGTTTCCCACTCGGGCCGTTGGGATTCCAAAAAGAATATATCCATGTGGTCACCAATTATTAACGTTAAAAATCTAGCAAAAACCGGGGACCCACTACACCACGCTGTATCGTCCAGCCACTGCACTCGGGTTACGCATCTCAGCCTGCAATGCTGCTGCCGATGCTTCAATCAACAGGCGCTTGATTTCTCGCACTGCTTGCTCGACCTATAGAGATAAGTGAGCAGAGCTCAAGGTGTACGACATCATAACGCACTCTATATTCCTCATTCGATTCGACGAGGAGGTGAAGCTTCGGTGGCCCTTCTGCGGGTGGTTCCTTGCCAGTTTCATAGTAAATACCTGCTCATACACGAGGAGTCAACTCTGACACAATCTCCCGCCCTTAGATCACTCACCCTTGTTCGTAACTGACGCCCCAGTCATATCGATGAGCTAGATAACGCAAAGGCGTCAGTCCGGCTTATCATGATTGTGGCGATGGACGCGTACCTGAACCATCGTTTCCTTATTCGTAACCCGCCATCTTGCTTTTTGGGGGTAGTCATTGATGGGTATGATTGCGTGGAAGTCCGTGGAGTCTGGATTGACTTTCCTCCCTCCGCTTTCTTCGTGCTGGATCTGAGACTGGAGAACAAGCTTCATGGCTTTCAACTGGGCGTTGAGCTTGGAAACCACGCTAAGCGCTTGTTTCTGGGCTGGCGAGTCCTTGCCTGCACGGTTGGCAGCTTCTTGAGCCGTTTTAATTTGCGCCTGTATCTTCTCCTCTTCTTTCGCATGGGCAAGCCGCCGTGCGGCCGCGGCGGCCCCTGGAATACCCAAAACACCCTTGGATGTGTCTGGTGCAGGGCCACGTCGGATCTCCACCTTGAAGTTGCCGAAAGTCATGTCGTCACTACCAGTGGCACCAGCCGATGCCTTTTGGGTTTCTTCGGCCTTCTCTTCTTCCGGTTCACCATACGCCTTACGCTCGGCACGGTCTTTAGCCTCTCGTTCCTTGTCCAGTCTGTCCAGACCCTTTCCGCCGAATCCGGATCCAGCAACTTGTGCCTTGCCAGTTTTGACCTTCTCCAAAAAGCCTGTGCAAACATCTCTAGTAATGCAACACAAAAAATTGGATAACCTTACCATTGGCAAGCTCCTCGAGTTCTTTGGGGGTCGCGGCATTACTAGCTTTCAAGGCGCGGTATATATCGACTGAGTACCTTTCTTGCTCGGGGGTGATAAACGTGACGCAAGTTCCCTTGTTTCCAGCACGTCCTGTCCTACCAGCACGATGGACATAGTCCTCCATGTGATTAGGGGCATCGAAATTTATGACGAGTTTCAGTTGCTTAACGTCCAATCCACGAGCAGCAACGGATGTCGCAATAACGATAGGAACTACTCCAGACTTAAAATCGGCGATGGTCGAGTCGCGGTCTACCTGGTCCTTGCCTCCATGGAGAGACATGCATAGATATCCTTTTCGCATGAGCTCACGCAACAAATTATCGGCAGCTTCTTGTCGATCCACAAAGATAAGCGTCCTGCATTCCGGGTCCTCGTTGTACATTTGTCCAAGGATCTCCAGTAGCCGGTTGAATTTGGTTTCCTCTGCGCGAACTTCAACGAGCTGCTCGATTTCTGCAGCAACAACTGAGCGACCACCGACTGTGATTTCAAGAGGCTTTTGTAGGATCTTTCGGGCGAGGGAGTCCATTTGCTTCGGAAACGTTGCGGAGAAGAGAACGGTCTGTCGGTCCGGCCGAATATTGTTCACGATTTTCATGACCTGTGGTTCGAAACCCATGTCGAACATCCTGTCCGCTTCATCAAGCACAACGTAGGTGACCCGCTTCAAATTGGTGACCCGGCCAGAGTTGGCTGTCAAAAGGTCTATCATGCGACCTGGAGTACAGACGATTATTTCCGCGCCTTTCTTAAGCTCAGCAATTTGATCTTTGATCGGAGATCCACCATATGCACAAACAGCCTACAAAATTATAATAATCAATGTGCGAAACTATGGAAAGCCGTACTTGGCGCACCCGTAAGTTCATTACTCTCAAAAAGGGTTTACACTCTCTGTGAATCTGCACAGCAAGCTCGCGCGTGGGAGTCATGACTATCGCCAGGGGTCCTTCCATTTGTTCCAAGGGCCGTTGGTCTTTGATATGTCGAAAGAGGGGCAAAAGAAATGCTATCGTTTTGCCAGAGCCTGTCTTCGCGACCCCAATGACGTCTCTCCCTGACATGATCGCGGGGATAGCTTGAGCTTGGATGGCTGTAGGCGCGGTATAATTGAGCCTTTTAATAACATCCAAGCTGTGAAAGATAAGTTACGATGTACCTGTGAGGTAAAAATCTACGTACCAGCTTGCGGGGAGGCCAAAGTGGCTCCATTTTATAACGGGCCGAGGACAATCGATGCCACGAATTTTGATACCGTCTAGTTCTAGGCGCAAGAGATCGGCTTCCTCGTCTGTCATGGCAGCAATATCTGGTGGTGGAACGTAAAACTCCTTCCTAAAAGGCTCGTACTTTACGCGAGAGTGATCGACGGCGGCGATGTCCTTCTTCTTTGCCTTCTTAGCAGCCAGAGCAAGAATGTCCTCTGGGTTCAGTTCGGTAGCATCAAGTTCGTCCTCAACAACAGGTTCCACGACTTCTTCATTCCCTTCTTCAGCCATGCGCTCGTCAAGCCGGACACGGGAAAAGCCGTTGGTGACATTCATTTTCAGCATGTCTTCTTCGTCTACTTTCTTCACTTCCTCTTTCACACCACTCATGAAGGCATCAAGAGGATCTACCTCCTCGTCCTCTTCCATAGCGTCTGCAGCCTTGTTCTTCAGTGCCTGGTCCATTCGATTTGCTTCTTCGTCGTCATCATCAACCTCAAGGTCGCCGACGCTGGCCTCGCCATCAGCCATAGTCATATCAACAGCTGGCATGTCACCGAGAGTTTCAAGCTTGCGCTTTGTCTCCACAGAGTCATCCATCACAGCTGCCGCAGCTTTTGACGCCTTCAAAACTTCCGGTTTTAGTGGAAGGCCTTTCAGGCCAAGACCAGTCAGCGCTGCACGGTTTAGGGACGTCCCAGGCTTCGTTGGCGTCGGAGCAGGTGGTGCTATAAGCCAAGATCAAGTGATGTGAAATCTCATCAAGGGAATGATATGCCAATGAGACTAACCTGGTGCGGACTTGCCTGCCAGTGCCATGGCCTTTGCTTTCGCTTCGTCAAGTGCCTTCTTGGCTTCCCGCTCCTTCTTCCAGGCCTCGAGTTTCGCTCGTTTGGCTTTTAACTTCTCGTCCTCGGGTGCTGGAGGTGGTGTGGCCTCGGAAGTGGACTTGGTTGTGACTGGCGAATGAGGTCGACGATCACGGTCCCTGCGGTCAGGTGAACGAGAGGACCGCCTGTCGTCACGGCGTTCATCTCTTCTGTCGCTCCGATGACCATCTCTCCGTCGGTCATCGCGGTAGCGGTCGTCTCGGTAGCGTTCTCTGTCTCGGTCCCTTGCCCTGTCTCTGTCTCTATCCCTATCCCTATCCCTTTCTCTTTCTCTTTCTCTGTCTCTTTCTCTTTCTCTGTCTCTGTCTCTGTCTCTGTCCCTGTCCCTGTCCCTGTCTCTGTCTCTGTCACGGTCTCTGTCTCTGTCCCTGTCTCTGTCACGGTCTCTGTCCCTCTCGTCGTCGTATCTCCTGCTAGGTCTTTGGGTATTTCGCCTAGTCGGCGAGGGGGACCGAGGTGAACGGTGAGAAGGCCTTACCCTTTTGTTTGAGCTGTCTGGGGAATATGATCTCTCTCTGCGCGCCATGAACAGGAAAAGGATGAGCGGAAAGGCTTGAAGTGGCACTGAAAAAGGTGTTGTTTGGCCCTATTAGGATCGCAAGGGGTTGACTAAGCTGTACCTTATGTAACATCGCCAGTGCGTCATCTTGTCCTTCCCCATGGCGAGCGACATTCTCGATCCAGCTGCGCTCACGGCCAAGCTTGTTTTCCTCCTCCCAGCGTCCAACAAACGCCTGTCGTCTGTTCACGATGGTCTTGCTACTCTCACCCATACCATATTTACTACCCTTGGGTTTCGCCTGATTGCAATCGACGATACCTCGTCCGCGAGAGTGTTCCAAGACAACGTCTTACCTGAAGACTGGAACATCAAGGGGTTGACAGATCATACCTTGAGATACAAGCACGAGCAAAGTAGCCTTGAGTTTCTTGTGAAACTCGTGAGACTTGGCCAACGAACTCTGATCAACGCCATCGCCATTGAAGTATGCTGCTTCCCTTTCTGTGTGTACCCTACTTGATATTATTTCAGAGCGATAAATCTGCATCGTTGGATCTTTCTACCAACGATTTTACTTCTCCATCTTTCTATCCCTATGACGCCTCTAGACCGGACGCACCTCCCCTTGTCCATGGGTTCATATCCTCGAATCGTATCGCAGACTTTGTATCGCAGCTGAAGCTCAAAATAATACAGAAGCTTGTACCAGGACTCAGGAAGGAAGGTTACAGCGAAGGGACCGAAGAAATTTCCGCGAGTGCAGTACCCGCTGCAAATCCTGGCCCCTCTCGCCCACGAACCTTCACGCCTCCTTTCCCTGAGGACATTTCTCATCATTTCCCCCGCCTACACAACCCCCTGGAGATTGGAAGAAGTGACCTTGATCCCTTCAGCGCCGATAGATTCTCACCACCATCCTTATTCCCGCCCCACGGTGGGGACGGGATGTATGTCGGCCCCAATCATCCCATCTTTGGTTCCCGGGGACGCAGACCAAATAATCTTACAGGTCCCTGGGGTGGTGATGGGTACCTTCCTCCCATGGGGGCACCCCATGGGGCTCGTTTCGATCCCATAGGACCAGACCCGAATCACCCATTTAGGCCTACGTTCGGTGGGAGGCCCCGAGGGGGAGGACCAGGGACTCGGGATCCTGACAATGATGAATTTATGCCTCCCGGAGCAGTGCGCATCTCTCACCCTCTGACACGCCAATACTAACCGTGGTCTCTCCAGGGTGATATGTTCATGTGAGGACTTGTGCTCTGTTGTAAACGAAAATCCTGTACTTTTATCTTTAGTCTTGTCTTTTTTGTTCCGTGTCTGTCTAGTGGCTGCGCGGTAGTCCAGACCGAAAGTGGCAACTCTGAGTCCTCGTCAGTAGTATAAAGGGCTACAAGTTGTCGACGCAGTCCTGCTCCCCGATATTCCACCTCACAGTATGGGTCCTACGAGGGCAAACAGTCCCAAGTCTCCAACCTCTCCAACTCGTTCCAAAAAGACACCAGTTCCACCAGGCTTCATAGCAGCTCCGAAGCCAAAGTCGAAACCTATCGAAGACATGTCCGTGAGGGAGTTGCGTGACCAACACGATCGCAATGAGAGACTACTTTCTTCATCGTAGGTCTATACCTGACCTTGTAACATGGTGACTATGAGGTGCCCTGGGCTGACAGCACACGTTCTGTCTCTGTAGGATTGCATCTACTTCCTCCCTTGTGCAACGGCTCTCGCTCGAACAGACTGCCATAGCGGCACGACTGCTAGAGCTCGAGGGCATCGAGGAAATTCGCAATGGTATCAAGAATACGAATATCAACTCGGATGAGATAATGCCTGTCGATGTACAGCCTGAGCCTCGTGTCATTGATGCTAAACGGCGTGCGCTGTCGCGATATGTACGTCCCCGTAGCTGTGTGGCTTGACAAAGTAACTCAGCTTTACTCTGCAAGGCTCCATTAGCGTCTAACAGTGCCAACCACCAGGTTGGGTCTCTCAGTCTTCAAGAGGCAATGGAGCTAGAACAGCGTGCACATGCTATCGACTTGGCAAGACAACGACGCTCGGACGATAGGAAACGACGCATTGGTTTACCTGTTAAAGGGGAAGTACTATCCAGACAAGAAATGGAAGCGCGTATATGGGCCTTCATGTCTGTATCCACCTCGCCTATTCTCGATAATCAATCTAAGGGTCATGTAGGAATTATAAACCGACTGATTCTGATCTTGAAGATATGGATGACGATGATTCAGACGATGATGACCCTTCAACTTGGTTCGAGGACGATCAAGACGATGGGATCAAGGGTCAAGACATTGTCCCCCCAGACTTGGAAGACTTGTTAAATGTAATACGGGTGGATGAAAGTCGGATACGTTATAGTACTTTCTACGAGCCGCGAGACGGTGACTGATGTTATGTAGCATGTATAGCCATGTATTCATAGACTGTTGAATGTTTATAAAGTGGTGTAATCGGTGGGAGTCTACTCCAGGAGAAAATGTCCCGTATTGTCCCCAGACTGCGACGGCTATCAGCGCGTATGAACAGGACAGCTACGACCGCGCTGCAACCAGGATGATAAGCATGCTGAAAAATCGATGAGCGGCTGCATTTTTTTTTGAAGGGGTATGAGTGATTCTTACAGTTGTGGAAACTACAGAAACAGCTCAGTCGTGCAACAAAGGAACCTTTAGTGAATTCTTCGAGACAAATGACGCCTACGGACAATGATGTATCACGGAGCAAATAGAATAAGTTAAGAAAAACTCACATTCGACCCCCACCAAGGAACTTTCGGCGGGGAGCTCATATACAAGATACTTCACCGTTTGAGGAGTAGAGTGAGCTCCACCATCAAGACATGTCTTAACGTGGGCTTCCTGATCTCCAGGAAGCTTGAAAGCTGAGAGATTAGTCCCACAAACGGGACAGCTGCAGGAACTAAGTCAACTACCACTAAAAAAAACTATCTTGGCTTACTCTGCAAGATCGCTCAACTGTGAGCTAGAGTTCTGTCGCGAAAGTTGACCAGGTGCTGTCAATCGTCCTCGATCAACTACAATGCGTTCCACTGAAGAGGATCCTCTTGTAGGGGCACCCAGGTTGTGCTGATCGAAACATGATTGGCAGACACGTTGCGACGAGGATGATGCAGTGGTCACAGGGGAGAATGGATCTTGCACGATCTCAGATGGCTCAAGAAGAACCCGATGACACGAGCATCGGTCACAGAATATACGGCCACATCGCCGACAATGCTAAAAAAAGTCTCAAGTAAAGCCATTCCAATTACGAAGGTGCTTACATGCTAGGGAAATCAAGGAATGGTCGACTTTTAGGACCCGGGAACACCAGCTGATGATGAGACTTACTCTTCTCAAGATAAAACTAAAGCGACGCTGGCAGTCGTTGCAAGCCTGTACTGCACCATCCCGTTCCCACTGCGCAAGAGGTAAAAGAGTAGCGGGCCGCCGCATCGGAATGGCCATCTTTTGAGGAGCTTCATGGGTGGGGACTCGGAACTCGGGTGCTTGAGATAAGTCGGGCGTAAGGTCTCGAGCGCTCAGAGGGCGGGAAGAGTGTTCGGTTGAACCGGACCTGACAGAGGGTGCATGAATCATGGAAGAATGTCCTGGGTAGCGGAAAACTTCATCAGGATCATCGTTGCCGTCGCCGTGGTCATCATCATCATCATCATCATCGTTGTCAAACTCATCGTCCGAGGAAGGGCCCAGAAGACCTTGAGCACTTGCGGCAAGTCTGCGTCGCTCTAACGCTCTGCTGTATGTATTTAATAAAACCTCGGCTTGAGTTTTACGTTCCTTGTCGTCGTCACCTGTTGAGTTCATAAGTTGGACCAACCATCTACTCACAGGTGGGACTCACTTAAAATACCCTGTCGTAGTTCACTAGTTGCCCGTTCGAGTTTAGCAATAGCGCGGCGAGTTTCAATGAGGGATCGAGCTTCATCATTACTTTCTGACCGATTTCCAACAAGATAGCGTGCACGAGCTACATAGTCTTGTGCGGAAGACAAGCGGTTAGGACGCATCGCTCCCATTTCTTGTCCTTCTTCGTCACCCTCTTCACCCTCGTTATCGTTCACATGTGGAATAAGAGATCCATCATGAGCGAGATCGTACATTGCACCATCGGGTTCCATGAAAGGGAGAGGAGGGAAAAGTCTACGACGCATGACACGAATCCAGCGCCTGCGACGTACCCATGTATTCGCATGCGGAGACACCAAAGATGAGGAGCCAACACTGCTAACGCGCCTATGACCTCGTGACGGGGAAGACAAACCAGTTCCCACTAACCCAGTGCCAGACAAGAGGCGTACAAGCTGTTGAGGTTGTTCAGGAAACCATGATTCATCTGGAGCGCTGAAACTCTGCGCATACTGCCAGCCACCGTCAGGGCTCACTTTCGGGTGGGTGTCATCGATAATCCAGTCAGATCTGTTTAACTAGTTGCTTTATATGAAAATCCAACTGGAGACTAAGCACTTACAGCCAAAAGTGGCTTCGTTCGGCACCTTCTAATATGGGAGTGTCTCGACGAGAACCATTCGGTAACACATATGGATCAGATGCAAGAGGAAGTTGTACATCACTGCGCCACGAGGCAACTGATTTGGCGCCAGTTTCTTCATCTAGAGAGGGGAGTTTCAGCTCAAAAGGCGCCGGACGGCCACTTCTCCCAAGGCCGGACGTAGAAAACTTAGGCCGCCCTCCTGACACTGCAAGGGTCTTTAAACGAGAGTCGAGATGTTGATTCTCATACAGGACCATGGGCACGGTGGTGTGCACGCAAAGCAGGTTGTATGATGCAGTTGTGTTGCGCCATCGTTCTACCTCAGCTTTTTGCAATACCTGACGAATCACATGAGACAACGTAGCACAAGAATTGCAAGTGTTGCACCTCGCAAATCCACACTTCAAACACGGAAGCAGCAATGTCATACGCTGTCTCACCCCAATTGTTTCGCACCAGGGGGTCTGCAGCCTGTTTCGACAACAAATATATTACGACCGGCAGATGGCCCTTCGACGCTGCATTCACTGTAAGGAGGTTATCAATAGTAGTGGGGACAAGAATGGGAGACGACCTACTGAGGGGAGTCCAGCCACCTTTATTACGAACGTCGACGCCGCGCATACCATCCACTTGATCTGCGGCGCCGCCACTTTCACACAACCATCGTACGACGTCAAGATACCCCTGGAAAATAATGAGGAGGGTGCTGCAAACCGTTTGAAACATAGGCCACCTTTGAGCAAGCATTATGCAGCGCGGTCCATCCATCTGCATCGCGTGCATGGACATCGACTTTGTTTTCCAACAAATACTGAATGATGGACATGTGACCATTTAATGCGGCTTTGTGTAGGGCGGTCTGAAAGAGAAGTCAGAAGGGATAATGCTTAGTGGGTAAAGATATACCTCTCCTTCACGATCTTCCAAGTCTGGTATCGCGCCACAATCTTCGATGACTGGGGAGCTGAGGTTACGGGAGATGTAGAAGATTGGGACAGACACGGGACTTACGCCACTTGACAATGTCGAGATACCCACGGCTCGTGGAAGCATGAAGCAGTGTGAACCCGGTACGTGAAGAAGCATCATTCGCCAACGTGAAAGATTCGAGATCACCTTGAAGGGCGGTGGCAAATAGCTTTTTCAGTAAAGTGAGGTCACCTTGAGAGGCTGCAGCAGACAAGGCCTCGAGCTGGGCGGGCGACGGACGAGACGGAGCTTGTGGCTGAGTTGGAGACGATAGCGAATCTTGTGCGTCGACCATCGTAACTGACTCGAGAACGGAATCCTGAGGCTGAAGGAAGTGTTGTGTAGAGTCCTTGAACGCAGCCGGAGAATCTTGGTTGGCTGTTGTATTGAGGGAGTTGTCAGGGTAGACGAACTCCTCCTCTTCTTCCTCATGACCGTGAAGCTTGTCCGCGACGTTGTCGTCGCGTGCGGGATAAGTAAAAACCTCTTCCTCGTCACTTTCGGCTGGAGAGGCAGCATCGGTTGGGGTCGTATCCGACAGCCCAGACCTGCCAGCACTGTAAGACAAGGAATAAAACATGTAATAAGACCCACTCTTCAATAGGACCAAGGAAATGTGTAGCCATGGGACGCGTCGAGTGCAGAGTGCCAAAGGTGGAAGAGCAGGAGAATTAAAGTCGTGAGAAGATAATGCCAAATACAGACACGAAGCCGAGTCTCTTCTCCTCGTCGTACGAGCACGACCAGCAATTGACTTGTTCCTACCAACGAACGTTTGGTTTGGTATTGGCCAATCTCAGAGTGGATGGTGTGTCGCTGCGTTCGATCCCGCAGTATGTGTAAATCTCGCAGTAGCACAAGGATGAGTTACTATTACTATTAGTGCGTAACGGCGTGGAGAGTCATATAAACTCGTACTCGTGTTTAAACTCAACTTGCAACGAAAAAGCAAAAAGGTTCAGACAAGCAAGGAAGAAAAAGGAAAGGACATGGCACTGCCCACGCTTTTTCGTGGTTACTTCCACGCTCTGTCTCGTCAGGTCGTTCGCGCTCGTCCCCTCTCCTCAAGCTCGATAATGACAGTGCCTACGGCCAACGGCGACCGATCCAACCTCATCCCTTTCTCGTCCCGTCTTCTTGAGGGGCGTGCATTGGCACAAGATGTCTGGTCGATTTTCAAGTGCGTTCACTTCACAGTGCATCCTCTCATCCCGAGCCGTTATCTACGTCCCCCAGCGCTGCAAACCTCCCTGCAGATTGCATTAATCTTGGTCAAGGATATATGAATTTTTCTCCTCCTCCATGGATTATTGAGGCGGCGAATGAGGCGCTCAAACAGACTCTGCCCAACCATTATTCTCATCCAAAGGGCCGCATTCGTCTGCGCCAGGCCATTAAGAATTTCTACGAAGCTTCCTTCAACAGGTCTCTCGATGTCGAGAACGAGATCATCGTCACCAGTGGTGCTAACGAAGGTGCCGTTCTTATTGTGGTGGTTGCCATCTTACTCAGTCTTTATTAGGTCAGTACTCTGTATTCACCGCTTTCCTGGAGAAGGACGACGAGGTTATCATGTTCGAGCCTTTCTTTGACCAATACCTTCCATCGGTCACTTTCAACGGTGGAAGGCCCGTTTACGTCCCTTTACATCCTAACCTATCCGGGGAGAAACCGAACAGTAGCGAGTGGACTATTGACTTTGATGAATTGCGGTGTGTCAAATTCAAACCACTTTTTTCCAGCTTCCAATCACTCCTTAGCCGCGCTATCACCCCTCGGGCTAAAATAATCATCGTTAACACACCACACAACCCAATCGGTAAGGTCTTCTCTAGGGAGGAACTGGAGAAGATCGCTGCTGTCGCAGAAGAATTCAATTTACTCGTGATGTCGGATGAAGTGGTGCGTATATCTTCTCGGGTATGGTTCTAGCTTACCTAGTCCTTTTACTGCAAGTATGATTGCCTCGTCTACGATGGGAAGGAACACGTTCGCATCGCGACCCTCCCTGGTATGTGGGACAGGACTGTGACGGTCCTCTCGGCCGGAAGTAAGCGCAAACATCCCTTTGGGTGTTCGACGTTCACATCCTTTTGATTTACCAGAGGCTTTCGCTGCCACCGGATGGCGCGTTGGCTGGCTGATCGGTCCCGAGTCTATCATCAAGCCCACTCTAGCGGCCTGCACTCGGATCGTGTTCTGCAGTAACTCGCCTTTACAAGAAGCTGCAGCAGGTGGACTGGAACAGGCTCGGTCCCGTGGATTCTTTGAGAACCAGGTTAAAGAGTACGATGAGAGGCGTAAAGTTTTACTCTCCGCATTCGATAAGATTGGCTTGAAGTACAGTCTGCCAGAGGGCACCTACTTTGTACTTGTGGTAAGAACGGTGAAAAACAAAGCCATCATCTTCTTTGACTTTGTTGCGTCGCAGGACATATCTGGTGTAAAGTTCCCTGAAGATTACGCGTTCCCTAAATCTGTGCAGGGCCGAGGCAAGGACTTCAAGTGTGTGACATACTGTTCTTGCCTTCACAGCTCTCATGTTTGTCAGGGCTTGCTGGTTCATCGCTATGGAGATCGGTGTCTCCTCCATCCCAGTCAGCGAGGTGAGTCCATCTCCAGCCACTCGTCTTGAATACCAAGCGAACCTTTGCAGTTCTATTGCGAGGAGCACACCAGCATTGGCGAAAATTATGCCCGCTTTTCCTTCTGCAAAGACGTAGATACGCTCAAACAGGCAGGAGAACGTCTCCAGGCCCTAACGAAATACATTTCCTAGAAGATTAACCAGTTGTCAAACATCAAATAGAAGTGTAGATCTGTAGTGTTCAACCCTCAACGGTTTCCTCTGTACCCAATCAACAATTGTGGTTTATTTTTGAATCTGCTGTCTTGATCCTTAATCTACCCGTCATATCTCGGCTCAGTGGGAAAATGTTTGTCGTACCATGCCAAAATATAGTGTTGATACTGGTCAGTTGTTTTTTGCTATCTTGCGCTCCAAGCCGTCGACTATGCGAGACAACGCCTCCCCCTCAGAAGTACCTGGGAGAAGGCGGTAATAAGATGGGTTCTTCATCATCCGCTGAGCGAGGAACGTGAAAGAGAGCACGTCCACCCCATCCTGTTCGTGACGTATACTGCCATCCTTCCTCCTTTCCCGATACCACTTCTCCAAGACCTGTGACTCCAACAACTGCGACTCCAACGGCAACCCATCTTCGCTGAGGAACTTGTTAAACATTTCCACGGCTTCCGCAGGACAGAACAGCACGAAACGACCGGGCCGATTCTGTCGAACAGCGTAACTTTGCATCTGCGCCACTTCCAAAATCGTGTAGTCCCTTAGCCTTCGTTCCGACTTACTAGGATCGCCTTGTATATATTGAGTGCCCATGACAACGACGACGTCCACCCGCATCGGAAGACTCCAGGACGCCTCATGGGGAACGACCAGAACTCTGACAATTCCCTCCGCAAAGAGCTCGAGAATCAAGCTGCAATCTGACTTCGAAACACCATGATGAAATACTCCAACACCTCTAGATGCAAAGTTGACTAGCATCTTATCTTGAAGCCTCGCAAGGTAGTCTTCAACATAAATCGAGGAGACAGATTCAGGGAGGAAGCCTCTCTCAGAGAACGAGGTTAACGCGCATTGGGTAACCAAATCTTGTGCTACGCTTTGGCAGTGTTTGCGAGAGGGAACGAAAACGATGCCGGCTTCACCAGTGTGGTGGACGTCCTGGAGAGCGGTATAAACAGGCTTTGCGAGTGCCTTGAAAAGCGCGCTGGAGTGTGGGATTTTATATGGCTGAATAGTGCACGACAACGGTTGCTCGCGATCCTTGGGAAGGAAGCTATGGAGTCCTATCGGTTTAACGTCTAACCACGATGCAAGGTCTGTAGGGTCGATAAGGGATCTGGTGAGACCAATTTTGCGGCTAGGAAAGCGTTCCGTTGCACGATTCATGAGAGCGATGCCAAGTTCATACGGGCCGTCCAGCTGTTCCAAGTTATCGTAAAGTATTATTTCGGGATGACTCCGAATCAAAGTCTGGCCAATAAGGCTCAAACATTCGAGGAGATCCGCTGCAGTGGTCACCCTTAGCGATTTGCCGTTGGGTGGTTCAAACAATCTGGCGCCAGTTGAGTACTCCAGTTTCACAGGCACGCCACCCGAGACAGAGCGTAGTTCTGACAAAGTCTTTGCTGCTGCATTGCCGGTCGGCAAAACGATAAGGGCCCAAGAGGGTGACGTTGATTCAAGCAAGGTGTTCCTAAAGGTCAATTACACTAATGGTCAAGCAGGGTGGGGCTTTCGTACCAAATGGCTAAGTGTGCTAAAAGAGATTTCCCGCAGCCCGCAGGAGCGGCAACCAGAGCATTCAGCTTTGTACTCACGATAGTCCAAAATATCTGGGTCTGAATGGCACTGAACTCGTGAAAGCGAGAAAGTAGGTTGCTTAGCAACACATGAAGGTGCATGATTGAAAGAGGGAGGAAACCAACGTCTACCCGTTGCGTATGGGAAAGGTAGACAGAGGGCAAGGACACGTCTTCCAGTCGCACGGGTAGCTCGTGGTCCGCCCCTAACCACTTGTCAGAGACAAGCCGTATCGTCATCGATGGCGGTAGAGTGTCTGCGGACATTGAGATTGTAAATTCCATGTCCAGAGAATCCGTTGATTCCCGAAAGAAGATCTGTGCCACCTGAAGTATCGTATTTCCTTCATGGTCTTCAACCCACAACCAAAATGGTTCCACAAATCCATGTACTTTTGTGCTCCAGTTAAAGGCACGGGTTACCGTGACGACAACCCTCAAGATGTCGGGACCAAGTGGACGCAGAGAACAAGCCAATTCAAGGGAAGGGAACTGTTTAGCCGCGGCGAGTAATGCTCGACCTTGGTGTTCATTTAGGCGGATAAGGTTTCCTAGCTCGACGGTCGTCATCATGGCAAGCTCTGCAGGATGATATTCCATACGCGACTCCTCGAGACCATGAAGAATCTCCGCCTTCAAGTTGAATTGTCTTAGTGGCTCCTCATAAGGCCACATACGCTTTTCAATGGCCTTGCTCATTCCCATAAGTGTAACTGTCGCATTGGCCAATTTTCTGCTGATGGCAATTTCCAGGAGGGCCCGCACAATGCGGCCGCCATTTTGGGCTACATATGCGGTGTCCGACACCAATGCGAAGTCTTGGATCGAAAGGCGGGAGATAGAACTTTGTAGAAGTATATTGACTTTGCCCTGGCTATTGATGTCGATGCCTCCCTGTGCGATCATTGAGCTCACGCGTGCCTGATCGTCGGATGCACTTACTGGAACATCGCAGGGAATGCGTACTCTCAACTGTTCTAGCTCCTTAGCCTCCGACTCTCTGAATTGAATTTGATCAAACTGGGAGAGAGCAGTCAGTATTACAACCTATAGGCCTCTAAGGAAACGACACACCTCCGTGCTTTTACTGAGCATGTTCAAAATATCCGCCTCAGTCATCTGAGGCCGGAATAGTTCTCGAAAGATTTCGATCGATTGGTGGCGAATGTAATATTTTGCGGCTATCCTTCCAACATCCTTGATAGTGAATGTCCCCAAGTCAGGATCAAAGTCTATCATGGATAGTTTTTCCAATGTCTTTGCTGATGACACGATCAAGTCTCTCCTTGGACCCAGAAGCTGGTGATCGTTGTCCAACGTATCTTGTATGATTCCTTCTCCCCGGTTAGTCATACTATCGTTCCTTTAAAGTCACCCTTACCGTATTGCATTGGCTTCTTACGCATCCGGACGAAAAGATATGTGTACCCAAGCCAACGCACGCCTTCTGTGACACTAGCCACCGTCCCAAGCGCAATTTCGGCATTCAATGCGTCTATTATTCCTAATCGAAACCTGCCAAAACTGAGTACCTGGCTCAAAATTTAGCGGGACACCGACTTACTGTGACTCGATTGGTCTCTTGAGGTTTTTGTCAGAATACCTGCTGACAGTGATGGTTGGGGGGCTACTTACCTGTGAGGCAATGGCATCAAGGTAGTGCGCAAGTTTGTCCTGCGTCGTACAAATGTATCCCTCCCCACTGCTTTCCAACCCTGGACGCCCAGCACGACCAAAAATCTGTAGGACATCCAGGACAGGGAGATCCACGAATGAACCTGTCCTGCTGTCGTATACTTGCGTACCCTTGATGACGACTATGGGACATCATGAATTGTCACATAATGACTTTGATTTGCCACACACCTGCATGCGCAGGTAGGTTGACTCCCCATGCCAAGGTAGCAGTACAGCATAAAACCTTGGATGGGATCAACTCACGTTGGGATAGTCATCAATTGCTCATACCTTGATCGCCCTCTCTTGAAACATCCTTTCCATCAAGTTGCGGTCAGATCGCAACATCCCAGCATGATGGATACCGAAACCATCATCAAAGAGTTGCTTCATCTCCTTATTGCGTGAGTCCCCAATGGTCCTGCGGAACATACTCCACCGTGGATTGTCCTGACAACTATAATCATCCAGCGTAGCCTCTGCAGTAGCAGCGTCTTTGAGAGCACGTGCCGCGTTCACGGTTTCTTTCCGTGCATGAACAAAAACCATAACCTGATGACCTCGACGAACTAACTTCGAAACCATCTGGAATGTGACACGGTCAAGATTCCTCTTTGATTGGGGGCTCCCTGGTTTCCCAATGGTTCCAATGAAATGCTGTTCTAATGGTACCGGTCTGAAAGATGGGTCGAAGTAGAAAAGACCAGTGTAACGAGAAACACTAGTCACACCCAAGTTATATCGCACTGTATAAATAATAAATATCACTGACCTGAGGAAATCTGCAACATCAATGTAATTTGGAAGAGTAGCACTCAGACCCACGATCCGGATTACAGATTGACTGGATTCTACCTAGTCAAGTTCTGGGGTTTGTTGCACAAATTTTCGACCAGTCACTCACCTGGCGCAGAGTTCGGGCAACAATGGTCTCTATTACAGCACCTCGCTCTTCGTTGAGAAGATGGACCTCATCAATAATGAGAAGCTTCAATTTCTTCGGTTATTTTGTGTGAATGTGATGATTTGCCCTAGTCCAAGAAAGCCACGTACCGACGCAAGCTCACCCTCACCTGTTGGCTTCCGAGTGACAACGTCCCATTTCTCAGGCGTCGTAACAATAATCTGAGTCTCAGCAATCTCAGCCTTGGTGAGCTGCATGTCACCTAGACAAACGGGTGGATTTATTTCTCAAACAGTAAAGTATGTATAAAATGTACTAACCCGTCAATTCTCGGACAGATATTGACAACCATCTTAGGCGTTTTCCAAGTTTCTGGACAATCTCTGAGGCCAATGCCTTCATCGGGGCTCTGCGCTCGTGCCGTGAGTGTATTTGGCGCAGTAAATCCGTTTGGACCCACACATAGATAATCTTGAAGCTATCCCGACTTATGGACGCTCGTAGAGGTGATCCCGGAGCAGTAGGTGATCTATGGTGATGCAAGACACGCAAGATGGTCAACATGGCAACATCAGTTTTACCCTTGTATATGAATCATTGTACGGCAAGCCCCTTGTACAGCAACTGACTACTTACAGCACCAGTAGGAGCTGCAGAACATGAGCTAAAGATTCGGGAACTCAAAGAATTGGGGCGCTCACCACAAACGAGCATGTTTTCGTTGGAGCGGTAAGCAGTGGGATAGACAATGGATTGTATTCTATTCAGAGATGTGTATCCCTGGTAGATTCAAATTAAAGCTGACTTCAAATTAGACACACAGCGGTACTTGCTGGAAACGATCCCCGAGCTAGCTCATCGAGTTCGGAGACCAACATGAGACGTTCAAAGTCTCGCGGAGGAACCGTTTTGGCGGGTGGTATGACCACTTCCTCATAATCCTGGAGAAAACATGAGATGTGTTGCGAAATATGCATCCAAAAAGGTGACCTCATATTCTTCCCTTGTAGTTCCGATAGGTAACATATATTTGGTTCCGTACTGAGACAAAACATTCCCACCACCGGTGTTGGACCAGGAGGTATAAACATGTGGCAAAACCTCGGGAGCTTCTTCCTAATGAACGTTATCATATGCCCAGTATTTTTGATAAGTAGAAAATACCGCTGTTTTAGTAAATAGAGGACGCGCAGAATTGGCTTTCAATGCCTCGTTGATACGGCGCCGAGCGTCTTCCGGCGCAAGACTGACTGGTACTCTCGCTGACAAGATTTACCCAACAATAGAACATGATATCAAACAGATCCTTACTCGACGACTGCACAGCGGTATCACGCTCTTCGTACCCTTTTCCTGTGCCGAAGTGAAGAGAGAGCTATCGAATACGTGACCACGATTGAATCAGTACTGAATGAAATGTGCGTACTTCTTTTGCGACAGAACGGCGTGATTCTAACAAGCCCATAACCAATTCAATTTGATCAAAGCCGACAAGCTCGACAAGTTCACTCGAGATCTCCTCGTTCGTGCGTGAACTAGAGAGCAGACCCACCAAAACTTGTAGTGCTTCATGCTCGAGTTTACTGCTTCACCTGGTGATTCAGCAATGATCTTGTTGAAGCTGCTTGAAAGAAAGACACACTCGCGGATCCTTTGACAGATGGTTTCAGCGGTGGATGGTTCCATGTCTCCTGCGAAAAGATCGAGAACTGAAGGCCACGACTCGTCCACTGGTTCGGCCTTGGGAAGTTGAAATGGTCCATCTACCCATCCAGGATTTTTATATCTGTACATACAGCATGATGTTGAACGCCTGCATACCATTTTGACCAAACGCTTTTGGACTGATGTCCTGTCAGCATCGATAGATCTCCAAGGTCGCATTTCATGCACCTAGTCCAATCAACGATGGTTCGTGCATTCAAGTCAGGACCCGTATCTCGAGCAGTGATTAGAGATTCGAGATAACGCGCAAAGTCGGTCATGAGTTGAGACGCGTTGGTAGCTTCAACTTGTTTGGAGGCAAAAAGTCAGGTTGCACGTGGCGGTGCCGCTTGAAGAACTCTTTAGGTTTTCATTCAACTAATCAATTAATCAACCAAAGGAATACTCTTCATCGTGTTACAGCTCTGAACTCGATATCTGCCGTTAAACCGTATCGTAGGTTGCATAACCTCCAACCTTCCATAGGACCCTTACATTCTGAAAATGATTTCCTTGGACAATTCTGCGCCAAGAGCACGTATACAGCTCATGATCTTCCGACGAGAAAAGCTGGAATTCCATCCCAGGGACATCTAAGCCAAACAACGGTCGATCACATAGCTAAGCAATATGATCATGCTCACAGTTATTGGAATCAAGGAAACAGTGCCGTTTTGAACGGAGTAGATAGTTCTAGCGTCGCTTGCCAATATGTCGTCGTCATCCTCGATGACTGCAGATTATTTAGCGTATATAGTTTACTAGATCACTATCCTCACCCTCTCCGGGATCATCTGGACCAGATAGTGAATGATTTGGTCGAGAGAAGGTAGCATATCGATATTTATCCAATAATGGTACACAATCTTTCAGAGGGTGCCATGTAAAATCCTCCTGATCGCAGAATCGTCAGCAGGCTTTCTTCCTTCAAAAGCGCGCCTACCGGATCGACTAGGAAAGAGGGAACATATTCTCCTTTATATCTCATTTTCTGGCACGAATGGATGTAAAAACCTAACGAATCAACAATGAAGGAAGAAGGGAGCATGTAAAAGCACCCCTACCCATATACAGTGCGTTCAAAGAGGAAACTCCAGCGTCATGTATTTCCCGGGCGAGAGCCGCCTCCCGGAGAGCACTCAACTAGTATGTAAGCCAACCTGTGAGAAGTTCGGGGCAGTGACCGCAGCTAAAGTCATACCTTTCCCAAAGAATACTTCTCCCACTTTGCATTATACATAAAATAGACGCTGGAAACGCACTCGGGTAAGATGTCCAGTACCCCCACCGCGATTAGTTCGCCGTCCAGCCTATACATTTGATGATAGGACCCAAAGTGTGTTGGCAAGTGGCAGGGAGGGGGCGTTGGATAAGGAATGATTTCTGACTGTAATCGTTAAAGAACGCAACCCAACTAGGACATTGCAGGGATCCTCACTACTAGTGGCGACTGTACCAGAAATTGTATGAATGAATGCGGTGTGTTACCATCGTCGTGGTGGATCTGTGTTTGATATGCGACATAAAGTGCATACTTTTCTTCGGTGTACGACGATCGTTCGAGCGTCACCTAGGGACTCCATTGTACTGAGAATGTGGCGCCAATGGTACACTGCGTACTTGAAAATCATGCCTTGGCTCGTCGCCGACAGAAAGGAATGCTCGCTCGGAACCATGAACTGAAGACACCAAGCAGAACGTGACAGCTTGAGAGTCCTTCCGCCTCGGGTGGTCACCAGCTGTATCGATATTTCCGTCCCGCACAAAACGATTCCATCTTGCTGGACATGAGTCGACGTGGTTCCTCAAACCATATTATTTCTCACCTGTTTAAGAGCTTTCTCTGACTACGCGATGGTTTGAGAGCGAGGGCATCGAGCCTGTTGAAGATGTTTAGAATAAGAGTGGATGCAAGAGTCCCACCAACTTGATTGTGTATTGTGGACAACACGAGCGACGCAGGTCGGGGGCATAACAATACGAACCGGACCTCCTCCATCCGCGATCGATCATCTTTTGGTACGCCTTTTGCGGGTGAGCGGTTACATGCGAACTCTGAAAACAAGGACACGTACACCACAAGACAACTGGGAAGTGACAAGACCTGCTTTCTGGACATTAGTCTCGGACAGGCTCCTCTGACCCGGTGGTCCACAATAGCCGCAAGAAGAGCCCCCGGGTCCCACTGGAACTCCAATGGATATGAACGACATGCGAGCTGATCTGAGTGACAAGGAGAAATGATCAACGCATCGAGTCACACGAAGTTAACTAACAAAATCTAACTAGGGTACTATATACTACCCCCAACCATCCCATCGTCCGTATTTTCGATACTCTTGCAGAACCAGCTCACGATTGCCCTTTCTGTCCTTTTCCCGCTCTCTGCCTTTACCCTTTTCCGGAAGAGAGGCAACGGAGGAGATGCTAGAGGTCCGCCGGCGCGACGTCAATGGTGAATTCGGAGGAGATGCAGCTACCGATGGCGAAGCTTGGGATACCTTTGGAGGTAGTGCGAGTCGATACCATCCCCCACTATAGGTTAGAACGACCAATTGGAACTCAGAAACGACCTCAAGGGGTTCAGAGGTAACAGCAATCCAGCCGACAACACATTTCTCATCCGCAGCAATATCTGTGTGTGACGAGCGGACGGTGGAGGTTGAGGAAAGTGAGATGTGAGCAGCCTGTGTAGGTATCCGATACTGTGCGTACGACCACTCCGAATCAAAGTACTTGGGTAATGGCAGAAAAGGAGTAAGCGGCGACAGGGATGATTGCCGGTTTCTGTGCAGCCAAAATAAGCCGACCGGGGTCAGAAAAAACAACGACTTACGATGCTCCTGACGAAATAAGAGAGAATATATGGACAGTCCCCTTATCACTCCACACACCTACTTCCTTTTCGTCAGGGCGGAAGGCAACCCCGTAGATCTCTGCAGTGTCCGCCCCTCTACGGAACTCTCGAAGAAGCTTGCCAGAAAATGTATCCCATATGCGGACAAGTGTGCCTCGTGATGAAGTGGTCGCCAGTAGTCGGCCCGACGGAGGTGATGAGAGGGTTGTCAGCCCAGACTCATGGGCCGCAATCATTGACACTGGGTGTTTCAATGGCGGTGGGGGCGGTTTAGATGGACGGACGGACGGCGGGGGTCCGAGGGGCGTAGGGGGAATGCAAGGTGGTAGATGCACGAGCTGCACATGTCCCATTTGCCTGCCTGGAATCGCAAGCAGAGTAGCATAGGCTGCTGTGGCCATTGCAAGGACACCTTGGGAATGAATGGAACTTGATTATCGCGGGCATGCTGGAGGAACGAAGCGTACCTCGTGGATTGTCGCAGGTGTCGTATTCGGCTCTTCTGGAGATAGTATCGTTCACCTCGAAGACGATGACTCTCCGCCGCAGAGCCACTGCAAGCCAGCCTCGCCTACAAGCGACTCCACGCACACGCTCCCTGAACTCAAGCTCGGCGACTTCGACACCCGCAGCATCGTCCCAGAGAATCACCTTGTTTGGCGGATACAGAGGACTGCGACCACCGCCAAGGAGGAAGAGCAGGGACGACGTGTGGCAGGGCACGACGGCAGCCAACGTGCCACCAGAGAACTCTACGGACGATGGTGAACGCTTGACGACGCGCCAGAGAGAGAGACCTGCCTCTAGTGCGGAGCAGGGTGAGCGGGCATGACTGGTACACAGCAAAGCCAGCGGGCGTTGAGACAGTGAATATCTGGCAGTCGGCGTCAAACCGGGCGTCGAAAATCTGAACCGGGTTAGTTGGGGTGATGGCGTGTCGAGCGAGGTTCATGGAGGGAGGGAGCAAGACAAGCACAACTGCAACAGAGCCATACTGGGCTTAGGAGCGATCGGAACTTGGTACATTCAAGGATGCAGTACAACAGTATACAAGACACCCAGTAACAGGACAGCAAGGAACAACAAGACTTGAGGCATAGATAGATACAGAGACTGATAAATAGGTAACCCTTCTCGACACCACCGTTCAACCGCGAGCAGGATGTGCAACCGCCGCTGCCGTGTATGGTGTCGCATGATAGGCATGATGCGTGTAGGCGGGCGTGTGCGAGGTTGCACGAGGTACACTCTCGTTGGTATCATCCCAAGCCTTGGGTGGCCGCAAGCCAACCCCGGCGAGCTGCTGGCGAGCAGCCTTGAACTCGAGCTCTTCTGCTTGGTTCTGAGCAACTAGCGCGGCTTTCGCCTCTGCCTGTCTCTGAAGCTCAGCGTCAGATTCATCGGACAGGTAATCCGTAAATGCGCCATCTGAGATGACGGTAGCATCGGACAGGGAGCCTCGGGAGCTACCACTATCACTGCTGCTCTCAGAAGAGCTACCAACGTCGAGGGTGGCCATGGCGGCCTCTAGGGTGGATCTTTTGGAAGAGAGGGTTCGACCGAATGGAGCATCTTGGGAGGATGTTACGTAGGAATCTATGAGTGGTGTTTGCAGGGCTGAAGAATATTGATGCTGGGTGGTAAAGTCACCCAAGGGCCGTGATGGGGCATAGGTAGGGGCAATGTTAGAGAGAGATGGCCGAGCTGTCCCGTTGCGGCGAGAAAGGGAGCCATCCTGATCGTACCTGCGTGTAGGGGTGCGTGATTTTTCTTTGGTACCTTCGGTATACGTCTGGCGACGAGAGAGCGCGTACTGATCGGAAGAGGGGGCGGAGGTGCGAGGAGTGGTACCCCCTATCGCGGAACTCTGGGGAACAGGACTGCCACCGGAACGACCGCGCGGAGGGATGGCGACAGGCTGGGTCTTTGAGGTGGATGAGCAAGGCTTGTTCGACGGGCTGTTGGTGCTATTGCGACGATCCAAATTGGGAGCGGGAGGCTGAAGCTGGGACTGTGCACGGGTCGAAGAAATGATGGGTGGGAGGGTATTGCTTCTGGAGAAGATGGCATCGAGGACGGACTTTATCTCCGGGGGCATGGGTATACTGTGTACGATGCTAACTGTGGGCCAGTCGGCGGGTTGTATATGACGATATTCGTTCTGGGAGGGGGCCCGGCAGCAACCGGGCCAGCCATGATTGTTGTACACGGTGAGTTTCGGGTTCGCGCGAGCCCACTGTGACGGAAGGAGGTGAGGACGGGGGGGATCGGAGGAGATGAGTGGAGTAGACCTTGCAGTAACCACAGCCGTTGAAGGACTTTACTGTGCTCGGGGTGGGTATGTGCTGGAGGTGGGGGAGGGAGAGACGGACCTTCAGCGTTTTTGAGATGGACGACATCGATGCGGGGGTGGTTAGCTCTGTTGTAGCAGACGTCGCGGAGATGGGGACAACTGTGGGGGTGTGAGCGACGTCGGGGGCGACGAGGAGGGTAATACCGAGCAGCACTTGGCTTGAACACCATGCACATTGGACATGGCACGGCTGAGATGTCGGTAGAGGCGTTGTACTGGTAACACATTATGGGGGGAGGAGGAGGAGGACCTACGCCCGCATTCTTATACGATACTAAAAAAGGTCCTCTCCTCCTCGTCCTCACCACCATCGACAATGGGAAAGTCCCACTCAAAGCTGACCCCAGAGCAGCTCTCCGATCTCCAGAAGAACACCTACTGTGAGCACCATCTAGCCCATCGCATCCAAACTCATCCTCTGGCCAGTCGACAAGCGGGAGCTACAGCAATGGTACTCAGTAGTGCCCACATGCCCCTCGGCTGACCGTCGTACAGGTACAAGGGTTTCCTCAAGGACTGTCCGTCCGGCCAGCTCGACAGGTCCGAGTTTCGTCACATATACAAGCAGTTCTTCCCATTCGGTGACCCTGGCGAGTTCGCAGACTACGTCTTCAACGTCTTTGACGAGAACAAGAACGGCACGATCGATTTTAAGGAATTCATCTGCGCCCTCAGCATCACGAGCCGCGGTCGCCTGGACGAAAAGCTCAAGTGTACGCTCCGCCGTTCCCATCATCCCCCATCTCACTCCTCCACAGGGGCATTCCAGCTTTATGACATAGACAAGGACGGCTTCATCACCTACGACGAGATGCTCCAGATCGTTGCCTCCATCTACAAGATGACCGGCCAGATGGTCAAACCCCCTGCCGATGAGGACACCCCCCAAAAGGTCTTTATTGCGCTTTCATTTCCTCGCCCACCTGACCCTGTCTTCCCAGCGGGTAGACAAGATTTTCACAAATATGGATCGGGACAGGGACGCTAAACTTACTTATGACGAATTCGTAGAAGGCAGTAAACAAGACCCGACTATAGTTCAGGTAAGTCTCACCCGGGCATATGGTCGTACTCACTGATTCATGTGATCCATCCCATACAAGGCCTTGTCTCTCTATGACGGGCTAGTCTAGGGTCACGCGCGAACTCGCACCCAGTGTATCTTATCTCGTAAACGCTCGAGAAGCGGTCTCATGTACTTCAATCTCCCTTTAATCGGCACTTGGCACGGCGAAACGGACTCGGACTTGGATACGATCAGATCTCTCCAATTGTGTACATCTTCACTCATGTAACGGTACTGTCCTAGATGTTACCATAGTGTACTGTTGCTACCCTGTACTCGCTCCCAGCTTTCCATACTTGCCAAGGATCTTGATATCCACATCTTCTCCCACCCAGTTGTACAGCCCTTCCGCAAACTCCAGATTATCCCGCTCTGCTTTGAACAACTTGACATAATCCTGTGGCTGCCCCGCCTGCGCCGTTCCCATCGTTGCGAATGGCGACATTGTCATGTCCCGTGTAGAGTCAGCAGCTACCCGACGGAGACCCGTCACCATCGGTGCTGGAAACCATGAATGAAAGCACCCACAGTTGTCACCACCCAAGATGAGACGATACAGCCCGTTCAAGCCGAAAAAGTTGAGGAAATACCACGACAGCGAAGACACCCACCGGACGTCCATGTCGGGAGTCTCAATACCACGTTGAAGCATAGACTTGAATCCGAGTGTCAAAGGAAAGGGCAGTTTGACTATTGAAACGCTCAGAGGATAATACGCAGTGTCAACACTGCTAGTCACGCACTCAGGACAAATCCTTGAAAGAAAAAGTTGATCCAGCCCATGATGATCATCTGCGGTACCATCATCACCATCTGTGTCTTCATCCCTACCATCATCCCGTCCATGGCAGCCGGGTCCGAGAAGGGATTTGGGGCAGACAAGGTCGAGTCGCCTTTGGGTGGTCCGTCTTTGAGGTATGTGCCGGCCTTGAACGCCTCCGAAAGGTTCTGGGATATCGTCTTGTAATACAACGGCGGTATGGGGGACTTTGCAGAGGTGGCGCGGAGTATTTGAGATCGAGAGAGGGCTCGTCTGGATGCCATGTTTCTGAACGATATTAGCAAGGGATGGGGATAGGACATACTGTTCACGAAGCGCGGCACGAGACAGTTTTTTAGGTGCAGACTGTAGCAAAAGGACGACATAATGTCGTAGCACACCGACAAGAATCTTGAAACGAGAAAAGATATAGTCGTTCCACGACGGGGGGGGACATGCGCACCATGACAAGGGTAACTGGGAACAAGACCCAATCCCGTATTTGCGGGTCGAGGAATAGAGATACCCTGGAGATCACTCCCGGTTAGCTTGAATATAACGCGTCAAGACAGCGATAACAAGACGGACGGAGTACTCGAAGACATGACTGTCAGCATGAGGCTTGCTAAACTGCCTCTTTTGGTGTGGAACATAGCCGCAGCAACTGGCTTTCATCCACTCCACCACATGGACAACTCCCCGACCGCACTTTTCGACACGTACGAGCAGGACTTTTGTCAAATACTTGATAGCGTACGGTCGAAGCTCGATGCAGATGGTAGAGATGAACGTGGAGGTGAGACAGTGCATCCACCGTATGCCAAAACTCATATACAATCTGAACAGAACAGCGAAGGGCAGTTCTCAGACGTGTGGAGATGGAACTGGACGAGGCAGATGAAATGGCATGTATTACGCTCCTCGTACCTCCCCCCAACTAATATATGTCTAGATTTCGCAAATGGAGATCGAAATCCAGGGAATCCCTCAATCTCTCCGGTCCCAGTATCAGACTCGCCTTAGAACGGCGAAAGTGGATCTGAACAGGTTTAAAAAGGTGTCCAAGGATCTGCACGCCCAGTTCTCCCGTGCAGACTTGCTCGCGTCCCCAGGGAGAACTGGCACACCTACATCTGACGAACCTTACGGCGCAACGAGCGACAGGACGAGATTATTGACAGGTATTTCAACATTGGAAGATGGCACTAGACGATTGCAGGAATCTCAGCGAATTGCTCTCGAGACTGAAGACCAGGGTGCTGAGATTCTGGTGAACCTTCGTGCTCAACGAGAGCAAATTGAGAATGCCAGAGATACCGTACGTTACACTCCTGCAGAAGTTTGGAAATTATATTAATTGTCTCCTAGCTCCGGACTGCAGACTCGGCTATAGATCGTGCTTCAGGAACACTAAAGAAAATGATCAGGAGGTAAGTTCAGTCTTGTTTGCTTCTCTCGCTGGATTACCTTTCTGACAATGTCTCAGGATGTATCGTCAACGTGTAGTGACCGGAGCCATTATTGTCTTCCTTGTCCTACTCATCGCGATCATTATCTGGGAAAAGGTTTTCCGCTAGACTCCTGGGATTATTGGTTGTGTTTGCATTGTGTATTTATCATCTTTACCTACCAGTCCTCTCTAGCTTAATTTACCATTCGACACTGAGTAAGGTTTCTATACTGCAAATTGGGAGCTCTTTTCTTTTGTTCTACAAATGCTTGAGCTTCTTCCTTGCTTAATGTCTAGGAAACACTGCTGACGGATACCAGAATGGTATTTTTTCTGGGGGGGGAATTCAGCCGAAGAATGTGATGCATGTTGTCCTGGTGACTAGACCTGAGTTATCGTACAACCACATTGCTTGCTTCATCCTTCGATCGGGGTAGGCAGAATCAAAACGGGTCACAGGAAAGGTGTCAGCGGAGAACCAATCAGTCGTTCTCGGGATAGATTGTAGGATTAAGAATGCATCAACGAACTTGGGAGTTGCAGTCAAAAACTATATTCAAGGATTGTCCTACCGCTTCTGTGGACCGGAGAGGCGTCAAGAAGTTTACAGAGTAGATTGTTAGTGAGCGCCTCAAAGATCGGGATGGAGACGAGTTGCAGCCCTGTTTTAAGATTTTCGAGTACGATTAACCAGTGGCTCACCAGTAGTCTCTTTCAAGTGTAGACTCGTATTCAAAGCGCAAAACTGCCGGCGTTTCAGTGCACGGACAAGCCATAGACTCGAATGGTCGTTCTCAAGGGAATCGGTAAATTTTCTGGAACAAACCCTTTACGAGAGAGCTCCGTTTGGTGGGCCAACGTATAATCGCTGCTTCATTTGAGGTAGAGTTCTTATTCATATCGGGAGAAATGTTTGGTGCTGGCTGGAAAGGATATATGACCGGTGTTGGGTAGGCGGCTATCTAGGGATTTCAAAACAAGGGATTCACTTCTGTCGGACAGAGCATTTACACGTATATCGCATAAATTAACTGAGGAACCTACAGCGGGGGTCTTTGTTCAGTATATGTCACAAAGAAGGCTTCGGGAGTTGTAGGTGTTGCTGGGCGCTGTTCGCGTATGACGCTGAATGTAACTCTCCGAGTCTCGATAAATATAGTGACCGTCGTTGCCATCAATCATCTGTCTGGAATCCGTCGTGACGTTAAAAGAAGCTACTGCTTCACGCCTCGGCGGCATCCGACACCCTGATAAAGCATCGCCGTGACTGGCGTGATGTCTTATGACCAGTCTATAATTAATAGGGAGCTTACCTTCACTGGCATTCTCGGAAGAAAGTGCTGGAGGCAGGGTCGCATATGGGGGTAAATGGGGACAAACGGAGGGCACGTACCTAAGTCTCATGACTTGATTTCTCATCAGCACATTGATGTCAAATCGAGTAAATCAAACACTGCACAAGGAAAGGAACAAAATCACAACAGTTCACCTCTAGACTCCAAGGACTATATAGCTTGTCCATATTCATGCGAACCCTGTTCTCCAGGTCTCTGGTACTGATGATATGAATCCCCATAAGATGCGTAATCATACGCATACGCCGCCTGCGCGTAATGACTCGGATAGTCCTGCATATCACGAGTAACACCCGCCGTACTGTCGCTTGGTGGCCGTGGTATCGGCCTACCTTGATACGTATCATAAACGTTGTCCAGCCCAGCGTGACCATACGCTCCAGTTGGCTGGTAAGATATAGGCGCTGCAGCCACAGGGAGATTGACTTGACTACTATAGTCATCGTCGTACGTGTAGCGTTGGGATGGTTCCTCGTCAAATGTGGCCGCGGAAGAATTGTATTGTCCGTATGCGCCATGTGTTTGATGAGAGTACCCCCCGTTGTATGATGGCATAATGGGGTAGTCGGAGTAGTCAACCCCTACAGGGTTTGTGTGATAACTCGGCGCGACACTCTTGTTATCGGAAGCATAACGGTAATCTTGGGCATACGAACTTGGAGAAGGCCCTCGTTTGATCACGGAGGTGGCGTCGGCATCATCGTCGACAGAGAGGTTGGGGAGCGTAGGTTGTGGTAAGGGTTGGGCTATCATCTCGCCCTTCTTGTTTTTCAGGTGGGAAAAGTCGCCCATAGCCTCTTTCTTAGCGAGTGCAGCAGCCTTAGCCAGTCGCTCCTTGTTGCGGCGTTTGATAACTTCGGCAATACGCTGAGGGCAATTTAGTGACTGGCAAGACACATGGTTGAAGACTAACTTTGTCGACTTTGTGACAGACATATTCCTAACGGGTTGGTTCAAAATAACGGTCAGGTTCGGATGCAAACCAAAGCTGACCTTCAAGTTTCCCTGAATGTAGCAAAGAAGAGGAATATAACAGACGCCGGCAACAATCAGCAGAAGAAGCGAGCCCGCAAAGATGACAAATGTGAAAAACGTCGAGACGGTCAGGGCAGACGTTGAGAGACTGTTTCCAGCAAAGTACTTCGGTACGTCATACCACGGCCCATTGTTCTTCTTAGCGAGGTAGATACTATAGAGAGTCAGGGCGTTGATCGTCTGTCGAGGGCCGTCAGACAATAACAGCCGCTTCCAACCTTCCTAGGATGTCAGAGCTTGTACAGTAACAAGTACTCAAATTACTTGCTCTTAAACGTAAAGAAGATGAAGAAAGCAAAGTCATCCTTCTTCTTGGTGGAATTGCTGATATGGTCGAAGAAGCAGAAGTGGTCATATGAGCCTACAATAGAATGCACTAAGTAATCGAGAATGCCTGTCAAACATAGTTGCATACGGAGTGAGTAATAATGATTTGCCATCACGTTCGTGAAAGCGTATGAAATGTCCCTGCTGGCTATTATCTTTTTCGATTTGCGGGCTTCATACGCTAACTACAAAAATGAAGAAACGGTACACGGGGTCAAGTGTGCACACTCACCAGCAGGAAACCAAAAATGATACACCCTACGAATAACCACTTTCCAATATTAAAAGGGATATAGAAACAACCATCTTGGTGTTGACAGTCATTGAAGATTTGATTTGACCACGTCGAAGTGGTCAACATTGTGGTTGCGGAGAAGATATCCGAGATGTACACGAGAAATGACTTGAGAATGATGATGTAAAGCCACAAGTATCTGTATGGGTATCGGATTAGACGGTGATTTCTCGTCCAAGGAGAAATGTGGCATTTGAAGAAAGATGGCGTGGAGAAGCGTGATAGACTCACTTCAACCGCATGAAGAATCCATTATCCGTAAATTCTCGCGTGTCGATGAAATCGAACTACAAGAATGTATTCATTCTGGGACTATAGGGATAACATATGGAGTACCTTGTGGTCGGGGACAACCTCCCGTTTCCATGCAGGGCCGGAACACATTGTATGAAGGTGGTATAGTCGATAAGAGCGACGGCTACAGAGAGCGAGTTGTCGAGTATGGGGAGCAAACGACCGTTGGAGTACGCGTGCGACGCAGACTCAGTCGCATACAGATCAGACCCGAGTGTGCTAGAAAGAATGGAGAACAAAGGAGGGAACTGACTACTCGCTAATGAATGCGGAGAACACCGTAGGGAGCGTTGGGGTTGGAGGAAAAGGAGGGCGACGGACAAAAGGCGGCGGCAATGAAGACAACCTCTCGTATCGAGGTCTCCAGATTATGTAATCAAGTGAGCTTGCTAACTTGGACTACCACTTCAAGATGACCACCGTACAAAAAATCAAAGTATGTCGCTCTTCTGCATCGGCCTAGTTCTCTTGATCGATGTCACTTGAAACAAGGAAATCGAAGATGAGATGGTAATCTCGAGCAGGTTCTTCCAACGATAACTTCATTCACCCAGACTCGTAGGCCAGAAGTATGTTTATATATTGATGTCTGTCCTCCACGCTTGCCAAACGTATTGAATCGCATAGCCCAAAAGAATAAGGCTACCAGCTACCATCTTGGACAACTCAAAGCCAAACTTGCAAAGCTCAGGCGAGAATTGATATCGCCTTCTGGGGCTAGTGGCGGCGGCGGCGGCATTGGCTTTGACGTGGCCCGGACGGGAGTAGCAACTGTCGGTTTCGTCGGTTTCCCGTCCGTCGGAAAGGTAAGAGTAACTTTTCTTTTTTCGATTCACCCTCGTGTTGACCCATATACAAGTCTACTCTTATGTCAAAATTGACAGGAACCCATTCGGAGGTCTCGGAGATCGACTTCACTACTCTCACCACCGTTCCCGGAACCCTGAAGGTACACGGCGCCCCGATACAGATTCTAGATTTACGTGAGTCCTTCATATTTTCAGAAACTAATGCTCAATACCCCTCAGCCGGAATTATCGAGGGTGCAAACGATGGTCGCGGTCGCGGTCGTCAAGGTAAGTCACTCATACAACTATTTCCTTTTTCCTGGCTCATCGCTCGTTGGTAGTAATCGCCGGTATGAGATTAAGTATTTCGCACCATACAAGACTTACTCTCTGGCAGTTGCGCGAACTTGTGACCTCATCTTCATCGTACTTGACGTTCTTAAGCCCCTTGGAGATAAGAAGATTATCGAAAGTGAACTTGAGGGATTTGGTATTCGGCTCAATAAAAAACCACCTTCGATTGTAGTTCGCAAGAAAGACAAGGGCGGGGTTGCAATCACAAATACGGTACCTCTCACAAGCATTGACCATGACGAAGTCAAAGCCGTGCTTAGCGAGTACAAGCTCAGCAACGCAGACGTCACGATACGTGAACCAAACTGCACTTCGGATGACCTGGTAGATGTGATTGAGGGCAACAGGCAAGTGTATTTACCCGGGCGGCTGTTAGTAGCAACTCATATAGCAGGTAGAGTGTATATACCTGCTGTCTACGTAGGTGTATCTAATTCGCGTAAACCAACACCCATATTGACCCAAACTCATAGGTTCTCAACAAAGTAAGCCGATATCTCTACTCATATTGATTGAACCCATGTTTGTCTCCGATAGATAGATGCCATTTCAATAGAGGAACTTGACCTTCTGTGAGTGACTTGACTTTCCACCTTGTCGAACTATCCAACATTAATGGTCCTATAGATACAAAATACCTAACAGCGTACCAATTTCGTCCAAGGAATGGATGAATGTCGACGAGCTGATCGAGAAGATGTGGGATTCTCTTGAACTTGTTCGTGTTTACACAAAGCCGCGAGGGCAATCGCCAGATTATTCTGCTCCAGTCGTTCTGCGCCACAAGAGGTGCTCGGTTGAGGATTTCTGCAATGCTATTCACAAGGAGATCGCAAAACAGATGAAATAGTGAGCTTCATCTGGGGCTTAGAATACTTGTCATCTTATTCAAATACCCTAGCGCCATCGTGTGGGGCTCTAGCGCGAAACATGCTCGCGGGCAGAAAGTTGGCCTAGATCACGTTCTCGAAGACGAGGACGGTAAGTCAAGATGTTCTCCCGAAATCCTTACATTGATCATCCTATACAGTTGTTCACATTTCAAAACGGTAAATTGTCAAGTGTAGGTTGCTGTTTCGTCCGGAAATATGTACGCATGATCACTATTGCCTCATGTACATTACACCCAACCGAATGAACGCCCATACCAAACCGAGGGCACAATACACACTTGTCATCATCAACGGAAGAAACTCGACCTGTGAATGTTCGCCAAGGACCAATGGGAAAATAGTGACGAATCCCAGTAACGGTGCAAAGCCCAGTAGGTATACACCTTCTAGTCCCTCCAGTATGACCCACGCCAAGGTGGTTGGGAACCTGTTGAAGCTAAGGAGGCTGTTAGAAGCAATGATGTGGATTTGCTCACTCATAAACCTGTTTGTGTAACGGAAGAAGAACTAGGATACACCACACAACAGAGTAGATCGTCTTGACCAGAGTTTCTGCGACAGAGTGAGATCGTTGATGCCTTTTGCCAAAAAAGCTCACCACTAGGCGTAAATAGCAGAGGGAAGAGTGAAAATATCCCAGCAATGCTCGCTATCATATAAGTCTTAAAATGAGCGTAGCTATCTGTGGCAAGCAGGCTGCCAACCCGTGAGTTTCGAGCGTATCGCACAATATGCACTGGAATATACCTGAGTGGAACAAGGACAAGGAGAATAGCTTTCTCATGGACATGCCAACCAAACATGTACGAGGTATAACCACACAACGTGAGAGAAGTCAAGAATGACTTGTAACCCGGTGTCTTCCACAACTTGACAAGGAAAATCTCGGAGAGTGTCAGCTACAACAGGTGACCCGCATCTTATGGCCTACTAGTTGGAACACGATCGTGATTATGAATGTATGCACTGGTTTGATGGCTGGAAGAATTGCAAACGTAGTATCGCCAACAAGTCCGCGTGACGTCGAAACTACACCTTGCTGGTTTGCAATGAAATTCGTGTCAAACCGTTTAGCCACTTAGATCGGTATTGTGAAAAATGCTACGCAGTAAAGACGGACGAGTACTTACGTTGAAGAAGTACACGGTCTACAGCCGTCACTAAAGCCCATGCATTTGGTGCCCAGTAAGCATGATTTAGACCACGAGTGAATGGGAAAAGACGAGACATGAGTTGCGGCAGTTGTCCCATCAAAATGAACGGTCCGAGTGAGACTCCGAAAACCAAGATCACAGCATTCGCCAGTGAAATAAACTTGGTTGGGAGAATTTCGCCAGCAGGGGACATACAATGTGAACGCAAAAGATAGACAAAGTATGCAAGCTGTCGGATTATCAACAGGATGAACGGGCCAGTTTGGAGAACATACGGCAAGGTACATGTAGATGTGCTTGAAGTTGAGGAGCACAGCAAAAAACAGGCCACTTGCTAACTTTCTACCCTATCAAAAGAATTACCACTGTGCAGATCACGGTGACAAGGATCTGCGCTGAAGTGTCCTACCTCGCGGGCCATAAGAATCGACCAAAGTAGAATTCCAAACATAAAGCCATTGTATTGAAAGTGAATATGGTCGACGATCAGGAAGCCAGGGTGGAAGAAAAGTGAGGCTGAGAGAATACGTTGCAGTGAAGGATTTACAGCCCCGCGAACGAATCTAAATTGCCAGGTTTGATATCGTGCATTATCCTAATGCTCTGTTTCACCGACCTAAGTAGTGCTGCTCCGAGAACCATCTCGGTCAATATCACAGTGCTCCGCTGGTATGCGACAACAGACCACGCATCGTAATTCAAGCTTTGGAGGTCGACTATATGGGGATCAACGAACGATGCTGGAATGGATAGAAACTTTTCAAAATATGCAAAGAATGGAGGGTAGTCGAGCGCTTGGGGGCACGAATCAACGTTTTCGTGATGACAAGTCAAGAAGATCTCTCACTCCACTGGGATGTAGCCTGCCATACTGGTCAATTTGGAATGATCATTAGCACTACGAGATGGCGTACATCATAGTACCATTGCGAAATGGGGAGCGAGTAAGTTATTGCAAGCCAGTTGCGGTGCACTTCGAAATCTGTGGAACGACTATGCGATACAGAGTCAGGGTCAGGGTTGTGGATATGGTGGATCCAGTCGTACTAGGAGGGAAATAGAAGAAGTTTGATAGCAATCGAGAACAGTAGTAAGTCGACCTCAGAGCGCGTTACGAGTTGCGAGACATTCGATGGTAACCAGCGGGCAAGGTAATTCCATTGAAGAGGCTTGTCCTGAGAAGTAGTAGACATGGAAAAGTGAAAGTGTACGTCAGCTGTAGACTAGATTGGTCAACCAACGGTTCAGGCTTTATAACATTCGCGTCATCGATGATATGCTCACCTTTAATCCTACAGGGGAACTCGTTTCGACTACAAGGATAAAAAAAAGGAGCTGGTCGATTTTCTTGGATATAATACCCGCAAAGGATCATCCTCCGGACAGCTGTGGACTAGCGACGATGTGTTGACAAGCTCACTCTTACGTGTCCAGTGCAGGGAGCAGGTCATGAGTGTTCTGTCAGCCTGCCATTCTTAAACGAATGCTTGGGGCTGCCACCACGTTCATCTCCCTAGCTCTCAGAGCGATGTCGAACACTGAGAAGGCACCCTCTGTTTCATCCTCTCATACCGGTGTTGGTGCCAGGGCCCGTGGTCACGAGCTCGACGTGCCCCCCCTTCCAGGCCAAGTGTTCGTCGACTCAGACGACTGGGAGCACAGTCCCAACAACCCTCGTAATTGGTCGCCGTCGCAAAAGTGGCCTTCAACAATCTTGGTCGGTAATTACCTTTCGTTCTCCTATACCCTCTATCTAACCTGATTCCTACAGATCTCCCTCTACACTTTCGTCACCCCCCTTTCCAGCTCAATGATGGCCCCTGGTCTCCCAGATGTCGCTTTGAAATATGGGATCACAAACCCTGCGGTACTCGCACTAACCCTCAGCATTTTCCTTCTGTCCTTCGCCATTGGACCCCTGTTCTTGGGACCTCTCTCTGAGATGTATGGTCGAGTCTGGGCATGTTCTCACGTCGTCCTCTGTTTTCTCGCCTAACTAGCCACCAGGTAGTGCACATCAGCAATCTAGTCTGCCTCTGCTTTAACGTGGGTTGTGCGCTAGCACCAAATACCGGCTCTTTTATCGCTTTCCGCTTTCTCAGTGCGCCACCTTTTTTGACTGTGCATAAGACCTTAGCTGAATTAATGTAGGTGGCTTTGCTGGAAGTGCGCCGATTGCCATTGGTGGAGGTTGTGTAAGTGACCTCTTTGCGGAGAACGACCGTGCATCTGCCATGGCATTGTATACTCTTGGCCCTCTAATCGGTAGCGTCATTACTTTGCCACGAGTTTCATGATTCATCTTCTGTCTAGGTCCAGTGATTGGACCCATCATGGGTGGGTTCATAACCCAAACGGTCGGTATCCAATACGTATTTTATGTGATCGCTGGCTTGTGTGGCATTGCCTCCATCCTCGCTATTCCGCTATTAAGGGAGACGTATGCACCTGTCATTCGCAGGCGACTTCATCTCCAGAACGCAGAGTTGGAAAAGGGGATCACCATTGCCTCAGAGCAGGATCGATTGGGTTATCTTTGGATCAACTTGAAGCGACCCGTGATACTCCTCACTCGAAGTTTCATTTGTTTTATGCTCAGTTTATACATGGCTCTGTTAGTCACCAAATTTGGATGTTGCGAATTGAAGTCGCTAATCTTTTTCTAGCATATATGGTTAGTCGTCCCACCCAGATCGGACGAGTGTTTGTCGTTAAAAGAGACTGATCGCTGTGTCGACTAGGCATCTACTATCTGATGTTTGCCACATTCCCAAGTATGTCTTGGGGAACCCATGCGTTATCACGAATCCCATCTCTGTTTTAGCCCTGTTTGCCGACGTGTACCACTTTAGCATTGGCATCTCTGGTTTGGCATACATTGGCCTCGGGTTAGGTTTCGTTGCGGCCACCGTATTTGGTGCCAAGATATCGGATCAGATATACCTTCGAGTACGTGTCGGTCTTTGTTAAGGTTGTTGACTCAACCGTTATTAAGCTTGCGGCGAGAAACGGGGGGAAAGGAAAGCCTGAGATGCGCATCCCGGCGCTGGTATTTGGCTCCTTCTTCGCTCCCATCGGGTTGTTGTAGGTGGACACCCCAAATCTGTCATTTACGCATTGACACACCATCAGTTGGTATGGCTGGTCAGCTCAAGCAAAAATTCACTGGATCATGCCCATCATCGGCACCACAATTTATGGCTTTTCACTGATGACTACTTTGTAAGCCAATGAGGTTTCATTGCGATTCGCGCGCTCTGAGATTTGGAAAACCCAACAGCCTCCCGATCCAACTGTATCTCGTTGATACCTTTACGTATGCTGCAAGCGCACTGGCAGCTGCTTCGGTGTGTTCCGCGCTACTTTAAGTCATGGATGAGAATCGTTTAACAGGTAGCATTTAGGTGTTCCGCTCCTTCCTTGGATTTGTATTCCCCCTGTTCGGAGAACAGATGTATGCCAAGCTAGGTTATGGCGGGGGGAACTCGCTGCTCGCAGGACTCGCCATTGTCATTGGCATCCCGTTCCCTGTATGGATCTTGGTGAACGCATTCGAGCGCGGAGTCCTCTGAGCAAACAATGAGTCCGACTTGGAACGTCAATGATCACGAATCCTTAGTACTCTGTCGTAGTGAATTTGCATGTCCCTGCATACGGTAATAAAAAATATTCATCGGATTCGTATCTCCTGCCCTCAGAGGCAAGGAGAGCGGAATAATTTAGCTGTCCTTGAACATGTTACTTACCGTTCTTGTTGTGTGTTGGCGCTTTAACACTGGCTAATTCATTCATTGTCTGAACAGGTATTGTTCGGAATCGATGCACACTATCATCTAGCTCATACACTACACTGCCGACGTTCCCCAGCCGACCAATCATCGATCATGGCTATCCAGGCTCATAATTCTTTGTGCGCCGATTATAAGTCTGAGTAGCGAGATGAGCCCCGTTGTTTCAGAGCTGTACTGTTGCCGAATGTGTGGCCATTCACGCCCACGTCGCGCACTCTTTTCTCCACTTCGTTTACTTTCCCCTCCACCTCGCGCACCGCCCCATCAATCCACTGAAGACTTTCTAGATGGCTGCTCAGGATCTGGGAGATTTGGACCATTGGGTCTTCGTTGGCACGGGGAGACCCGTTGGCAGGAGGTGCAATGGAGAGGGCATTGACTGAATCAATCATCTGAGTAAGAGAACCTGAGAGATCATCAAGGTGAGAGTGCAATTCTGTCGCGAGGACATAACTGTCGGAGGGAAAGGCCGAGCCACATCAGCCAGAGACACGCGACACGGGAAGTAACTTACTTTTTGTCGCGTTCCGTGTCTGCAGGACCTGTATCAAGTGCGCGAAGGCTACCTCCTTGACCGCCGAGGACCTCGCCCACGGACCGTTCATAAGCATCCAGTACAGCCGAGAGGTCTTTTTGTTGTTGTTCGATATGATCAAGGGCTTGCTCAATGTCGGACTGCTCGCGTTCCACGCCCAAAACGTGACTATATATTGCAGCCAGCTAGACGCAGAGTTGGGTTATCAGTTTCACTCATGTGCGATGATTGGGTTTGCTCACATTGTTTCCGTTCTCCATCAGGGCACGGTCCCACACTGCAACCTCACCAGCAAACTTGTTAAATTCGCGCACATGATTATCAAGGTCGGCTGTCCATTTGTTGACGATTTCCTCGATAGTCTTGCCCCTCAAAATGGAAGGTGGGGCAACAGATATGGTTGTCGCAGGGGTCGCGACCACTGGTGGCGACTGACTTGATGTGGTGGCAGGCGGCTTGAAGAGATTGAGTGTGGGTGCTGCACGGCGATGAGCTCACTCAAGTTATAGGGGAGTACGTTGTGTACTGACCTGGCGTCGTGTCTTTCTTTTCCGACTCAGTGTTCAACTTGAACATGTTCGTGTCGACTTGAGATCGTCGTCGCGTCGCACTCGTCGGCACATGAATCGGAATTTCCTTATCTGGATAACACCCCTGAGTCCCTCTGAGGTGTAGATTAGTCTTCTAACATGCTCGCCATACAAAGCTACTTGGATTCATTCAAATTCTTTATCGGTTGGTGTAGCCATCCAACCAATGAAACTTATCCAGTAGATATTCTCGTACAATGAAGACGAAGACAAACTTGTTCCTATGGCTATCAACCCTCGTCGCCGTCCCCCTCATCCTGGGTCTGTAGTGGTGATCGGCTGAGTAACACCTGCATCTGCGATGCCATCTTGACAATTTCCCCTTCCAGCTCCGCAATCTTGGTTTTCCTGTCAATTGCGTTCAGTATCACGTCTTCTCTTCCAGCGAACGACGTACTCGATGCTAGACCGTTCCCCCAGTTCAAACGCTTGCGAAACACCAAGCGACCGCGAATTGTCTGAAACCCGCCTCCTTCTTTCCTCTTCCTTCCCCACAGCTTCCTCTAGAGTTGGCATAATACGTTCATACTCCCGTTTGAGCTGAGCCGCGAATGTCAGTCTCGTACTCCGCGAAGCACCCTGCCTCACTCACCAATGCGGCCCGTGCTTTCAAGGATCCTTCGTCGAACTTTCCCGCACCAATCACCTCACCTTTCATCCTTCCCAGTTCTTCGAACCACTTTACCTCACACTCACTCAGCTCAGGTGACGCACCATTCAT
Source organism: Phylloporus aff. rhodophaeus (assembly GCA_038094475.1). Classification (NCBI taxonomy): domain Eukaryota; kingdom Fungi; phylum Basidiomycota; class Agaricomycetes; order Boletales; family Boletaceae; genus Phylloporus; species Phylloporus aff. rhodophaeus. The sequence goes on along the minus strand of JBBPUD010000004.1, from coordinate 42,639 downwards.
CAAAGCCTGCAAAGTCCGATCAGCCCGCTTCATCAACTCCTTGTGCGTCTCCCTCATCCTTTCCACCCTCCCAACAACCCCCATCTCCTTTGCCCCTCGGATAGATCTCACCCTCTCCTTTAAGAGCCCAATCACCTGCAACATTTCCATGCACTTTGTCTGTATCCTCATGAATTCCGCCCTTTGCAACTCAACCCTTTCGTCAACCCCTTTATGTGCCACAAGTACCTCCCTTATGTGTGTCGTCATCGATGTCACTTGCGCCGCAAGAAATCGAAGTGTATCCGGCGTAAGCATAAATTCCTGCGGTGACGCTCCGGAGGAGAGACGGGGAATCACAGGGCGGCGACTCAATATAGCTGGCGGTACGAATGGCTCTGTACAGAGTAGAGAGACATATGCAGGAGGTCCGTCCATCGGGGTAAGCAGGTCGTTAGGAGCAGACGTAGCAAGTGTGACCTCTTTTGAGGTCGGCGGAGCGGTGATCCTTTGTAATGATGCCTCTGATGAGGAATCAGAAACCTTGTGCGATACTGTCGTCCGAAGATTCAGCGGGATAGATGTAATTCGAAAGGCGGAAGTAAGGATGAGAATGCCGTAAGAAAGGTAGACATCATTGGGTACGCAGAGAGCTATCACCGGGTTGGAACACCTTGGAAGACATCAATAAAACGCACGAGCATCTTGTCATTATACTAACCGTTGTTGGGAGGAAAATGTATTCAGGATAGTGGAAACTTGCGTCCCCACCGACTTTTCAAGCATGTTAGTCAACGTTGTTCCGTCGTCGTCGTCCGCACGGAGCGCTGTCGTTAGATTTCCAAGTAAATCTCCAAACTCGAGTGAGTGAACGCCAAAAGCATGAGAGATATAAATAGTATCGTCGTGTATTGGGTCAGGCAGGATAAGTGGGTGGTTTGCCTGGAGTAGATCCACCGACGAGTTGACGGATGATGACAATTTCAGCATGGCGAAGACACCTAGGTCGATCGTCTCGTATACTGCAAACATTGGAAGTTCATTGCCCCTGCCCTACGATAAAATCAAAATCAGCATGTCCCATAGATAAAAACGAAACATGCCTGTTTGCTCTCCCATCGAGCCTCAACCTTCTCGACGTCCAAATAAACATCTGCCTTCCCATCCTGATAACTTACGACAACGATCCCAAGTCGCTCCGTCCCCCCATCGTGTTCCTCCTCCCCGTCCTCTGCGAAAGCGATGTATGCGATGTCAGTTGCATCTCCCCCTTCGCTACCCTCTAGTGCACGGGGGGAGGGTTGAAGAAGGAATGGCCCCTGCTTCAGAGGCTGATTTCTTATGGTACTCGGAGGATGCATTGATACAGAACGTGAAACAGCCGGAAAAGCAGTACCTGGAGGGAGCTGTTTGATAAGTGCAGAAACGTATTTATGTTGATAGTCGTAGAGTGTCGAGAGATTGGACGTGGATTCGGTGTCTTGTGAAATGTATTCTTGTTTTGCAGAGATGAAGCACTCAAGCGCGTGGATGAATGAGGACGGAACTGAGCTGGATTGAATCGTGGTCAGGAATGACAACGGAGAGGCTCGCGAACGGTCACTCACGCATTGCGGGGAATATAAGGACAAATGGCATAAATGTCCCCTGAACGTGTCAAGGCGTATACGGTCAAAGGGCCCCAATCAGCCTTCCCCTTTCCGAGAGTGAACGAGGTGACCTCGCGTTCCGCGGGATCTTGCGCCACGAAAGACCTCGATTTCTTTTCTGTAATGAAGGACAGAACCTGTTGTGGCTCGTCTAAATCAACCGAGATGTCATACTCCCTAGAGTTGATAGTCGGCTAATCTGAGATTGTGTAAGCATCATCATCAACGGACCTGAGCTTTCCGTCAACGGTCATGACCATGAGCGTTGATCTTGCCTCTCCCCATGGGTGCCAGTCGACTTTGCAAATGGGTATTGATGATGTGGTCCCATGATAGAATTGTCCTACTTGGACAGCCCTATAGTGAGGGTGAATGCGAAACGCGACAAGAGGAGGAGAACACATACCTGCATTCAATAGATGAGGAAACAAGCTTTGTGTAACCAGCACGGGGCAAAACGACTACTGCCACTTGGTATGCGCCTGCGACAGCAAGCAGCTTGCCACTAGGGTTCAACACGAGTTGGTGAATCGGGAAGTCGATACTTGGGACGTGGAGAACCTTGTATTGTCTTTCTGTGTGATCCTAATATTTTACATGTCTCTGCGCACCTTGTATGATTTGCCTGTCCCTCGACCGAGCTTGGTGTCCCAGAGGGATGTTATCCTAAGTTCTGCGCCCGCGGCTACGATGAGATCTGCATCTCTCAATGCCATGAGCTGGCGGCGACCAGAGAGGGTATAACCATGTTCCAAGTCGCTGTCAGTATGAAGAGTGGCGGTCGAGAGCTCGAGGGATTGCGCTGTGAGGAGTTTACCCTTCCCTGAGAGAGAATCGGTGGGCAGGCAGAATATAGGATTCGTTTCAAGCAGGGCGTGCCAGTCGTCTCGTGCAATGGCGTTCTTTGCGTCCATCGTAGGGGACGACTGCGAGCCAGTTCGTGGTCGCGTCTGGCTTGGCTCAGTCTCTCTTTCCCACGGACGCGACACCAGGGCTTGCGCGTACGAGCAGGATCAGCGCTGAATTAACCTTGCTCACTGACCACGATGACCTCCATCGGCACAGGCTACGATCTCTCAGCGAGCACTTACTCGCCAGACGGTCGCATATTTCAGGTGCGCTATCACCCTGATCCCCTTGTCCCACTACGAACATGTGCTATCCAGGTCGAATATGCTAACAAGGCCGTCGAGAACTCAGGGTATGTGTTTCCCTGTTCCCTCCCCGTTCGCAATCAACATCCGAGTCATTAGCACCGCGATCGGCCTCCGAGTCAAGGATGGTGTCGTCCTTGCCGTTGAGAAACTTATCCACTCGAAGCTCCTAGTCCCAGGTGCCAATCGACGTATACAGACCGTCGATAGACACATCGGCATGGTAAATCCACAGTTACTTCGTCTCATTCATTAGATACATCATTTCTAGGCTACTGCGGGGCTCCTTGCAGATGGCCGCAGTATTTCGAACAGGGCGCGCGACGAATGTTCAAATGTGCGCAATACCTTCAGGGAGCAACCAACCGTCAAGGTGTGCATGAGATCCTCTCCATATACGCATTCCTCTGGACAAAAGATTGCACTTTCTGTAGTACATTTCGGATCGCTTAGCCCATTACGCGCAAATGTATACGCTCTACTCATCTGTCAGGCCATTCGGTATCAGCACCATATTCGCAGGAGTTGACAGAACCGGACCATCACTTTACGTTGTCGAGCCTAGTGGCGTTTGCTTGGTATGTCCTCGGTTACTGCAGTAAACTGCTCGTGTTGATGTTGATCAGGGATACCACGGAGCAGCTATTGGCAAGGGACGTCAATTGGCCAAGACTGAACTGGAAAAGCTCAAACTCTCTGAACTCTCTACGCGAGAGGCAGTCTTTGAAGCAGCTAGAATGTCCGTCTCCTATCCCTTACCCCGCCTCGGTTGCTGATATTATTACAGAATATACCTCGTTCATGATGACAACAAAGAGAAAGAATTTGAACTCGAGATGTCATGGGTAGGCAGTGAGACGGACGGGTTGCACGCACCTGTACCAGGCGATCTACTAGCAGAGGCAGAGCAAAAAGCAAAGGAAGCGCTAGAGAATTTCGAGTAGTTACTCGATCGAGTGTCTCAATAATATTGGAGCCCGTCAACAAATTCAGTCTGTACTTTTGTTGGAGATGAGAAGTTGGAGATTCCCATCCCAGAAATGTGTATTGATTGCGTAGCGTGTCTACACGATTTGCTCGAGCTCGCGCGCGTACCCTAGATTCGCTGCAATGAGCTTCTGTTTCGGGATTTCCGTCTGCTCGTCGTTCTTGCGTGCAAATTTAATGAGACCTCCAGTAAGATCTACTTGCCATCCACGCTACCAAGTGTATGTTAGCATCAACGAGGTGGGAAGGCCGAGCAACTGCACACCTGCTGTGCAAATTTCAAGAGTTCAGACTGAGAAGTGAAAAAAAGGAGTGTAGCGGCGTCCTTGAGCGGGAGGCTCTCATACGCCGACTCTTCACAACTTGCAATCTCATTTCTACCACATCCCGTGAGCACCAGCACGCGCAGGACCTCAGTGACGGACCTGATAGTTCCCATGAGACTGTCCACAAAGAACTTGTACTCTTCCGCGGGCGCCTCTTCTCTGGCATTCCAGACCTTGGAATAACTCCCTTCCATGAGCCATCGTTCAAGGTTGACCGGGTGTGCAATGTAAGGATTGGCACTGATTTCGTCTGCAGGAAGAGGAAGGGATTCGAGAGTTGTGTGGAAGTCTGCGATTCTGTTCTGGGTGAGGAGGCGGATGAGATTTAGTCCGCGAACGGCAAACTCGCGTTTTGAGGGAGGGAGGGGAGATCTGCAAGGACAGATGAGTGGTCAGTACCAATGCGAAAGACTGGGTGGTCAGACCTAAAGTCGGTATAGAAGGTCTGTAGTTGCGAAAAATATCTGTCAAACGAGGGCACGTCCTTGGCGCGTATGCTGCAGAAGGCACCAATCTCAAGGATGTCGCCTGCATGGATGTGGTATTGGTGTGGGTATGAGATGGGCAACGACGAGACACCTACGGGCAACGGCAAGGTCTTGTACGTTTGCTTCGACAGTTGGGAGGAGAAGGCCTGTCTGTATCAAGCCGATCTTGGGAGCATTGGTACGATAGTAATTTAGTGGAGGTTTGTATGCGCAACTTACCTTGAGCTGGGCAAGTAATGCGCCGCATTTCTTGAGATCTGTCGGGCGTGCGTCGAACGCGCGCTGTAGATCGCGGTAGAGTATACCAAGCTGTCGAGAGGCCATCGCGGACGTCCTGGTCAATGTCTTGGTCGGTGTCTGCAGCGCACACGCGTCCCAAAGGGCAAGACGCGTCAGCCCAACAGCCACCATAACCCATCTTGTCCTCCACTTCCTTCACAATGGATCGCATCGACATGGACAGGCTCAAACAGGGCGAGGTCAACCTTGGCGTGCGTAACCATTCACCGACCAGATACCCCTCGTCCTCATGCACACCTGCAGACATCCATCATGGCCGTCCAATTTGACCAAGGCGTCGTCATTGGCGCAGACAGTCGCACAACAACCGGAAGCTACATCGTTCGCCATCTCCTTCCCTCGTCTTCTTCCCTCTCACACTGTCCAGGCCAATCGTGTAACAGACAAGCTTACGCATATCCACGATCGTATTTACTGCTGTCGATCGGGATCGGCGGCAGATACACAAGCCGTAGCTGATATTGTCCATTACAACTGCCAGTTAATTGCGTGCGTTGAACAAGTTTGCTTTTGTATTTGCCTCTGAACACGCACAGGCAAGCACGCGGCGCTCCTCCCTCGGTCGCGAATACTGCTTCCATCTTTGAGCAATTGTGTTATCAAAACAAGGACCAGATCTCTGCTGGAATAATCGTGGCTGGTTGGGACAGTGAGGTTGGTCCCAGCGTCTACAATATTCCGCTCGGAGGAGGACTTTTCCGTCAGCCATGGGCCATCGGGGGTGCGTCGAGAGTCTGTAATCCATGCTCTGCCCTGATGCTCGATTGATATTAGGTTCTGGTTCGACATACGTATACGGCTACTGTGATGCTACTTATCGAGAAGGATGGGGAAAAGATGAGACTATCGAGTTCGTCAAGAACAGTACGTCTGCTGTCACTGCCACCTTTCCAATACTCACTTTCCCTACAGCACTCGCTCTTGCAATGTCTCGAGATGGCTCGTCAGGGGGTGTCATTCGCATGTGTGTCATTACTGAGGAAGGTGTCGAACGTTTGTTTGTACCCGGTGACCAGCTCCCTAGGTTTTGGGAAGGCAAAGAGGTAATATCAGCATCTTTGAGGAAAACCATGGAGAATTTGCCAGTACCAATGGCTGTAGAATGAGTTGTATCACTGAAATTATAAAATATCATCAATGGGTGTGTTCACGACCGAAAGTCACCAGACGTTATGGTCAACGGTGGTAGCAGTCCTACTGATGTGGATACCCTCAAGACATCCTCATGAGATTGATCTGCTCTCCCTCCAATCCTTGGCAACCTCCCAACCTTTTACTTTATCAGCAGAAGCGTCACCTTCCCACATCCTTAGTCTCCACAGCGCAATCGCGAGCGCCGCTGTGTCTGCTCGTTTCACTGTCTGCTCGTTCGACACGAAGAGGAACGCGTGACTCGCTTTTGCATCCCCCTTTGTACGTACAAGTTCTCTACTCGTGGTTATCGTTTCTGCGTGTGTTCCACGGAATTGTCGTTCAACGTCGAGCAGTCCCGTAAGTGATTTATGAAACGCGGCACGATGTGGTGGAGAAGGAAACATGGCAACGCCATTGTACAGGGGGACACGAGCACTCGGTAAGAATATTGAAAGCGGAGTATCTAGAGGATGGTCCTGTTCCAATGGGGCATTCACGTGGTACAGATCTGAGAGTGGTGGAAGGACTTTCTTGTGTAACGAGTCTGGAGGTTCACCGGATGGGATGTCTGGCTCTTGGGACGGCTGAGGTCGTAGTCCGGTCTTCGGATCGCGATTGACTGGAGGGGCCACGATGATGGCTACTGCATCTGGGTACGGCACTGTGCCGGTCTCGCGCAAATTCTTGAACTCGGATCGCGTCAGACGTCGGAGAATGGTGGCGTCTACGTCTGGATCAAATTTGATTCGACTGCGACTCCGTTTGAGGGTATCAGTCAGTACTTCAAGTTCTTGGAGGACACGAAGACGCAGGAGATAGCTGATGTGTGAACAGAGGTGTTTGGAAATAAACGTGGCTTCACTGTGCCTGGGGAGTGAGACTGACGATGGGACATGCAAATGAGTGGGTGAGTCAAGAGTTGAAAACGGGACCACCTGGTGACTTCATTGTTTCAACAGCACGCCTCCAGCAAGTAGTATATACTGCCACGCGAGCTTTCCTTCGCTTGTACTTTGGATGTTGGAGTCCATCTGGCATGAGCACTTGTATCGAGCGAGCGCTCTGCGTCTTTGACGGCGTGCGTAGCACCGCAAGTCTGATGAGAAAATCTAACATGAAAACAACATGAGAATCATTTGGATATGAGGACACACACGCACCGTTGGGTAAATACCTCTTAGAAATTGTACATTGTCGAAGTGGGGCAGCCAACATTCTTACTGTTGATCGACATCTGTCTGGTTAGAGACAGGCACAAACGAGCCAGTGGACGCACGGTATGGACTCGACCACCACTCGCGTTCTAAGGTGGTCATTTCCCTCGGAACGTCATCTTCATCATGTACGACCGGTCGAGGGCCCATACGCACTCTTGGAGGGAGATGTTTGTGTCTTGCGAACACCTGCTTGTCCGTCATCGGGTTTTCATCGAGTAGAATCGAACGCGTCCGTCCAGCAGGATCAAAAGACGGCGTCACAGGGGTCGGTCGATACAACGTCTTTCTTTTGCGCGAACCGACATTCTGTGCACGAGCGACGGTTCTGTCTGTGAGAGTTGTTTGTTGGAGTGCTTCAAGCAGACGCGGTAAGAGACGGGGCATGGAGCGCCGTAAAGGTCACATGGCGCCATGGATAAACAACAAGAGGACACTCTGGTCAAAGAGAAAGCCAAAGGGAACCAACATGAGCTCGAACGAGATCCCCGTCACCCTCGCTGTCATTGGCTGTGGCCAGCGCGGAAAGGTACGCCGATCTAGTCCTATGCAGCCCTCGGCGGGCCCATGGGCATCATCCACAGAACTACGCAGTCTATGCCCTCAATCAGCCCCATCAATGCAAAGTTGTTGCGATTGCAGAGCCCCGTAAAAACACCCGCGTCCTGTTTACAAAGGCGCATGCTGTCGATGAGACTCTCGTCTTCAACACCTGGCAAGATCTCCACAAAGCATCCGCAGAGACTCTCGCGACGGTTGGAAAGCGCCTAGCGGATGCCGTTATCGTTGCTGTACAGGACAACATGCACAAGGATGTCGTCCTGGCATTTGCTCAACAGGGGTATCACATCTTGTGCGAGAAACCAATGGCAACGACCTTGGATGACCTTATCGCAATGGAGAAGGCAGTGAAGGAGGCTGGGGTCATATTTGGAGTCGGACATGGTATGCACCACCCGCTACGATGGCGACCAAGATCTTTGACATTCACAAGTATTGCGTTACTCACCATATAGTAGGGCAGTCACCGAAGTAGTTCGCTCCGGGCACCTGGGAGAGCTCGTAAATGCCGTGCACATCGAGCCCGTCGGCTACTTTCACTTTGCTCATTCGTATGTCCGCGGCAACTGGGCAAGGGAAGCAGAGAGCTCCTTCTCCCTCATGACCAAGAGTTGCCAGTACGTCTTTCGACTTCCGCTTTGACACCTCTCTCATTTAATGATGCCATCAGTGATATCGACATTCTTTGTCACTGGTTTTCTCCAGCTACTCCCACCAGAGTTTCAGCATTCGGATCTCTACTTCACTTTAAGAAAGAGAAGAAACCGACAAGTGCTGGGGACGCGTCGCGGTGCCTTGAATGTCCAATCGAAAATGAGTGTCCATACAGCGCAAAGAAAAGTACCGTCCCTCGTGCCCATGAACGATCCTCGGCCTCATTTCCCCTACAGTATACCTCGACCCGGTGTCCCAGGGGGACACCGATTGGCCTGCAAGCACTCTTGTGGATGGCATACCCGACATCGAGAATATAACAGAAGCGTTATGCCACGGATCATACGGGAAGTGCGTTTACGAGAGCGACAACGATGTCTGTGATCACCAGGTGTGTATTGGGGCATGCTTTCGTCATTTTTCTAGTAATCTAGTGCCACAGGTCGTCAATATTGAGTTTTCTTCTGGAGCTACAGCCTCCTTCACCATGGTTGCATACACTTCCCTCATTTGTGAACGTCAAACCCGCCTTCATTTTACGCATGGCGAGATCGTCGGCGACATGAATAAGTTCACAGTGACTGACTTCCGAACTGGTAAGCGAAAGACTCATTATCCTCCAGACGAAGGGGGCGGACATGGAGGGGGAGACTTGGGTCTCATTCGAACGTTTGTCGATGCGGTGCGACTGGGCGACCAAACCATCCTTGGCGTCGGTGTTGGTGAGATACTGACTAGTCATCTTACGGTATTTGCTGCGGAGCAAAGCCGGAAGGAAGGCAAAGTCGTGGATTGTGCGCAGTATGAGAAGACAAATCGGGCTGAACTCAATCAGTAACTTGTGGGTTGAGAACGCCCAAATTCTACTGTAAATCTGTTGCAAAAAGTGTGCCCACTGGCTGGATTGAACAACCGACCTCATCATTACAAGTGACGCGCTCTACCACTGAGCTAAGCGGGCAAGTACTTTTATTTTGGCCGTTGGCCTTTATGTCAGACAATGGATATGACTCCAAGCTGCGCAGGTTGTCGTCCGTTCTCCTGGCTGCGGTTGCCAGAGTGAGGGTACCAACTGCGGACGCGTTATCTTAAAAATGGGGTGGTGAACACTACGTCTACAACAATTGTTGTGTCCCATGAACGACTCTATCCACGGCGAAAGCACTCTTGTGTTGGCAAATGGACGTACCCTCGCGTATGCTACCTCAGGCAACGCGTCCAGCACGACCGTTCTCCTCTACCTCCATGGCGCATTCACTGTTGGGGAGACATCCAGGGTTTCCCGAACCATCGCGTCCAAGAATGTCCACTACGTCTGCCCCACACTCCCTGGTTGGGGGAACACTTCTCCACCCTCCCCGTCCACGTCGTATGTCGACTGCCTCATCAGTGACGTGACCGCCCTCCTGGATCACCTATACCCCGAAGGTGGCAGAGATATCAAACTCTACGTTTCCGGGGGCTCCTTTGGCACAGTCCCAGCCCAGATTCTGTACGGAACCCCGTACGGCAAATTTCCGTATGGGCGGTGCATCGTTGGTGTACTGCTCATCGGGTCCGTCACGCCGCTCCGCTACCATAAAGACTATGCAAAGCACATGTCTTGGAAGAATTATATTCTAGTAGGACCCATCTCCCAGTGGTTCCCATTCAATCGCGTACTTGCCCATCTTGTGAAATTCGCACTAGCGGCAAAGGTATCAACAGTCGATAACGCAGAAACGTTTCTGCGCGAGTCTCTCTTTGACAATATGGATGCAGCAGAGAAGGAGGAGTTTGTTCAATGGAGGGCGAGAGAGGGTATTGCGAAAGGTGAAACGGAGAGGCGGTTTGCTACGAACGCCGTGCGCAGCGTTGCGAAATCTTGGGAGGGTTTCAAGCTCATGCCCCTTGTGCTACACTCGGACTGGGGGTTCAGACCGGATGGGTTGGACGACGAGCACTCTCGTCCGTTTATCATGCTAGTGAGAAGTCGTGGAGATACCGATGCCCCCCCGGCTTGGACAGAATATCTGGCTGCTACCTACAGGAACACCAAAGTCACTACTCTTCACGGTGGGCACATCAGTGCTTTGTACCATCTGGAAGATATTTGGGCAGAGTTTTTGACCAAAGTAGAGTAGAGTCGGTGTCGCTGGACATTTCGTACAATAAACAGGACGGTGTCGCAAAACAAATCGATAAGGAGGTAAGAAAGGGGAGGTATCGCAATTACCCAATGAACACAAATAAATGAAAGCACTGTTCAAGCATCGAGTTCCAGTTCTCTCCTGATTATCTCCCTCACTTCTCTGATACCGCCTGCTTCTCGCTTAACTCTGCGAGGGCTTCGGGTAAGTAATTGCTCTGCACTGTCCAGATGCGCTTTCGATCCAGGACTTGGAGGGGGGACGCTTCCGAATAGTTTCGCCCCAGGGCTAGGGGGAGGTGCCGTTTTCCTGAGCGATGACTTTGTTGGACTGGACACATCATAACTCGCAGAATCCTCAGCAGTGTCCAAGGTCAATGTGGCAGGAGGCATTTCCAACCATTCTTCGCCATTGATGTCAAGCGGCCTGAGGAAGAACGGACAGAGCGTCGTAAGAAGTTTCAATGATTCAGAGGCTTCCGAAGTCGACATTGGGACGGGAGAAGATTTCACGACGGCAGCCGTGACCTCACTGGCAAGGAGTGCTTTGCGCTTACGGGTGGTTGGCGTTGCAGTCGGTCCAACGGGCGATGAAAACAACCTGACAAGGTTCATCCACGGAGCGACGATAACTACACATTTCACTTACATCCAAACACTTTCTGCAACGCCACCGAGTCGACCGAGCAAACAACGTCGTCGGATCTCTTCTTGACCAAGTTTCTGGATCTGGTCTCTGGTCAGTTTACCACCAACGACTTCAGCACTCTTGGCCTTGACTGGAGAAGACGTCAGTGATTTGAGGCGGACGCGATCATATAGCGCTTGACGTCGGGAAGTGCTTGGAGTGGCTGGGGCTGTCTGTGCATCGGGACCGCGCTGATGAACAGGTGTTGTGGGGAGTGAGTCCGAACCATCAGTCTCCAGACGTTTACGCGCAGGTGTTTGTGGAGTGAGGAGTCCTGCGAGAGGATTGACACGCTTGGACCGAGAAGACGGTGTCTGCGGGAATGAAGTGAACGATTTAGATGGTGAGGTTTCGCTGATGTGGAGTTTCGCAATCGGAAAAGGAACAGGGAACGCAGGAGGTGCACCAAGCTTATTCGCACTGGATTTGGACGGGGATTTGGACGAAGAAGAGGGACTGGCGGGTAACATGTTTGCAAGGATGGCGGCACCTTTTGGAGACGCAGATGCAAGTACACGGGTGAGAGACGATGGTTGGACGGTTTGTACGGTGAGCTGGGGCAAGTCTGCGAGAGGTATGTTTGGGACTGGGGAAGCACCGGAATGGTGCTAAGAAAATCGGTGAGTGGATAAAAGAGAATGAATGAAGAGCAGTACATTAACCCAGGAATCAAGCTTTGCACGAAACTCTGCGCGTCGTTTATCTGCGTTGGCAGTCCACCGCGCAACTGCGGCCATGCCGCCGGTCATGTCTTTGTCAATGTCTATTTCAACCTCGATACCGATACCGTATACGGGAACACGTTTCCCTACGGACTTTGAGTAATGAGAGGTGGACGTGACGACAAATCCCATTGCGCCTCGAGTCCAGTCCTTTGGGGGAGGGGGAGCAGTGGGAACGAGGAAGGGGTTGGAATCATCCTGGGATGGAGGCGGAGGTGGGAGAGAGTCGGGGTCCCATTCCCAAATCCAACAGAGACGTTTGAGATCGTCCTCGTCGAATTTGGTGGTAAAGCCAGAGTAGGTGGCGATGGAGATGTGGTTGAGAACGTTGCGGACGACGCCGCTTTGTTCAGAGGGAGATACGGCGGAGGTTGCGAGGGCATGGGAGAGGGCGTGCTGGAGGGCGGAGTGGATGTTATTGAGTCGGGAGAGGTGAGAGGGCAAAGAACGTGAGTGTTTGTGAGCAGAACGAGGAGGTGTGGGTGGCCTGTGGGCGGTAAGTACAGAGAGGGAGGAGGAGAAGGAGACATACGCGATTCTGCGTCTCTTTGGCGTTGACTCGTCGTCCGAGCTAGAGCCAGCGCGCCGCTTTCTCGGGGAGACGTGGAGGGAGGCGTAGAGAGACATTGGGAAGTCGAACGAGCCATCGCGGCGTGTCTGATCGGGGGACACGCTCACGTGATATATTCACACGGGTTGTATGGCATACAAGCTGCACTGGGCTGGATGTCCTCATGCCATGGACAACCATCCGCTGTGAGTACCCAGTTCATCGCTGACTCGAGGCTTACCAGGACATCCAGTCGCACCTCATTTCTCCGTCTATCATGTATGTCGCTCTCCCTGTCACCTAGTCATACTCACATCCTACTCTAGCCGAAATTGACGCCTCTCTCGCCAAAGAGAATGACTACATTGCCCAGATTTCAGACCTCTCAACTAACTTGGATGCATTCCGTGCCGCCTATACGGGTTCCCGTGATGAGATTACTCGCAAAGAGGACCAGATAACTGCCCTTCTCAATGAACTTCAAGCTTTAAAGGTCTCATTGTCATTCTCCCCTTTGCCTTCTCTCACTGTCTCTTTCCAGGGACACGAAAAACGTGTCATCTGTCTTCTGGATGGTGATGGGACTATATTCTCCCCAGACTTGATCACCCAGGGACAGGAGGGTGGCCTCGAAGCTGCCAGGCTCTTGACTGAACGAGTGCGCGTCCACCTCGTATCCGACCTTGGCCACGAAAAATTTCACCTTTGGGTCTATTTATTTTACAACAAACGTGGCCTCCTCGAAACCTTTGGCAGAGTCGGTCTTTCGGCCGCAAAGCTAAGGTTTGATGATTTTATCATTGGCTTTAATCAGGCCGCAGAGCGCTTCCTCATGGTCGATGTTGGTGGAAGCAAAGAAGCTGCAGATGCAAAAATTAAAGGTTATTCGTATCGCTGTACTTTTAAACCATCCCAATCACGTGTTTCACTTTAGTTCATCTCCAAGATAATATTCGTCTTCCCCAGACACACAGAATTATATTTGGAGGCGGGTCCCTTTCCTTTCCATTCTTCCTCCGCCCATATCTTCTCTAGGATCCCACGACAATGGATACGTCAATGTACTTCGCTCCGTCATTACTGAAGGTTTCCGTGACAAACTCATTCTAATACCTGGTTACTCCGACGTTGCTCTCGATATCAAAGCACTCGGACTTCCCGAACTCCGTATCCCAGATTTATTCATCGCTACCAAACTTGTTCCCCTCTCTTACACGTCCATTGCTCTAGCTCCTCCTCCTGGCTTACCTGTCACCCCCAGGTTACCACCCCAGACACCCCAGATTTCTAATTCAATTACACCTGCTCAGGCTCCGAAAGATATTTCCAACACCACTCCCAGACGTAATTCAATTCATAGTTATAAATCGGCGCTGCAAGCCGGCCGCAGTGATCCCGCCCCGTATGAACCCAGCGAGGGTGGCAGTTCCCCAGATGCCAATGACGCTCACCCGGCGCAATTCATTCAGTTTACACGCAGGTTGTCGTCACCAGGGAGACAACGGCGCCTCAACCCCAAATTAGTTGAGTGGACGCTCTTTTGCCAACTTATCTGACTAACAGATGCACCCCCTTATCAGCCCTTATCGAAGCGTTCGCTAATCCTCGTTCGTTATTCATTTCTGGGCGCTGATTTGTGACTGCAGATACACCAGCACCCTGTACCCTCTTTTACCTTGCCAATTGCCGACATGGTTCGGACTGCAAATATGGTCATGATTGGATCCTGGAAGATGAGCATTATGAAGAACTTAAAGTGAATGCCAAAAAGACGCCTTGCAAGGCGACCAATGAGGGTGTGCTCTCTCCCGTCTCCTCTTCGCAGGCATCCTTTATTGTTTTTCATAGGGGGGATCTGTCCATACGGTGATAACTGTGTTTATGGTCATGTCTGCCCCCAAGGAACGACCTGTTACTTCCTTAAACTGGGGAATTGCAAATTTCAAGCTGGTCAGTTTTCTTTTATGTTACGGAACAGCGTTCTCAAATCTTGTGTAGCCGGAATGCATCGTGGCGGTTGAGCGAGCATGCGGCGTTACTGGGATCTGAACGTTTGAACGTTGAACGGTCGAAAATTGAAATGTTATCGGAAGCTTTTCCCGCACGCCAAGCTATTTGTACATATATGAGCTTCATCAAATCCTTTTGTTTGTTTCTCAGGGCTCAAACGCGGCGAGCTTCCATGAATACGTCAGTGCTGATGGAACGTTCCATTGACGTACTCGACCCTCCGCTATAATTCGCGGACTGGCGCGAACTGAGATCTGTGCATTGCCAGGTTCGCGTGTCACGGTCATGTTTACTGAATCCGTGTCTAGTCGGGCCCAGGACACTTCCCTTATCGGCTGGCGCAAGAACCCCGCGATCTAGCCTGATTAACTACTCATATAGACGCTGGTCATCGTCCTAGCTTCCATTCTTTAAAAGGGACCTCCTCCTTTCGCCCGCCATTCCCTTTCCATCCTGCCCGCCTTTATTATGGCAACTCCCCAGGCCACCGAGGTTGGCCAACAGGCTTGGTAAGTAATGTAATCTAGAGCATTGTACCACTGGCCTTGATTTAAACTTCTCGTCTTTTCCAAGGGACGAGACGATCACGCGACTGTTGAGTATGTCTTACACGTCAAATTACGCTTCGGGCATTCTGACCTGGCTTGCTAGCCCTCTCTTCGACAACGATTAAGCGAAATGTCGATCTGGAGAACCGTCTAGTAGAACTCGAGGTCGAACTGGCAGTATGGAAGCAAGCCCACGCTGCAGCACTCGAGGGGGCAGAACGGGAGGCCAAGGTTCTTAAAGGAAGACTTGCCTCTCTCAATAGTCAGATTTCCTCTGTGGAGTCCCTGATGGTTCGCTTTTCTCCGTGGCCTTGATAAACCTGGTCTTATCACCGCTCTTGAACAGAGCCAGAACCTGTTAATCCTCTGTGTCATCGATGGCGACGCTTGTGTATTTACCGAGGATCTCCTCAGGCAGGGGCATGAAGGAGGTCGTCAGGCTGCACAGCAGCTGACCAAGGCAGTTGCCGACTACCTGACCAGCGAAGATATCCTTGCTTTAGGAAGGTTGTCGTTCTGGATCACCATATATTATAACAGGATAGGACTTGCCAGCGTTCTCGAGCGTCATCAAATGTGTACACCTGAACAATTGGAGGCCTTCACGATGGGCTTTAGCCAGGCGTCCCCAAGGTTCTCACTTGTGGATGTCGGGTACGGCAAGGATGCTACATTTACGAAGATAACAGGTTGGCCGATATCTTCTGCGTTCTGTACTCTCTACTTAACTTGGGATTGAAGAATATCTGCAAACCTACATTCGTTTTCCACAGACGCAGCGAATTTTCCTCGCTGGTGAGCACGCGTTCATTGTCGAAATCCCCAAACGATTTATGCGCAAACAGGTGGTTCGGATAGTGCCTACGCTTCGACGATCGCTACCCTCCAGACCGATGGTCTGGCAGGCAAATTGGCCTTCCTTGAAGCTGTTGGCGCTCGTATGACACAGTCTCCGCGATTTCGCTTTCCTACGCTATACGTCGACAACCTATTCATGACCCAGCAAGCAACCCCACCTTCGATCGCCACCCATTATCCTCCCCCTTTGGATATCATTGGCCTCAGCCCCTCTCATATGAGCGGTGGTTTGCCTACGCCACGTTCGCCTCCCAGCATGCCAACACCCTCGACTGGCAAGTTGATTGACCCAAACTTGGCAAGTAACTGAAGGTGGCAGTCGAAGTTATCGTGCTGATTATTGACCTGACACAGCCGCTTCACAAACGTCAGTCAATGGCCCTTTTTCAAATGTGTGCCGAGTTGACGGGCTTCCGAACAGACTCTCCTCCGCCTTGTAATGAATTTTACCTGATGTCCTGCACTAAAGGCGTAAGCACGCAATCCGACTTCGCGGTTGGACTGATATCGACGGTCGCTTGTAGGGGACCTGTAAATACTCGCATGACTATGTGTTGACCCCGGATCAACTAGCAACATTGGCCTCCAATGCCAAGAAGGCGCCCTGTAACTTTCTAAAAAATGGTTTGAAGTCTAAGTGGACAACCAAAGCTTGCTTGCTCATATGTACTTCCAGGCCTCCAATGCCCATACGGTGACCGCTGCTGCTGGGGCCACACTTGCCCAAATGGTTCTAAATGCTTCCATCTAAGCAAGGGTAAATGCTGGTTCAAAGGCGGTGCGTGCAACCCTTGATCTTAGGCCGTGTATGTACTAAGCAAGGTACGCCTGGTCAGAGGGCATGCATGACATTTCCTTGCTGCCGCTGTCCAGCCCTTGATACCCTTTAGTTTTGCGAGAGTATGTGCTCTCGCATGTCGCGTGTACTCGAGTATTGGGATTCAGTTTTCGTGCTTTTAAGGCGCCACTCTTTAGCTATCATGCAGATATGTACCGTCATGGTTATACCACCTTCGCTCTTTTCTTGATGTAGGACTGACTGGATTTCTTGTTTCGTTTTTGTTTCGTTTTTTTTTTTTTTTGCAATAGCAATTTAGACGTAATTGGTGTCGTTAACAGCCGTGCGAAATCAATGATAACAACTAGCAACGCAGAATCAACGCTCCTTGCCACGCTTACCCTCGCTCAACATGTCCTCAGTCAGTCCTCGCCCTCGCTCACCACCCACAGACTAACCGAATACACACCCAGAACGATGAACCGGACGATTTTAGACCATCCACCACCCCAGGTGGGCCACACCTTGCGCCGTAAGCGCCATCTGATCTCGATTTTTAGGATACAAACCTGGCGTTGTAAAGACCGCCGAAGAATATGCAAACCTCGATGCAGAAGACGAAAGTCTCGCGCGCTGGAAAGCTAGTCTAGGGATCGTTCCAGGGGCACCCAGCGGAGACACCAGTCTCCCAAAGGTAACGGCTGCGCAGGCACATTATCCAGGCATTACTCGTACTCAATGCACGTTCCCGTCAGGTCACCGTCCTGACTCTGGAACTCGACTCACCCACACTCCCTCCAGGGAAGAGGCTTGTTTTCAACCTCGCAGACACTGCAAGGCTTGCGGACACCAAGAAGAATCCAATCATCATCAAGGAGGGTGTCGAGTACAAGTGCGTACCTTATTTGCCATTATCCACCC
The DNA here is from genome assembly GCA_038094475.1 of Phylloporus aff. rhodophaeus. NCBI lineage: Eukaryota > Fungi > Basidiomycota > Agaricomycetes > Boletales > Boletaceae > Phylloporus > Phylloporus aff. rhodophaeus. Next base: position 24,990 of record JBBPUD010000004.1, on the reverse strand, counting down.
ATCTCATATTTTGACAGTGTGCGCATTACATTCAAAGTGAACCACTCAATCATTTCGGTATGTTAGCCCGCTTGCTTTTATATTGGTGATTGTGCTTATGGCGAATATCAGGGCGTTCGTTACATACAAGTTGTCAAGAAAGCGGGTATCCGTGGTGAGAACTCATCCGTTGTATCTGCTTGATGATCCATTGATTAAGCCATGTTCAGTGGATAAATTAGAGCAAATGCTTGGCTCATATGGACCGCACCCCGATGGGGGGGCATACATCAAGAACTTTGAACCCGAAGAGTCACCGTCAGGTGTTCTTGCCCGCTCGGGCTCATACACTGTAAAGAGTCGTGTCGTTGATGATGACGGCGGAATCTACGCCGGTACGTCCCCTGATCTTTCAAGAATCCCCAAGACCTGATGCATTGGACGGACAGACTGGGAGTGGTGTTTCAAGCTTGCAAAAGAGTGGTGAAGAATTGTTGGTTTTTTAATTCGCTCTTTCATTCTCGAGCATCCTTTGGCATACTACAATTCTGTATCGTCCTGCATGTACTCCTCTTCATTCTGTATGTTTAAGAAACGCGTCGGTTGTTACCCACCCCTTCCTGTGTACTCCCTTTGCGTTAACACCACCCTAGCGCATGTCGGCAAGTAGACTCGCCCAACAATCATTGCGAGTAAGCTCGTGGTCCACGCGAAACTTGGTGCAAAAATCTTGTTTCGCGACGAGACCAACCGGGATTACCCTCTACGTGCCAAAGTCTCTCGTTCGTTGTACTTCTACTGTGACACCGACGACGACATGGGTCGACCACTTTCCAGCCCGTGTACGACCGTACGTCTACTTGACCAGGATCGACAAACCCATCGGGACACTCTTACTCTTCTATCCCTGCGGTAAACGTCTTTCCCTGACGCTCCTTCCGTTGGTAACACGCCCATTCCAGCATGGTCCATCACTATGGCTTCCTACGCGCACGCAGCGTCGTTCACCACTTCGCTCACGTACCTCGGCCTATTCGGCCTTGGCGCGCTCGTGATGCGAGGCGCGGGCTGCACCATCAACGACATGTGGGACATGCATCTCGACAAGGCAGTCGGTCAGCCCACCTATCTTCCTCACCACCACATCCTAATTAGCCCTAGAACGGACACGCAACCGGCCGCTTGCGCGCGGCGACATCACGCGTCGCCAGGCGCTCGGCTTCCTCGCGGGTCAGCTGACCATCGGGCTGGGCGTCCTGCTCCAGCTCAACACGTACAGGCAAGGCCCACGCGCCAGTCCCCCATCCTGTTCTGACTGACGCCTGTGCAGCATCCTCCTCGGCGCGTCGTCCCTCTCCCTCGTGACTGTCTACCCGCTCATGAAACGCGTCACGTACTGGCCGCAAGCCGTACTCGGTGGGTAACCCGTCACTGCAAGGACCGTCGGCTAATGTGACCCAGGGTTGGCATTCAACTGGGGTGCGCTTCTCGGTTGGTCTGCAGTCGCTGGCGCCGTCGACTGGCACGTCTGCTTGCCGCTCTACGCGGGAGGGGTATGCTGGACATTGGTTTATGACAGCATCTACGCGCATCAGGCGAGTCACGCTTGTGGGGCTTGGCGATCGTAAGCTAACAATGTATATTTTTTTTCAGGACAAGATGGATGATGTCAAGGTTGGCATTCGCTCTACAGCATTGTTGTTTGGCGAATACACGCGGCCTATCCTGAGTGCACTTTCAATGTCGACCATGACGCTTATCAGTTATGCCGGCATGTTGAACGGACAAAGTATACCATTCTATCTTGGGGTGGCTCTTGGGTCGGTACAGCTCGCTCGGGTACTCTTGTCTACAAACTTTGATAACCGGGCGAGTTGTTGGCGAGGCTTTGTCGGCTGTGGATGGTCCGGGTTCTGGGTATGGGCCGGGGCTTTCGTTGATCATGCGATGGTGGCAACTCGTCTTGTAGGGTGAACAGCAGTGAATTGTATCTAAGAATGACAGCAATTATATGCAATGGTAAAAAGTATAAATATACTAGTAATTTGAGTAGTGTGATGCGTGGTGTTAAGATACCAAAGTACAACGTTGAGACATCACGCCGCCATTTTTCGAGCCTTGAGCAAGCCGTTAAATGTCACGACGCAGAGGGTCCAACAAAATGCAAAGCACGTAATTGCAACAGCAACATTCAAAAACATCATCATGTCTATTCACAAGTCTCAGTCAGAATCTCTTTTGCGGACAAAGGAATGTCACTGACCATCACGCCCTTTCCTCATGGCTGCAAGCGTAACCTCCTCCGTGCTGAACATAAACATCAAACCACCACACGCCAAGAAGAAACTTCCCAACGCTTCCGTTGGTGGCCGAGAAGGGAGCACAGACTTGGGTGGTCCAAGCCAAAGGAAGAAGTATGTTAAGCACCTGAGCAGCGAAAACCCGAGTAGAAGCCAACCCCAGAGCTGATGGACCTGGACCTGCCAACTGGTCAGACATCGCTATGTGCACATATCCACCCATGTCGTACCTGGAAGACATAAGCTTGTGCATGCGCGCTCATGGCGGCACCTGTAACACCGATAACAAGGGCCGGGAAAGGGTTGAAACTAAACCTATAGCTGGGTGGCTCAGAGACACTAGTGGCTTGTCCTGACAGAGATGTCGTTGCAGCTGCTGCCAGCCAACGCCTCACACGCCTAGATTCTAGCCCCATTCCAATAAGACCCGCGAACCAAAACATGACCTTGAAGAGAGTTAATATCAAGTGGTAGAAACAGGGGGTAACTCTACGTACCGCGATGCTAATATGTTGTACTTGCTTCGTTGTGTAAGGATCTCCCGGTTTGGCGCCAAACCTCTCCATCCAGGTGTTGGAAATTCCATAGAGGAAGATGACGGTGGATTCCACAAACTCTGCCGAGACAGTGTTTCCGATGGGAGAAATATTCCACGCCCAACCCATCTCCGAATGCGAACCCAAGAAACGAGCAAAAGTGAACAGCCCATAACACCAAAATATCCCACCCTCTGGAAACAGTGACGGTCAGAAAGACAATACGGAACAATGACTTATTTTCTTACTGATGAGATGAGCTAGACACCCATTGATGTACCTGTCGCGACAACCACCAGTGTAGACGACGACTCCAGAGAGCAACACCGCAAAACCGGTAAATACGAGAGCCCTTTCGAGAGTGGCGTATGCGGCTAGTAATACACGTCGGACCAAGGATTGTTTCGCACGGAGGATGGGGGTGACTACGACATCGCGGAGTGTCTCGTCGGAATACCTCGAGGATCGTGGTGACTCAGCGTCGAAGACCATCTCGTCCGACAGGGAAGTCATTCGTTTGGGGTCATCATACTCTTCAGGAGCGTCCGAGACGAGACCGGAATACTCCAACGAAGGGGGATATGTGTCTTGTTGGGTAAATGCCACTGAGCGCCAGAAGTCCTTGAGTGACATTTTCGAAGGAGCAGTAGCAAATGCATAAAGACGAGCAAATAATGCAGTAATGTGGACAGCGGACAGAGCTAGACTAAGAAGCAAAACCAGATAGCCGTGGGAGGCGTGGGTCGAACCCTCATACCTTGTGGAGAAGGGTGAGAGATGGAACAACGTTACGGCAGCAATAACTTACATATTAGGAGTGAGCTTTCTGTACAAGCTACTGGTAGCGCAACCGAGTGCGGAGAAAGCGTAGAATGAAAACATGACCAAACCGTGATAGGAATGCTTTGCAGAGCGAAGAGCAATACCTGGGGAGAGATGAACGGGGGAGGGTGAATAAGAAACGGGGCATACCTGCGGGGAGTGAAACGAAGAATGCGAGAGACATGAAGACAGCATGGAGTGCGATGAGGCCAGGATAGCGTGCGACGTTGGGATCACGACCCTCGATGTCTATAGACCAATATGAAGGAGGAGTGGGAAGATGCCACTGAAGGATATCTGTCTCGTTTATCTCCGCCATCGGTTGGCCAGAGTGCATGTGCATGTGGGAGTCATCACGGACATGAACAGATGAACTGTGGGCGGGGGATGCGCATACGGATAGGGGCCCGATGAGGAGGACGGCGAGGAAGGAGGTGGGGATGAGCGCAGATGCCAGCGCAGAGGGCCGCATGGCTGGGGCGGGAGTGAGCGGGAGGAGAGGAAGGTGGCGAGGGCGATGATGCGGGAGCGCTTATGAAGGTTTTTGAGAGTGGGGACAGCATTACGGATGACTAAAGTAGAATGATGTCAGCATAGTTGAACCTTGGCCATCCGAACTGAATCTTAACCTCGTCCTCGAAATTATTCTGTCTCGTGGTGGGAACAGTCGTGCAAATACTCTGGGACGTGCTCACAAGTTTCTGGTACGACCCCCTGTCTCCACTCCCAGTTACTCCAGTCATTACGATTCAGCTCTAGTGCAGTACAAAACGTTCAACAAGTCCTCTTTTCTGCAACATTGGTCCCCCAAGCTCACTGCTCCCTTAGCTCCATGCGACTAGGTTTCTATAGGGCGTGTCCGGAGCTTCTACCTTTGTTGGCACACTCTATATCCTTGGCTCGTATGTTCTTTTTCGCTGCACGGAACACTGACTTCATACTGATCAGGTGGTACGAACACAGTGAACTAGGAAAACGCTCCGGCATATTCACTAGTTCCTCCTTGGCTGGGACATCCAAACGCCATGATTGATGACCAATCCGGGCCGTAAAGTTTCTCCGGCGTCCTTCGAGGTGGCTGTCTACCGGTGGGCGTATTCTTTCATCGATGACAATCTTGCCGATATTTTTTCCCAGACACCTAGCTGGCATTGAGGGACGCGGCGGGTGGAGATTGGCGTGCCCTCCCTCACTACGTATCAATAACTGTGTAGTTTCATCATCGATGGTGTTATCACCTCGCCAGTAGCTCTCTATGGCTTTCTTCTTGACGTTCCTGCAACAACAAACGCGTTTTATCTTACCGAGGAAGTGAGTCAACTTGACGTAAAGTTTTGGTTTGCTGCTCAAATAAATGTGTCAGGAACCCCAGCTGTCATACCACCGCTTAAAGTTCCATCAGGATGTCACGCGGCAGCCACTTTCTCGGAACCCGGCCAAGCAAGTTCTCACCCGCTGGCGGTGACACTAATGCTTGCAGTCTCTTGGTTAGGTCTCGTGAAGGTAATGTGTACTATATATGTTCTGGTGGTTTTACGAGCAGTTCGCCATCTCGGGCGAGGCAGAGTGTTTTGGTTCAAACAACTTGATGGGTCAATGGCTCTCCGCAATCAGAGGCTATTCTGTTGAACAAGTCGGTTAGTCCAAGAGAGGCAGATCTGCACCGTTGACTGACCTGATACAGATTATTTTCCCTCGGGCGTGACAGCGTTGGAATCGTGTCTACTCTAGTATGTGCCTCGTGGACCGACTACACCTGCGCACGATGGCCGGTCCATGTGTACATGTGCCTTTGTTGCACGACTGCCGCCATCTGCATCCTGGTGCAGAGCAGCCCTATATGCCTGAAATTCTTTGCCTATTGTGAGTCGGGAGGGCAATCGTTTGTCAAATTCGTTTATCCAGCCATGTACAGACTTTGCAGGTGCCGCATATTCTAGGCAAGCCACGACATTTGTGCCGGTGAGCATACACGTGTCTTGGACTTCTTTACTTATGCTGTGTAGGTGTGCCAACCAAATATGCGCTGATGATGGCCAAGAACGTGCAGTCGTTCTTGCATCTATGAAGTATTGGGTTTCCCCCCTTTCGCCTACCTGACCATTCAACTTGTATTTCTTAGCATGTGGAGCAATACGATGAATGCTTGGTGGCCATCGCTATTTTACCCGGCGACAGACGTGCCGCGTTTCACGACGGGGATGACGACGATGATTTGCACCTGCGGGGCGACATTGGGCATTATTTGGTTGGTCTGGTACCCAGAGCAACGCGAACACAGGCGGAACAAGGAAGCAACAGGCTTGGTTCCCACTTAACCTAGAAACCTATCACGCTTGTCTGAGGACGTTGTGTATCCGGACAGTGTTGTCATTCCAGGCTATTGATACACATATGACAACCACTCGAGTTTGGACAGGCAAAGGGATAAAAAGTTATACCACATTGCTGGTAGGCACAGCAAACCAGGATGGGAATATGTTGGAACCACGCCCAAACTGACCTTTGCTGCCTATGAATAGTAAGATAAAAATAGAGAAGGGAGATAGCAACATCTCGCTCAACAGCACGAGGGATTATTGGGATGTATGGAATTAGGACCAGCGTTCACTCCGGGAAAAGAGGGTAAGTGTGGGTATTTGAGATATGAAACATTAAATATCATGGAACATTGCATGTGTATGCAGCGCTCTGTTTATTCGTTAAAAGAAGTCGAAAGTGCAGGATCATGTCGCTCACCCAAGACGGCTCGCAAAAGGACATGTCCAGCATCAAAAGTCCCGTGTAAATTCCTCTGCAAGATCATTGCTGATAAACTTGAGGAGGGATAGAAACGTGGGTGGCGGGATCATGCGCGGTGGGGGGTAAAAGGGGAGGTACCGGTTTACGATCGGAGAACTTGCGCGTCAAATTCGCCCCACCCTGTCCAGCGGGTTGCGAGATCGCAGGAGAGGGGGTCGGGTAGGGGAATTGGTTCGGAGGAGGGGGGCAGTACGCAACTGCGGGATGTTGCCCATATCCCTGAGGGTGGTACTCTTGCTGAGGCGCAAACGCCATCTGTGGCATGGCATAGCCAGGACCATAACCGTGACCCGACGAGCTTCCACTCAGCCGTTGCTTCTCCATCATCTCCCCTTGGTGTTCGTAGAGATTCGTCGCACCTGGATCAAAGGAAACGGCGGCGGCAAATTCTTTTTCGAGACGGTCGCGGCGCCGTTTGCGAATAGTCCACGTAATGAGGACGAAAATGACAATGAGAGCGATGATTCCGACAAGTGCAAAGACACCACCCTCCAAAGAAGGGTTCTGCAAGAATGACGGATGAGGAGCAGTCGTCGCAGACGCAGCCGGCGGGGTGCTGGTGACATAGACGATGCTGGTGCCGTCAGAAGAGGTAAAGACGACGGGTGTGGACGGTGTTAAAGTAGGCGTTCCCGCGTGCGTTGTCAAAGAGGGTGAAGTGCTAAAGGTAGTCGAAGATGTCCTGATACTTTTAGTCAAAGTTCATATGAAACTCGAGGAACTCACGAAGTAGTAGAATGCGAAGACGTTGTCGAACCAGTCGAACTAGAAGAATGTGTCAGAGGAGTACTTGATGTAGAAGAATGTGCCGACGATGGTAGGATGTCAGTTGTAACACCACCAACGACACTGGTGAGTCCGCCAATTATTCCACCGGGGTTAGTGGACTGTGATCCTGTAGAAGATGCATCCTGCGCGGTTGTCGAGCTAACAGGGCTGTAGTAAAAGTAAATGAGGAATTGGACTCGCAAGAAACGAGAGCGACTGACATCAAACCACCTATGACTGCGTGGTAGTAATGAGGCGAGCGCAACAGACCAGGACGGCCGACACTCACCTCCTCCTGGAAGGTCCTGCCTTTTAGCGAGAAAGCGACGGTGTAAACGATGGTACGGGTTCATGACTGGGCCGTTGCCAAAGGAATGAAAATCAAGGAAAGACTAGCGGTTGGTCGAATATCCTTCATGAAGGGAGGTGAGGTCGCCTCCCACTCCACTTGTTGGCATCGCGACAGTACAACGCATTGCAGTCACATGTTACTACTACATACATTAACGACTCGACCTCGTCCCCAACCCATAGCTCTCCCCAGCGGTCCTCTCCATGATCTCCCTTAGCGGCCCAAGCAGTCGTGTAAAGGACGGTGCGTCCAACGCCGCAACCTTGAGTTTTGGCTGAGACGGATCAGCTCGGTAGACCGCACTCACAGTCGCGGCTCGTGGCGCGAGTCGGAGTAACGACAGCTCTATCGCACCACCCACGTCAGGTTTGGTTTATACACGCGCGGTACCAGCGGTAGCTCACCTCCAAAGTAGTCTCCTATCTTGAGGTGCCCGACGGTGATCTCGCGCCATTCCTCTTCCTCACCTCGCTGCTTCTTGGTGACAATGGCCTCTCCCTCCTCAACAAAGAAAAAGGTATCCCCCATCTCGCCTTGGCTGACGACTGCCTCTCCATCCGGGTAAACTCTACTCACAAGTGCGTCCGCGATTTTGCTTCTTTCTCCGGGCTCAAGGGATGAGAGCAGTGGAACCGTGGACAAAAAGCGCTCGTACATGGTCCGTCGCCTGTGAGCAGCCTTCAAAATGATCGTGCGGAATGTGATACGGTCCAGTGCCCACACGGTGGACGCCTCCATGGCTTGTACTGTCGCCGCACGAGGGTGCCCATACATAAGAGCGAGTTCCCCGAACGAATTGCCTGGTTTGCACTCCATAACCTTTCGTCCATAGACTGGGTGGTAACCAGGCTGCAGGAATTTGTCGGCCTGGGACGACATAGTTGACGATGGGTTATCCGTGAGCCATGTGGGTGGCAAAGGCTCGGGATGGATGTAGCAATAGAAAAGGCCAGACTCGACGACGTAAAAGTATTCTCCTACGTCCCCCTGTCGGATGACGACATCATCCTTGTTCACGTGGCGCTCCTGCATGGCATTCAGTACACCCGTTTCCTGTTCTTCATCAAGATCACGGAATATAAAGTTGTTGGCGATAGACGTTTTGATACGGCGAAGTTGGTCGGGTGTTTTTGGATAAACCCGGAGCGGCTCATCATGGCCGCTGTCAACCGCAATGGGTTCAGCACTGACGGATGTGCGACGCGCCAAAATAGTGGCAGAGGGGGCGTGCAGGAAGTCATTTGAGTTCAACGAGAGAGAGTTGGACATGGTTGGGGTGGATGGGACATCGAATCGCGCAAACGAATTGGATGGGTCGGTGGTGAGCGGAGAAGTGGGAGGAAGATCACGACCATCGAAAGTGAAAGTGGGTGGCCCAATGCCATTGCTCACGCCATTGGAATCGACGGAAAGCAATGCGTTTCCGGGGACATTGAGCGTGCCAAAAGGGCTGTGGGAGAAGGTGCCATGGTATGCAGATGGTCGTCGTTGTGAGACGATGTTTGAGAACGGGGAGACGAGGGTTGGGGTCTTGTTGCGAGGAAGGCTGACGGGGGTGTCGGTGTAGAAATCGGATGGAAAGTGCTCGTGTATCGACGAAAAACCACGGTGGTTGAGCGCGTCCCGAGTCCGAGTACGCTGCTCTTCCAGGCGCGACTGGAACCAATTGGCACAAAACTGGAGCGCATCTTTCGGTTGTACGCGCTGCACGTCGCGAGTCAGGTCGGCGACGAGTGAATCAAAGGTGGACATCGTCATGGGCAGCGAGGACAAGGGTCACAGCAACCGCCTTTGTTTGAAGCTTACAACGCTCCCACGTTCACATTGCGAGTACAAAACAACAAAACGTCCAACACAAATCCTCATCGTACACATCACCTCGAATGCTGGTACTGTGCTGCATACCCTGCGGCCCCGTAGCCCTGCTGGCTAGCGTGTACTGCCTGTGCCTGTGCGTGAGCGTGAGCAGCCTGGGCCATCGCTTGCGCCTGAGCCTGGATGCGTGCAGGGTCCTGCGCGACAAACATTGGCTGTACGTGAGGATAACCAGGTTGTTGAGCAACAAGTGGTTGCCCTGGTTGTTGGACTATAATCTGTCCTGGCTGCTGAACTGGCTGCTGTTGCTGCTGGACTTGCGACTGTGGCGGGTGGTGACCATGGGGGTGAGCATGAGGATGAGGGAAGTTGAACTGAGGCGGCGGCATCGATCCTGGTGTCGGAGACGGCCCATAAGCAGGGCTGGCAGTAGACGTGAAATAGGGATGTAACAATGCTTCAGTAGCGGTGATTCTCTTGCTCGGATCAAACTGGAGCAGGCGCTCGAGCAGATCGATCGCTGTCGGTGCCGCGTCAACCAAAAAACATTTCATTCTAACCAAGGCGACACACCCTGAGGCGACGCTTTCGGAAGCACTTGTTGGAAGGAAAGTTTGGGGTATTTAGGATACTGCTTAATGGTAACTTCAGGCTGCAAGGGTGGTGAGGTGACAGTAGAACCCGGGTTAACTGGCAATCACATACAGAATCGGTGGCTATTTTCCTTAGTACTCTGTCATCTGGGGTGCCAATAATCCGCATGATGTGGAGTAGCTGATCCTGGTTATCACGACCACGGAAAAGAGGTACACCAGAAATCATCTCTGCAAATATACATCCGCACGACCAAACATCGATGGAGGTATTATATGTGCGAGAACCCAAGAGTACGTCGGGGGCACGGTACCACAGGGTTACAACCTACAATCCAGGCTCAAAAGATATTGTCATTACAAAACTTCTGGTACACACCTCGTTCGAGAACGTGTTGACAGGAACGCCAAAGGCTCGAGCCAACCCAAAGTCGCCTAGTTTAAGTTCCCCTTTGCGATTTATAAGAAGATTCTGTGGTTTGAGATCACGGTGCAGAACACGATTCTCGTGACAGAAAGAAGTGCCCTTCAGGAGTTGGTACATGAAACTTCGAACTGTTGCAGGGTCAAGAGCGCCGCGGTCGCCATGTTGGTCCATATATTTCTTAAGATCTTGGTCACAGTACTCGAATATAAGCACGAGTTTCGTCTCCGTATGTATGACATCGTGGAGTCGCACGATGTTGACGTGCTTCAGCTCCTTCATAAGTGAGATCTCGCGGATGGCAGTGGATGGTGTGCCTTCTTCTGCGTCTAGGTGAATCTCCTTCAAAGCGACGATTTCATTGGTGGTCCTAGAGCGCCCCTGCGTCGAACGCAGTGAGTATACGATTGAGAATGAGAGCGGGTGCGATACCTTGTACACTGTGGCATATGTACCCTCACCTATGCTAGAATATCAGTGAATCGATATCGGAGGTAAGATAGTGTTATACCCAGTTTCTCTAGCTAGTTTGTGTCAGTACACGAGCAAAGCGAGGCAATGGCCCAAGCTCACCTGGATGTAGTTCATGACGAGAGTTATCGGCTTGCAAGGCTTCCCAAAGTTACGTAGAATAGCGCCACGAACGGGGCGAGCGGGCGAGTCTGAGTGCCGTAGGGATGGGAGACACCCGAAGAATGGCAAAGTGACCGATCTGGCAAGTTTGACTCCTACCCTTTTATCCTCTCTTGAGACAAGAGGTGAGCACAAATTCATCCCCTCGAGTTACATTTGAACAATGTATACCAGGCTGACTGAGAATGGCGGACTCTATGCCCAAGTCGAAAAAACCGCGTACAAAATCATCTGCACGGAAGACCAAGGTCGTCGCGTCTCGCCTTGCTGCCAACTCAGAAGTACTGGTAGAAAATCGCCCCGCAACCGTGGTGAGTACACCATAACGCTATGACCCTCATTCCATGTCTTATTGTTTCAGATCGCACCCAAAAATGCTCGTTATGCCGAGTCGTCGACGTTGGCCATACATTCCGGTGCAGAGCTCGGACAAGATCAAGCCCTCGAAGATCTCGCGGCTCGTCAAGTAGACGGAGACCTCGATGCCGATCTTGCCGAACTAAGTCTCGGGCAAAGGTTGTCGGCTTTGAATGGCGCTGACACCGAGAACAAGGCCTCGGACTCAGACAACGACAAGAGGACGGGCTCGTCTTCAAAGGTCGATAAACTCCCGGATGTCGTGCCTGCGCGTTCGCTTACACGGACGCTCATACAAGCTTTACATTCATCTGACTCACGTCTTTTGGAAACCTGTTTAGCCCACTCTGATACGTCACTCATTCGAAATACTGTGAGACGTTTACCTCCTCAACTAGCATTACCACTTTTGTTGGCCTGCGTGGAGAGACTAGGGAGAGGTGCAAGGGCAGCAAATATGAAAGGCGGCGGCGGCGGCGCTAGTTCGCAGCGAGGTACAGTTCTAATCGCCTGGATCAAAACGACCCTCGCCGTCCATAGCGGACATCTCTTGACGGTGGGTTTTTTCGTCTACGCATTATTGATTCGAAGATCTTACCACTTCTAGATGCCGGATTTAGTTGCCAGACTGGCAGGACTACATGCCACACTGACAGCTCGGTTGGCATTGCATGAAAGTCTGCTATCTTTGAACGGGAAGCTCGATACGGTGTTGTCGCAAATCGAAATGCGATCTTCATCGGCTCCCGCATCAACAGTACCGATGGGTCACACCCTTACCCATGCAGACAATGCTCGGCGGCCCACTCGATACGTCGAAGGAGAAAGTGAAGAAGAAGAAGAACAGATGAATATAGAACCCCCAATAGAGAGCGGTGACGAAGAAGGTAGTATAGAAGACGTTGAATTAGGAGGGGAAAGCGAGGATGGCGAGGAGTCCGGTGAAGAGGAGGATGAGGCCGGAGACGAGAGTGAAGGAGAACTCGGCGATGGCAATGGATCTGATGGTAGTGGACCTCCGCTGAGTGAATACGCCGACGAGGATGACGAGGACGAAAGCGAATGACAACCATTCTCTGTACGTCCCGACTAGTTGGATCGCATGCAATCAAAATAAATGAATGCTCTCGAGTGTTCAATAGATACTCATTTACTCCTCTACCCAATCATCCCGCCTAACACGTTCAACATACCGCTTGACCCAGACTGCCCGTTGGCCGTGTTGCGTCTGGAGCTGTTGTCGATGCGCATCCCTCCTCTGCTCATCTTCGTCCGGTGATTGCCCATCATTGCCCCCTTCCGCGCCACGCTCTACTGCGTTCATTTCTGTGCGCAGACGACCCTCCCGCTGGCGGAGGGCAACCCTTCTCCGGTTATACACCTCTGGGTACAGGGTAGCGACAAGTAGAGAGAGAAAGGATGTCACCTTGTGAAGGAAACTCGGCGGTCCAGGGGACGCTGTGGGCTGTTGCAGAGGCCAAAGTAACTTGTTCTCGCTGTGAACGTTTGCAAGGGAGACACTATCTATGATTCCGTTCGACTGCCTCGGTATTGGTGGTCCTTGTATTTGCTGGGGATCACGAGTTGGCTCGGTATTTGGTGTATGACCTCCAGGATGCAAAGGGTTGCGGTCCCCAACGCGCTGGTTATCTTGAGCTACTGGGCCAACGACAGGAACCCCATTGGCAGGCGCTCCTCCTTGCGCATCGTTCATGCCGGCACCCGCCCCATTGCCACCACCCTGATCTAATGGCCGTAGGATGACGATGCGAACATGGGTCCACATCTCGTAAATGATCCATGCAATAATGCATAATCCAAGTACAGGCTTGCGTGTGGGCGAAAAGAAATAAAGGAGGAGTGCCGTTCGAAAGAGAACCATTAACAGGGGTGCGAGGAGGGCACGGACGGGTATATCTCTCATGATATTCCCTTCGGCGTGCTCTGGGTTTACAGGTGTGCCGGGGGCATTCGGCTGAACAGCAACATTGATATTGGCATTTGGTGCTACCCGAAGCGGTGGAAGACCGAGGTCACGGAGGAGGTCGTTCACGTGTGGAGGAATGGGCGACGTATTCGGGGCCGAAGGAATAGGCATTGATGGCGTTGCTGACGATGGCAGAGAGAGGATAGAAAAGGTATAAGTGAGAACATTGAGAGCATGCACCTGCAAGGGAGACGGTGTACCCCTTGAGTTTACAAGGGAAAGATATGGCTTCCCACTACAAACTTGCTTAGCACAAAAAAAATCAGTGCAGTGTAATACTCGTACTCAATGGTGGTAATTTCGTAATCGAGGGTGCTTGCGGAAGTGGACATCACTACTGGAGGAATGACATCCAAGACGTCGGGCCAAGTATATCCCAATCGTTGGAGGGTAAGTTTTGCGATGTCCCGTTCAGTGTCCATATCATCTGGTGAGCGAGGAGCAGGCAACTTGGAGTAGGAAAGCCAACGTAAGGCCTCTGCATGTCTAAATCGAACGAATGCAAAGCCGTCGTTCGCGTCTGAAGCAGAAGGGGGAGTAGAGAAAGAATGTTGTTGAAATCCCACAGGAGAGCTCTGTTCGGCAGAACGAGCCGGAGCACTGGAGGACCGTGATACGGTAGCATCAATACTTGGCGGGTCACCAGTCCAAGCTGATGGTCGCACAGACAGATGAACGGTACGTTGGTCGTCTGGACGCTGCAGGTGGCAGGAGGTGAGAGTTCTGACTGGGTGGCATGCGCTCGTCTTACCGGCCATAGCTCTACCACTTTCTCCCGATCGTCCAAGTATCGACCTCTCCATATCACGCGTTGACCTTCTGGCAGAGGGTGGCCAATACACAGGGATGATATGGCCTGTTTGACATCAAGAACTGTCCCATTTTCTGGTACTTGAACGTCGAATGAGGTTGAGTAGGTGGGTAGCTCAACATGAATGACCACAGTAGGGACGGACATGGTGGTAACACGGAATAAAGCACAAGTCTTGTATACGTGGAGGTCACGTGTTGATCTTGGGACGTCACCATGGTAGTGACATTTCGATTATCTCTACTATACACTAGTCTCTTTCTATTCGACTTTTCATTCTTCTTGTTTTAAGCGGGGTGTAAATCGAATCTGAAAATATCTGCATAGACTTTGGCGTGATAAGTCTCTATAATCGAGGAAATTTACCATGCTGAGGTCCCATCGGGGAATCCCGGATCGTGTTAGGATATCCAGCACAGCTTCTAGATGACGTCGATACCACGTGACCATGTTCAAATGGCCACGTGACCCCGTGTTTTGAGGTATCATCTTGGTGCTGGTTTTCGTCAATATCTCATGTGGCTGCTTCCTCCTGTTCTCCTTCTCGCCGGGCACGCGCTTGCCCAGTTGCCCCTCCCCGATCCTCCCTTTGTGCCCCCAAATTCATCTGCTGGTGCGGTCTCTTCTCCTGGTGGCCTTATCCCCAATTCCCAATGGTCGACGCTACTTGGTGATCTTCTCTACTTTTACGAAGCGCAACGTAGCGGTCAACTACCGACGAGCAACCGCGTCAAATGGAGAAATAGCAGTGCCCTTTCTGATGGCCAGGACGTCCACCTAGACTTAACAGGAGGGTATTATGATGCAGGAGGTATGGTTTAAATTAGATAACTCGAACGCTCCTAATCTTTTTCTTAGATTACATCAAATGTACATTCCCGTTGGTCAGTGCCTCCCAGTATCACGCCGGCCTGATTGTTTACCGTTCTCCTAGTCTTTCACACTCATGTCAATATGTTGGGGGGCGACAGATTTTGGCAAGGGTAAGAACTGTGCTCCTAATATCGTTACCTAGAGCTTAGAGTGCTCTGCACAGGTTATGACCTCGCAAATCAAACACCGTACCTTGATGCCATGTTACGATGGGGCCTAGATTGGCTTATGAAGGTAAGACAACCACTTCGATCTGAAGACCTTGCTAACCAAAGCTTTCACCTCGAAGGCACATCCAGCAAATGGGACCCTTTTTGTTCAAATATCTGATGGTATTTTGTCTTCCTTTGTCTTATTTTCATTATTTGCTCATTAGAGCGTCTAGTTGAAGTAGACAATAACTATTGGGGAGGCGATCAGGATATACCAGGCCCGCGGACATCGTATCAAATCAATGCTACCAGGTAGAGACTTTTGCAATCATTGACTCTTTCATCCTTTTTACTTTCCCCAGCCCCGGAACGGATGCTGCGGCGGGTGCTGCAGCAGCTTTCGCAGCCTGTGCTAACCTCTATCAGAATCGCCTTTTCTCAAATTCTTACTCGGGACCAGCAACGCTTCAGAATTCCACGTATGCAAACTTGCTGCTACAGCATGCGCAAGGACTCTACACTTTTGCCGCAAGTAGCGACAAACTTGTGTATCAAGATTCTGTTCCTGAGGCGGGCGACGCATATCCATCCTCAGGGTTTGGCGACGAACTTACCATGGCAGCATTATTCCTTTCTTGGGCGACAAACTCTTCTTCATTATACGAACAAGCACAAACTTACTATGAACAATATAATCTAGCAGATTATAAGGGTGTCTTTAACTGGGACTCAAAAACCCCTGGAATCCCCGTATTGTTTTCGCAGATCGCACAAGCGGATTCTACCTTCGGCAACATCTCCACCTGGCAGGGCCAGGCCGAAACTTATTTCGACGAGGTCGTATACGGAGGTGGAGCTGGGTATACTACTACTGGTATGGTTCCCCAGATACACTTTAGCTGGCGTCTTACAATTGACAGGTGGTCTTCTGTACTACCACGGAGACTCTGACAATGCTAGCCTCAACCCTGCGCTCAACGCGGCCATGCTGCTCAACCGATATGTCCCGCTTGCCACAACACAGAAAAAGAAGCAAGATTACTATGTAAATATTTTTGTTCGTTCATTTCATTGATTAATCACTAGATACCAGAATTTCGCGAAGAGCCAGGTTCATTATGCTCTGGGCAATAATCCCATGTCTGGTAATATCTGGCTTCGGGCTATACCACTAGGCTTTCCCTGATATATTCGTTTCTTGCAGTTCCGTACATTGTCGGCGTCAACCCTAATTCGCCACAGAACCCGCATTCAGCGATGGCAAGCGGTGGAAACAATATCAGTGATATCAACAACGATCCTCCCCAAGAAGTTTATGTGCTGTACGGCTCTGTTGTGGGTGGACCCGACAAGTATGACCGCTACTTTGACATCCGCAATGATTGGCCGGAGACCGAAGTGAGTTGATAGACGAGTGATGGCATGTCGACACTTACTTGCATTGCAGCCCGCTTTGGATTACAATGCCCCGATGTTAACCCTTGCTGCCATGCACGTCCTCAATGACAGTTCAGACCCGTTCTATACGTCATTGCAAGCCGGTCTTTATGCGTCCAAGCGACCACAGGGTATGCCGTGTGATGCAGAGTATCAACAAGGTTGCGGTGGGCCACAGCTTAGTCAGGGCGGTCAGATTGCGATGGGAGTTGTTGTTGGAGGTGCAGGTGTTATCATTTTCTCCTTGGTTGGATGGTGGGGATGGTTAGTGTATCGCGGAAACTATGACCCATTCTATTAGTATCATTGTATTCTTGGCCAAGGTGACCCATGTAAACCAATTCAGAGGCACGAACATCTAGAACAACTATAATTTCCTGTATGAGTATGATATCATAGTGCAGCGTCTAAGCAATTGTGTGGCAGCAAAGGGCAGGACTACTGAAGCAACGGATCTAGCCACACATGCCAGTATGAATCCCTTCTATAATTTTGGATAAGTATCTTCCAAAGTATTAATAAACCTACACAAAAAAAAAGGTAAGCAATTGTCACAGGCAACCATGCAAACAACACTTGCCTCGAGGACATAGCGTTCCTCCTCCTTCAGGGACTCGAGATAGGTGCCCGCCGACTCTCTCGTCATGCCCTGATGTAACACCAGCGCACCAACTAAAGCCTCGTAGACATCTGCAACAGGCCAGGTAGGCCCACACAAATAGAACACACCACCCTCGTGTTTGAGCTCTTGTGCCAGTAGACCAGCGTCCTCGAGCATCTTGTGTTGGATGTACACCTTTTTGGGGCCGTCACGAGAGAATGCCAGACCCGCTTTCGTGATGGTCTCGTCGAGGATATAGGCCTCTATCTCCTCGCCATAGAGGAACTCTTGGTGTTGGTGACGAGAACCAAAGTAGTAGTACGTTCGGCCGACTTTGACGCCTTGCTGAGAGAGCCATGCGCGATGCTGGAGGAAAGCGCGGAATGGGGCGGCACCGGTACCAAGGCCAGCCATAATCAGAGGTTGGCTGTTGTCCGGAGGCAACTGTTGCACACGTTAGAAGTACGAAAACAGGAATGTCGAGCGCATTCACCTTCATGACACTTGGCTTGATTGAGACTGTCACCTTTTGTCCAACCTTGAGTCCGGCGAGGTACCGAGTGCATTGACCATAACGACGTTCCCCTGGCCAGCCATTCAGTACCATTCGGTAGGTAAAGCAACAAAATGTTCACCATTCGGGGCTGTCCACTCAACTGCGACTACTAATAAATCGACCCGATCACCCACGACACTCTGTGCACTCGCAATGCTATAGTGCCTCGGTTTGATGTCGCCAATCAAGTCACAAAGTTTCTCAATGTTTGGTTTCGCACTGGGGTACCGCCTCAGAACTTGCTCGAAAGTGACTGTGTCCTTTTCGTTGAGCTTTTTGAAGGTCGATGACCCTTCCGGGGAACCAATGAATTGCAAGGTGAGTTCATCCACGGGCTCACCAGCATGGTGAGCGAGGTCGGCATAGAATGATTTGGGTGGTTCTCCGAAAAGATCGATCTGCTGCTGAAGGACCTGGAATATGGTACGACTGTGCATTCTCTCCCCGCCAGGAACAGGAAGTGTAATCACCCGGTCGGGATCGAGGCCGTACCATCTGCAAAAGTCTAGTACATCCTTTGCATCGTTCCACCCATGCACCCCGAGCGCCTCTCCGATGGCATACTTGAGACCCGTGCCTTCGCTGTTGAACTCGAGGTGGAACACATTGCGGTCATATTCAAGGGGGGTAAGGCGGCGATTGACAGTACAGGTCACCAGATAAGTGCGTTCCGAGAGTTCGGGATGAAGAGACGGGTTTTGCGGGAAGTCTTCAGTTACCGGGGATACGTGAAGTGGAGGAGTGAAAACCGAAGGAAATAGAAGGTGTTTAGCAGCCTCATGCCAAGACTGAACTGCTGAACCATTATAGACAGTTTTCCCAGAAGCGGTATCAACCGCGATGGTATTGAACTCGAAAGGTCTGAGCGTAGATGAGGTATTAGCTAGCTCCGGCGGAGACACCAAATTCTTGGGCAACTCCACTCGAAGGAGTGAATCCCAGGTACATGCATTGATATTGGAGAACGTGTCTTCGTCTAGTTCGTCGGGAACCAGCCCTAAAGCGAGTTTGCGAAGTACGGCCAGGTTGGAAGCCTTCCCAAGGTACAACCTCAAGAATGCTAGATAAATTGTCAAGCTTTCGGCGGTCTCCCTGACCTCTGTGTCTTTGCATAGCCTTGATGCTATTGTCTTGGCATCGATCGCAAACAGTCTGACGTTCCTCCGCAAGACCGATGCCAACACTGGGGCAGGAATACTGTCCAGTAGATCAGCGCTCGACCACGACGTGACGATGAGGACGGCTGATCCCGGTTTGGCGCATTCCAGGATAGGGTGAGAGCCAAGCAATTGCGGTTCGACGATACACATGAAATCCGCTGAGCCATTGTTGTTCAGTGGCAATGCTAGGGAGATGGGCAAGAAACTGTCATCGCCTTTCGGAGAAAGGATGATACGATCCACGGTAATCCCGCCCACTCTGCTGAAAACGTCATGATCGGTCAGTCGACGGATGGAAATTCCACGAGTGAGGGTCTTGGCGACGAGTTGATGGAAAAAGGCGAGATGATTCGATGGGGTCCTGAAAAACACGAGTTTTGTCCATGCATTTCCCAAAGGGGGTTCAGCAGAAGCTATGTCGCAGAATGACGCCAAATGAGAGAAAAACTTGGACGGGTCGACGAAGTCCCTATTTCTCTCAGGAGTAACTGGCTGAGCACGGATGATCGGACCTGGACGAATGGGATCATAAAGAGAGGCGAATACGTCGGCAAAAAGAGGGCCACGTGAGGTTTCAGGGGGGACGTCATCTAAGACATGAATTTCTTGCGCAGTAGAAGGGATGATGTTTTGGAATTCATCGGCAGCCCATGGGCGGAAGACTCTGACTATCACAGCCGCTACCCCTACCGTTCCTGATAGCAACGCCTTGGCAGTGAGAGCGAGCTGCCCGTTCAGAAGAACAATGACGGTACGTGCATTCCGGTCACCAACGAATTCGAAAGGCTCGTAACCAGCCACACGGATTGCCTCGGTGATTGGCAAGCCAGACACGTCTTTCGCATGGTTGAGAACAAAATTATGGCCTACTTCACGAGCAGCGCTGTGGTGATCAAAAATGTGCACCACGTGCCAGTCGGTGAGCTGGTACGCAAGGAGAGCGAGGTCAACTGATTCTTGTGGGGTTGCGGAGAGAATGACTGCAAGGGACTCTGGAAATATGCGGAATGATGTGGAGAGCGGGGCAAGTGTAGGGGAAAGCGTGAACGCGTCACCGACGGGCGTGACAGCAGGAATGTGGATGATCAACCTGCTGCTGGAAGAGGCGGGGGGCAAATAGGTCAGAGACGCCGCCATCGCGGCCAGACCGGCCGGGGTGGTGTAGGCAGTGAGAATGGAACCATTAATGGTATCCTGACTGGTGCCTTCGGACAAACGGCCGACGAGACTGAGACCAGCGCCGGGCCTGGTCTGGAGAGGAATTACAGGTGCTGAACGCTCAAGGGAGGTAGCCCAAGACCTTGTGAGGGTCCCAAAGCCCACTTGTTCGGCGACGTCGTAGACATAGACAGCAGAGCTCGCGCCGGCGCAGGAGGCGACAAATTCGATAAGGTCTGCGGCAGAGGTGACCTGGGAGGGTGCGGCGGAAAGGAAGAGGAGCGACCTGAGCTCGTCGCAGGGCGCGACGAGGGTGGGGGAGGGACTGACCGAGACCATGGCTGGGTGTGCGGAGGGTCAGGGACTTGAAACTGATAAAGTGTCAGTGTGGGATAAAATTGCCATTCGTGCAGTATCGGATCACGTGTCTAAGGTAACACTGCTGCTTAGTAAGACTATCTACCGAACTGTGTTGAAGAGCCGGTCGCCCTGCACACACCGGGTCAGCGATGACTCACACCAGCACCGCCCGCTGCTCACCGTGTCGCCGAGTCCAGGCGAAATCAGCCCATTCTGAGTCAGATGCGGGTCTACAGCGGCAACCCAGATCTGCGGTATTATTCAGTGCATCAGTCAGCATCAGCCAAGAGTTGTCACCTCGAGATCCGGATAGCTGGCCTCGATATGCGTCAGACCGGCCTCTGACGCAAGCACGACGAGTAGTTTTACCCTGCTCACTGTGTCATGTCACTCTATGTCCACCTGGAGAGCATGATGGTGCTACCCACAAGGAATCCCCCAGTCGAGCAACATGGACAAGGCAGCACACGCCGTCCCACCCGTCGCAACGAGCGGGTCCAAGAGAAACACTTCATCAACTGTCGGATTAGGCGGCAGCTTGGAATAATCTAATCGGTATCAGCACCGAAGCGGTTCTGCAGGGGCGTGGTACGCACATTCAACCGGCTGCAAAGACACCTTCTCCCTAAATATGCCAAGGTGGTAGACTGGCGCTGCGCTGTACCCATGTATAGATCGCAGAGATATCACGGCGTGGGTCGACGTACGGGAAAAGCGTCAATAGCGCGTCCGTCATCCCCAGCCCAGCCCTGAGGATCGGTGTCAGACCAATTTGCCGTTTGATGACTGTCCCCGTAAACGGTCCAATGGGAGTGTCCTGTCGTGGACTCTCAGCAAAAGGTGCAACAGGGAGAGCACGGTGATCACCCCCCGGAAGGACTCCTCCTCGAGATCTCTTGATGCCTCTACACCCAGCACAAAGCTGATATCGTGGATACCCTGTCCGCCTTTCAGTTGGTCGGTGTGTCCTCAGTTGTGTGCACCTACTTCACGGAAATCCTTGGGACTGGTTGTCGCCAACCGTAGCTGCGATAGTCGCGCGTTGACGATGGGGTGCGATAGAACGTGTCGTTTTCCAACCATCACGATAAGGACAAGTACAAGGTACTTTTCCCACATTTAGTGCTACAGCGACCAGCTCAGCGTCTTTTGTACTCGCACGGCTTCAAAATGCGTCCATTAGACACAAGTGCGGACCAGGCCTCCTCTGATATAACCCCTCTCTCCACTTTTTTGAATTGAAAGAGCGTAAAGTGACTGTTGCGATCGTCCTGTGGACACCGTCAGTACATCCAACTGCTTGGATGATGTCTACCTTTTTCTGAAGCTTGAACCCAATGGAGCTGATCAACGACGTGAACTGCTCCACACTGGAAAAGCGGCTCGCGACCTCGGCGATCATCAACTCACCCCTACCAGCTCTGTGAGTAGTTCGATTTACCTGAGCGAGTTATACAATACGCACCCTGGCTTAAGAATTCTCCACGCCTCACTTATGCACTTTGGCCAATTGGTACTCATGAGACTGAGTGCACAGACTGCGACATCAACGACCTGAGCCTCGCCCTGGGTGGGCTCTGTCGACCGTGGTTCAGTTCCTGGTAACGGCACATGAGAACAAATGTCTGCCTCAATCACATAGGCCCCGTCAGACACCAGGTCGAAGGATAGGACGACAAAGTTCTTTGGGAGGAGTGCTTGGGCAAGTGCAGCATCCCCACATCCCATGTCTGCGATCACAGTTTTGGTTGGATATGACGATAGTTTAGAAACGTAGTATGAGACCGGATTTGATGGCCAGGATTGCACTTGACGTCTGAAGCCAATGTGGTACTGCATCTGAGTGAGCTTGCGACAAGGTCATGATCGTCTTCACTAACGTCCTCAAAGATTTGGGGGTCTTCCCTGATCATCTTGACTGTGTCAGCACTACTTGACTTGTACAATGTTTCGTTTAGCATTCTTCATCGGACAGGTCAACGTAGTAGATCTCCGTGATGACAAGGACAGACCTAAAACGCGCACCGTCTAAACTCTTCCTCAGACTTTGCTGCAGTGAGGTTAGGCCCCCCACGATGCCAACGTCCCGAACAGCAACGGGATGCTTGGACTCGTTTGTGGACTGAGCTACATGCTTCAAAGGTTTCTCCTTGGGATTCTTGTTAGAAGTGGTGCTCGGGTGTCCGCTTGCCCGCTTATGTGACTTTTCTGGGGGATGCAAAGGCTTTGCATGTTGATCTCGACGAGACGCAGACTTTATCTTGCTCCTCTTCTTCGGCGATTCACCGCTTGCATCGTCTCCACCGAGAGAACCTATCAGTTGATCGAGGTTGGCCTGGGCAGCACGAAGGAGTTCCTGCTCTTCAGAACCAGCGGCGCGTTTGCGCTTCTTCGAATGGCGCTGAGTAGAGACTAGGGCAGACTGCACTGACCAGCCGGGGACGTCGAACAAGGCTGGCATTGGATTGGTCCAGGTTCAAGTCGTAATCGCTCCACCCGAAACCCACCAATTGAAGATACCATCCGTTCTCCACAGCAGGACACCAATGCGGACGTCGCGTTTTTACAGCTTGTATCAACACTTGTGCGAATCTCGCACGCCCACTCTCGTCAGCCCATCATGCGTCGTGTTGTACAGGTATAAAGACCTCTACCCCTGCTGTTCTCGCCTGTCGCCGTCCCTTTACAACTTCTGGGTCTGATCTCCCTTCCATTCGAACTAATGAGCATGACGGGGAACAAGGAGAAGAAAATCAAAACGGGCAAGCCTCAAGTGTTACCCACTTCTCACAATTCAAAGCTTTCCCAGGTAGTTGCACATCGACAGGATCAATCCGTGCCAATCTCTGACTCCGTTGCAGAACGGGACTACTTCGGTTTCTGCGAATCTCAGCCACGGGGGGGAATCAGAGCCCCGATCTACCAAGTTTCTATTTCGTTCGCCAGTTGATGTGGCGACGGTAAGTTCTTTCTATCTTCGCTTTTTTATACACTGAGTTTGTGCAGCCATCGCCCTCTCCCGCTCTTCTGGATTCAACTGCCTCAGAAATGGCCATTCCAAAACGAACCGCACAATACACTACAGCCGTGTGTCCCCTCGCTTTCACTCACGGTTCAGGTGGTTGACGCTAACGTGTTTCATCCCCCATACTAATCCTAGAGTCAAGAAAACAACGTCAATGGCGCGTCACCTTCACCACTAGATACATCTATCTACGTGTGTTAGAAGTGCTCGCATCGAATGTCTCTCTGACATGGGTATTTCAGGAGGAACTTACCCTTCTTCATGACAACGCGCATGATACAAGAGGTAGAAGCCGTGACCACGAGTTGCGTACAGCTCCGATTGTGACTCGCGATGCCTATGTGGCAGCTGGGTACAGCGACACCATGACACAGTACGGCGTACTTGGCCGTGCATTGTGTATATTGTACGTCGTTAAAATCTCCTCAATTCTTGCCTAATAAATGGTGTTCCATATAGTAACAAATCTCAAGGGTACCAACCGGTGGACCCTCGTTTGTATGTTAATACGGTGAGAACAATAGTGGTATATCTGTGAAAAGTTTGACTTCTCTCGGATCACAGAATACCCCCTTCTCGGCAGTCGTCTGCGGAGTCCAAGGCTCGGGAAAATCGCACACAGTTTCAATCTTATTAGAGAGTATGTTCATTCCGAACTTACGTCCCCTGGGCTATCTGCAAAAGCCTCTCTCTGGCCTTGTGCTACATTTTGGCGAAGGTGGTCCCAGTGCGAGGCCTTGCGAGGCCGCTTGGGTTGCTTTGTCCGATATACCGGGGGTGCGCACCCCCAAAGTCAAAGTCTACGTCTCACGATCATCGCTGAAGACGATGACGGCAGTTTATGCACCTCTTGGGGAGCACGTAACGGTCGAACCGCTTCTCTTAAGGAAAGAAGAGCTTGATGCACAAGCATTTCTCTCCATGATGGCAATCGGTTCATCTGAATCTGCCCCACTTTACATCCAAGGTATCTTGGTAAGTAAATGCCTATTGACCCACTCTTCAGAGGCACTGATAAATTCCAGTCGATTCTCCGAGATCTCGGGGAGGACTTTAGCTACGACGAATTCATGAGACGATTAGAGGATAAGAAAGAGTCGTTCAACCCGGCGCAGCTGACTGGTTTAGAACAACGCATGGCATTACTAACTTCTTTTCTGGACACCCGTCCTCGCACCGCACCACGGGCGAATCGGTTTGAGGCCGGCCAACTCACCATCGTCGATCTTTCTGATCCATTCATTGATCCCGGGTCGGCCTGCGGCCTATTTGAGATTGTCACTCGCCTTTTTGTTAGGGCAGACGTAGGGACCGGAAAAGTGCTCGTGGTAGACGAAGCACACAAGGTGACTTGTCATAAAGGACCCACACGCGTCATTCCACGAACCTGTTCTTTTCCAGTATCTCTCTCCGCACAAGGCCGTATCTGGCCTTACAAAGTGCCTGCTGACACTCTCGCGAGAGCAACGGCATCTCGCCATGCGCTTGG